>CM065589.1:255181013-255521261 GCA_033119425.1 Bufotes viridis | reverse complement strand
GACACTATGAAATCTGGCCTGCAGCTGCTTGGACACCAGATCCAGGGTATTGCTATATTGGCAGGTTAATTTCACCCCAGAACAAAATATATGTGTAGCGGACACTATGAAATCTGGCCTGCAACTGCTTGGACACCAGATCCAGGAGTATTGCTATATTGGCAGGTTAATTTCACCCCAGAAAAAAATATATGTGTAAGCAGACACTATGAAATCTGGCCTGCAACTGTTTGGACACCAGATCCAGGGTATTGCTATATTGGCAGGTTAATTTCACCCCAGAACAAAATATATGTGTAAGCGGACACTATGAAATCTGGCCTGCAACTGCTTGGACACCAGATCCAGGGTATTGCTATATTGGCAGGTTAATTTCACCCCAGAAAAAATATATGTGTAAGCGGACACTATGAAATCTGGCCTGCAACTGCTGGGACACCAGATCCAGGGTATTGCTATATTGGCAGGTTAATTTAACCCCAGAACAAAATATATGTGTAAGCGGACACTATGAAATCGGTCCTGCAACTGCTGGGACACCAGATCCAGGGTATTGCTATATTGGCAGGTTAATTTCACCCCAGAACAAAATATATGTGTAGCGGACACTATGAAATCTGGCCTGCAACTGTTTGGACACCAGATCCAGGGTATTGCTATATTGGCAGGTTAATTTCACCCCAGAACAAAATATATGTGTAGCGGACACTATGAAATCTGGCCTGCAACTGTTTGGACACCAGATCCAGGGTATTGCTATATTGGCAGGTTAATTTAACCCCAGAACAAAATATATGTGTAAGCGGACACTATGAAATCTGGTCCTGCAACTGCTTGGACACCAGATCCAGGGTATTGCTATATTGGCAGGTTAATTTCACCCCAGAACAAAATATATGTGTAAGCGGACACTATGAAATCTGTCCTGCAACTGCTGGGACACCAGATCCAGGGTATTGCTA
Source organism: Bufotes viridis (assembly GCA_033119425.1). Classification (NCBI taxonomy): domain Eukaryota; kingdom Metazoa; phylum Chordata; class Amphibia; order Anura; family Bufonidae; genus Bufotes; species Bufotes viridis. The sequence continues at coordinate 255,520,299 of CM065589.1, read as the reverse complement.
TATTGGCAGGTTAATTTAACCCCAGAACAAAATATATGTGTAAGCGGACACTATGAAATCTGGTCCTGCAACTGCTTGGACACCAGATCCAGGGTATTGCTATATTGGCAGGTTAATTTCACCCCAGAACAAAATATATGTGTAAGCGGACACTATGAAATCTGGCCTGCAACTGTTTGGACACCAGATCCAGGGTATTGCTATATTGGCAGGTTAATTTAACCCCAGAACAAAATATATGTGTAAGCGGACACTATGAAATCTGTCCTGCAACTGCTGGGACACCAGATCCAGGGTATTGCTATATTGGCAGGTTAATTTAACCCCAGAACAAAATATATGTGTAAGCGGACACTATGAAATCGGTCCTGCAACTGCTGGGACACCAGATCCAGGGTATTGCTATATTGGCAGGGTAATTTCACCCCAGAACAAAATATATGTGTAGCGGATACTATAAAATATGTCCTGCAACTGCTTGGACACCAGATCCAGGGTATTGCTATATTGGCAGGTTAATTTCTACCCCAGAAAAAAATATATGTGTAAGCTGACACTATGAAATCTGGCCTGCAACTGTTTGGACACCAGATCCAGGGTATTGCTATATTGGCAGGTTAATTTCACCCCAGAACAAAATATATGTGTAAGCGGACACTATGAAATCTGGCCTGCAACTGCTGGGACACCAGATCCAGGGTATTGCTATATTGGCAGGTTAATTTCACCCCAGAACAAAATATATGTGTAAGCTGACACTATGAAATCTGTCCTGCAACTGCTGGGACACCAGATCCAGGGTATTGCTATATTGGCAGGTTAATTTAACCCCAGAACAAAATATATGTGTAAGCGGACACTATGAAATCTGGTCCTGCAACTGCTGGGACACCAGATCCAGGGTATTGCTATATTGGCAGGTTAATTTCACCCCAGAACAAAATATATGTGTAAGCGGACACTATGAAATCTGGCCTGCAACTGTTTGGACACCAGATCCAGGGTATTGCTATATTGGCAGGTTAATTTAACCCCAGAACAAAATATATGTGTAAGCGGACACTATGAAATCTGGTCCTGCAACTGCTGGGACACCAGATCCAGGGTATTGCTATATTGGCAGGTTAATTTCACCCCAGAACAAAATATATGTGTAAGCTGACACTATGAAATCTGTCCTGCAACTGCTGGGACACCAGATCCAGGGTATTGCTATATTGGCAGGTTAATTTAACCCCAGAACAAAATATATGTGTAAGCGGACACTATGAAATCTGGTCCTGCAACTGCTGGGACACCAGATCCAGGGTATTGCTATATTGGCAGGTTAATTTCACCCCAGAACAAAATATATGTGTAAGCGGACACTATGAAATCTGGCCTGCAACTGTTTGGACACCAGATCCAGGGTATTGCTATATTGGCAGGTTAATTTAACCCCAGAACAAAATATATGTGTAAGCTGACACTATGAAATCTGGCCTGCAACTGTTTGGACACCAGATCCAGGGTATTGCTATATTGGCAGGTTAATTTAACCCCAGAACAAAATATATGTGTAAGCTGACACTATGACATCTGTTCTGCAACTGCTGGGACACCAGATCCAGGGTATTGCTATATTGGCAGGTTAATTTAACCCCAGAACAAAATATATGTGTAAGCTGACACTATGACATTTGTTCTGCAACTGCTGGGACACCAGATCCAGGGTGTTGCTATATTGGCAGGAGTAATTTCACCCCAGAACAAAATATATGTGTAAGCGGATGCTATAAAATATGTCCTGCAACTGCTTGGACACCAGATCCAGGGTATTGCTATATTGGCAGGGTAATTTCACCCCAGAAAAAATATATGTGTAAGCAGACACTATGAAATCTGGCCTGCAACTGTTTGGACACCAGATCCAGGGTATTGCTATATTGGCAGGTTAATTTCACCCCAGAAAAAATATATGTGTAATCGGACACTATGAAATCTGGCCTGCAACTGCTTGGACACCAGATCCAGGGTATTGCTACATTGGCAGGTTAATTTCACCCCAGAACAAAATATATGAGTAAGCTGACACTATGAAATCTGTCCTGCAACTGCTGGGACACCAGATCCAGGGTATTGCTATATTGGCAGGTTAATTTAACCCCAGAACAAAATATATGTGTAGCGGACACTATGAAATCGGTCCTGCAACTGCTGGGACACCAGATCCAGGGTATTGCTATATTGGCAGGTTAATTTCACCCCAGAAAAAAATATATGTGTAAGCTGACACTATGAAATCTGACCTGCAACTGTTTGGACACCAGATACAGGGTATTGCTATATTGGCAGGTTAATTTCACCCCAGAAAAAATATATGTGTAGCGGACACTATGAAATCTGGCCTGCAACTGTTTGGACACCAGATCCAGGGTATTGCTATATTGGCAGGTTAATTTCACCCCAGAACAAAATATATGTGTAAGCGAACACTATGAAATCTGGCCTGCAACTGTTTGGACACCAGATCCAGGATATTGCTATATTGGCAGGTTAATTTAACCCCAGAACAAAATATATGTGTAAGCGGACACTATGAAATCTGGTCCTGCAACTGCTGGGACACCAGATCCAGGGTATTGCTATATTGGCAGGTTAATTTCACCCCAGAACAAAATATATGTGTAAGCTGACACTATGAAATCTGTCCTGCAACTGCTGGGACACCAGATCCAGGGTATTGCTATATTGGCAGGTTAATTTAACCCCAGAACAAAATATATGTGTAGCGGACACTATGAAATCGGTCCTGCAACTGCTGGGACACCAGATCCAGGGTATTGCTATATTGGCAGGTTAATTTCACCCCAGAAAAAATATATGTGTAAGCGGACACTATGAAATCTGGCCTGCAACTGTTTGGACACCAGATCCAGGGTATTGCTATATTGGCAGGTTAATTTCACCCCAGAACAAAATATATGTGTAAGCGGACACTATGAAATCTGGCCTGCAACTGCTTGGACACCAGATCCAGGGTATTGCTATATTGGCAGGTTAATTTCACCCCAGAACAAAATATATGTGTAAGCGGACACTATGAAATCTGGCCTGCAACTGCTTGGACACCAGATCCAGGGTATTGCTATATTGGCAGGTTAATTTCACCCCAGAACAAAATATATGTGTAAGCGGATACTATGAAATCTGGCCTGCAACTGCTTGGACACCAGATCCAGGGTATTGCTATATTGGCAGGTTAATTTCACCCCAGAACAAAATATATGTGTAAGCGGACACTATGAAATCTGGCCTGCAACTGCTTGGACACCAGATCCAGGAGTATTGCTATATTGGCAGGTTAATTTCACCCCAGAACAAAATATATGTGTAGCGGACACTATGAAATCTGGCCTGCAACTGCTTGGACACCAGATCCAGGGTATTGCTATATTGGCAGGTTAATTTCACCCCAGAACAAAATATATGTGTAAGCGGACACTATGAAATCTGGCCTGCAACTGCTTGGACACCAGATCCAGGGTATTGCTATATTGGCAGGTTAATTTCACCCCAGAACAAAATATATGTGTAAGCGGACACTATGAAATCTGGTCCTGCAACTGCTGGGACACCAGATCCAGGAGTATTGCTATATTGGCAGGTTAATTTCACCCCAGAACAAAATATATGTGTAAGCGGACACTATGAAATCTGGCCTGCAACTGCTTGGACACCAGATCCAGGGTATTGCTATATTGGCAGGTTAATTTCACCCCAGAACAAAATATATGTGTAAGCGGACACTATGAAATCTGGCCTGCAACTGTTTGGACACCAGATCCAGGGTATTGCTATATTGGCAGGTTAATTTCACCCCAGAACAAAATATATGTGTAAGCGGACACTATGAAATCTGGCCTGCAACTGCTTGGACACCAGATCCAGGGTATTGCTATATTGGCAGGTTAATTTCACCCCAGAACAAAATATATGTGTAAGCGGACACTATGAAATCTGTCCTGCAACTGCTGGGACACCAGATCCAGGGTATTGCTATATTGGCAGGTTAATTTAACCCCAGAACAAAATATATGTGTAAGCGGACACTATGAAATCTGGCCTGCAACTGCTTGGACACCAGATCCAGGGTATTGCTATATTGGCAGGTTAATTTAACCCCAGAACAAAATATATGTGTAAGCTGACACTATGAAATCTGGCCTGCAACTGTTTGGACACCAGATCCAGGGTATTGCTATATTGGCAGGTTAATTTAACCCCAGAACAAAATATATGTGTAAGCTGACACTATGACATCTGTTCTGCAACTGCTGGGACACCAGATCAGGGTATTGCTATATTGGCAGGTTAATTTAACCCCAGAACAAAATATATGTGTAAGCTGACACTATGACATCTGTCCTGCAACTGCTGGGACACCAGATCCAGGGTATTGCTATATTGGCAGGGTAATTTCACCCCAGAACAAAATATATGTGTAAGCGGATGCTATAAAATATGTCCTGCAACTGCTTGGACACCAGATCCAGGGTATTGCTATATTGGCAGGGTAATTTCACCCCAGAAAAAATATATGTGTAAGCAGACACTATGAAATCTGGCCTGCAACTGTTTGGACACCAGATCCAGGGTATTGCTATATTGGCAGGTTAATTTCACCCCAGAACAAAATATATGTGTAAGCGGACACTATGAAATCTGGCCTGCAACTGCTTGGACACCAGATCCAGGGTATTGCTATATTGGCAGGTTAATTTCACCCCAGAACAAAATATATGTGTAAGCTGACACTATGAAATCTGTCCTGCAACTGCTGGGACACCAGATCCAGGGTATTGCTATATTGGCAGGTTAATTTAACCCCAGAACAAAATATATGTGTAAGCGGACACTATGAAATCGGTCCTGCAACTGCTGGGACACCAGATCCAGGGTATTGCTATATTGGCAGGTTAATTTCACCCCAGAACAAAATATATGTGTAAGCTGACACTATGAAATCTGGCCTGCAACTGTTTGGACACCAGATCCAGGGTATTGCTATATTGGCAGGTTAATTTCACCCCAGAACAAAATATATGTGTAAGCGGACACTATGAAATCTGGCCTGCAACTGTTTGGACACCAGATCCAGGGTATTGCTATATTGGCAGGTTAATTTAACCCCAGAACAAAATATATGTGTAAGCGGACACTATGAAATCTGGTCCTGCAACTGCTGGGACACCAGATCCAGGGTATTGCTATATTGGCAGGTTAATTTCACCCCAGAACAAAATATATGTGTAAGCTGACACTATGAAATCTGTCCTGCAACTGCTGGGACACCAGATCCAGGGTATTGCTATATTGGCAGGTTAATTTAACCCCAGAACAAAATATATGTGTAAGCGGACACTATGAAATCGGTCCTGCAACTGCTTGGACACCAGATCCAGGGTATTGCTATATTGGCAGGTTAATTTCACCCCAGAACAAAATATATGTGTAAGCGGACACTATGAAATCTGGCCTGCAACTGTTTGGACACCAGATCCAGGGTATTGCTATATTGGCAGGTTAATTTAACCCCAGAACAAAATATATGTGTAAGCTGACACTATGACATCTGTTCTGCAACTGCTGGGACACCAGATCCAGGGTATTGCTATATTGGCAGGTTAATTTAACCCCAGAACAAAATATATGTGTAAGCAGACACTATGAAATCGGTCCTGCAACTGCTGGGACACCAGATACAGGGTATTGCTATATTGGCAGGGTAATTTCACCCCAGAACAAAATATATGTGTAAGCGGATACTATAAAATATGTCCAGCAGCTGCTTGGACACCAGATCCAGGGTATTGCTATATTGGCAGGTGTAATTTCTACCCCAGAAAAAATATATGTGTAAGCTGACACTATGAAATCTGGCCTGCAACTGTTTGGACACCAGATCCAGGGTATTGCTATATTGGCAGGTTAATTTCACCCCAGAAAAAATATATGTGTAATCGGACACTATGAAATCTGGCCTGCAACTGCTGGGACACCAGATCCAGGGTATTGCTATATTGGCAGGTTAATTTCACCCCAGAACAAAATATATGTGTAAGCTGACACTATGAAATCTGTCCTGCAACTGCTGGGACACCAGATCCAGGGTATTGCTATATTGGCAGGTTAATTTAACCCCAGAACAAAATATATGTGTAAGCGGACACTATGAAATCGGTCCTGCAACTGCTGGGACACCAGATCCAGGGTATTGCTATATTGGCAGGGTAATTTCACCCCAGAAAAAAATATATGTGTAAGCGGACACTATGAAATCTGGCCTGCAACTGTTTGGACACCAGATCCAGGGTATTGCTATATTGGCAGGTTAATTTCACCCCAGAACAAAATATATGTGTAAGCGGACACTATGAAATCTGGCCTGCAACTGCTTGGACACCAGATCCAGGGTATTGCTATATTGGCAGGTTAATTTCACCCCAGAACAAAATATATGTGTAAGCGGACACTATGAAATCTGGCCTGCAACTGTTTGGACACCAGATCCAGGGTATTGCTATATTGGCAGGTTAATTTAACCCCAGAACAAAATATATGTGTAAGCGGACACTATGACATCTGTCCTGCAACTGCTGGGACACCAGATCCAGGGTATTGCTATATTGGCAGGTTAATTTCACCCCAGAACAAAATATATGTGTAAGCGGACACTATGAAATCTGGCCTGCAACTGTTTGGACACCAGATCCAGGGTATTGCTATATTGGCAGGTTAATTTAACCCCAGAACAAAATATATGTGTAAGCTGACACTATGAAATCTGGCCTGCAACTGTTTGGACACCAGATCCAGGGTATTGCTATATTGGCAGGTTAATTTAACCCCAGAACAAAATATATGTGTAAGCTGACACTATGACATCTGTTCTGCAACTGCTGGGACACCAGATCCAGGGTATTGCTATATTGGCAGGTTAATTTAACCCCAGAACAAAATATATGTGTAAGCTGACACTATGACATTTGTTCTGCAACTGCTGGGACACCAGATCCAGGGTGTTGCTATATTGGCAGGGTAATTTCACCCCAGAACAAAATATATGTGTAAGCGGATGCTATAAAATATGTCCTGCAACTGCTTGGACACCAGATCCAGGGTATTGCTATATTGGCAGGGTAATTTCACCCCAGAAAAAATATATGTGTAAGCAGACACTATGAAATCTGGCCTGCAACTGTTTGGACACCAGATCCAGGGTATTGCTATATTGGCAGGTTAATTTCACCCCAGAAAAAATATATGTGTAAGCGGACACTATGAAATCTGGCCTGCAACTGCTTGGACACCAGATCCAGGGTATTGCTACATTGGCAGGTTAATTTCACCCCAGAACAAAATATATGAGTAAGCTGACACTATGAAATCTGTCCTGCAACTGCTGGGACACCAGATCCAGGGTATTGCTATATTGGCAGGTTAATTTAACCCCAGAACAAAATATATGTGTAAGCGGACACTATGAAATCGGTCCTGCAACTGCTGGGACACCAGATCCAGGGTATTGCTATATTGGCAGGGTAATTTCACCCCAGAACAAAATATATGTGTAAGCTGACACTATGAAATCTGACCTGCAACTGTTTGGACACCAGATCCAGGGTATTGCTATATTGGCAGGTTAATTTCACCCCAGAACAAAATATATGTGTAAGCGGACACTATGAAATCTGGCCTGCAACTGTTTGGACACCAGATCCAGGGTATTGCTATATTGGCAGGTTAATTTCACCCCAGAACAAAATATATGTGTAAGCGGACACTATGAAATCTGGCCTGCAACTGTTTGGACACCAGATCCAGGGTATTGCTATATTGGCAGGTTAATTTAACCCCAGAACAAAATATATGTGTAAGCGGACACTATGAAATCTGGTCCTGCAACTGCTGGGACACCAGATCCAGGGTATTGCTATATTGGCAGGTTAATTTCACCCCAGAACAAAATATATGTGTAAGCTGACACTATGAAATCTGTCCTGCAACTGCTGGGACACCAGATCCAGGGTATTGCTATATTGGCAGGTTAATTTAACCCCAGAACAAAATATATGTGTAAGCGGACACTATGAAATCTGGTCCTGCAACTGCTGGGACACCAGATCCAGGGTATTGCTATATTGGCAGGTTAATTTCACCCCAGAACAAAATATATGTGTAAGCTGACACTATGAAATCTGGCCTGCAACTGTTTGGACACCAGATCCAGGGTATTGCTATATTGGCAGGTTAATTTAACCCCAGAACAGAATATATGTGTAAGCTGACACTATGACATCTGTTCTGCAACTGCTGGGACACCAGATCCAGGGTATGGCTATATTGGCAGGTTAATTTCATCGCAGAACAAAATATATGTATAAGCTGACACTATGAAATCTGTCCTGCAATTGCTGGGACACCAGATCCAGGGTATTGCTATATTGGCAGGTTAATTTCACCCCAGAACAAAATATATGTGTAAGCGGATACTATAAAATATGTCCTGCAACTGCTTGGACACCAGATTCAGGGTATTGCTATATTGGCAGGGTAATTTCACCCCAGAAAAAATATATGTGTAAGCAGACACTATGAAATCTGGCCTGCAACTGTTTGGACACCAGATCCAGGGTATTGCTATATTGGCAGGTTAATTTCACCCCAGAACAAAATATATGTGTAAGCGGACACTATGAAATCTGGCCTGCAACTGCTTGGACACCAGATCCAGGGTATTGCTATATTGGCAGGTTAATTTCACCCCAGAACAAAATATATGTGTAAGCTGACACTATGAAATCTGTCCTGCAACTGCTGGGACACCAGATCCAGGGTATTGCTATATTGGCAGGTTAATTTAACCCCAGAACAAAATATATGTGTAAGCGGACACTATGAAATCGGTCCTGCAACTGCTGGGACACCAGATCCAGGGTATTGCTATATTTGCAGGGTAATTTCACCCCAGAAAAAAATATATGTGTAAGCTGACACTATGAAATCTGACCTGCAACTGTTTGGACACCAGATACAGGGTATTGCTATATTGGCAGGTTAATTTCACCCCAGAAAAAAATATATGTGTAAGCGGACACTATGAAATCTGGCCTGCAACTGTTTGGACACCAGATCCAGGGTATTGCTATATTGGCAGGTTAATTTCACCCCAGAAAAAATATATGTGTAAGCGAACACTATGAAATCTGGCCTGCAACTGTTTGGACACCAGATCTAGGATATTGCTATATTGGCAGGTTAATTTAACCCCAGAACAAAATATATGTGTAAGCGGACACTATGAAATCGGTCCTGCAACTGCTGGGACACCAGATCCAGGGTATTGCTATATTGGCAGGTTAATTTCACCCCAGAACAAAATATATGTGTAAGCTGACACTATGAAATCTGTCCTGCAACTGCTGGGACACCAGATCCAGGGTATTGCTATATTGGCAGGTTAATTTAACCCCAGAACAAAATATATGTGTAAGCGGACACTATGAAATCGGTCCTGCAACTGCTGGGACACCAGATCCAGGGTATTGCTATATTGGCAGGTTAATTTCACCCCAGAAAAAAATATATGTGTAAGCGGACACTATGAAATCTGGCCTGCAACTGTTTGGACACCAGATCCAGGGTATTGCTATATTGGCAGGTTAATTTAACCCCAGATCAAAATATATGTGTAAGCTGACACTATGACATCTGTTCTGCAACTGCTGGGACACCAGATCCAGGGTATTGCTATATTGGCAGGTTAATTTAACCCCAGAACAAAATATATGTGTAAGCAGACACTATGAAATCGGTCCTGCAACTGCTGGGACACCAAATACAGGGTATTGCTATATTGGCAGGGTAATTTCACCCCAGAACAAAATATATGTGTAAGCGGATACTATAAAATATGTCCAGCAGCTGCTTGGACACCAGATCCAGGGTATTGCTATATTGGCATTGTAATTTCTACCCCAGAAAAAATATATGTGTAAGCTGACACTATGAAATCTGGCCTGCAACTGTTTGGACACCAGATCCAGGGTATTGCTATATTGGCAGGTTAATTTCACCCCAGAAAAAATATATGTGTAATCGGACACTATGAAATCTGGCCTGCAACTGCTGGGACACAAGATCCAGGGTATTGCTATATTGGCAGGTTAATTTCACCCCAGAACAAAATATATGTGTAAGCTGACACTATGAAATCTGTCCTGCAACTGCTGGGACACCAGATCCAGGGTATTGCTATATTGGCAGGTTAATTTAACCCCAGAACAAAATATATGTGTAAGCGGACACTATGAAATCGGTCCTGCAACTGCTGGGACACCAGATCCAGGGTATTGCTATATTGGCAGGTTAATTTCACCCCAGAAAAAAATATATTTGTAAGCGGACACTATGAAATCTGGCCTGCAACTGTTTGGACACCAGATCCAGGGTATTGCTATATTGGCAGGTTAATTTAACCCCAGAACAAAATATATGTGTAAGCGGACACTATGAAATCTGGTCCTGCAACTGCTGGGACACCAGATCCAGGGTATTGCTATATTGGCAGGTTAATTTCACCCCAGAACAAAATATATGTGTAAGCGGACACTATGAAATCTGTCCTGCAACTGCTGGGACACCAGATCCAGGGTATTGCTATATTGGCAGGTTAATTTAACCCCAGAACAAAATATATGTGTAAGCGGACACTATGAAATCTGTTCTGCAACTGCTGGGACACCAGATCCAGGGTATTGCTATATTGGCAGGTTAATTTAACCCCAGAACAAAATATATGTGTAAGCGGACACTATGAAATCTGGCCTGCAACTGTTTGGACACCAGATCCAGGGTATTGCTATATTGGCAGGTTAATTTAACCCCAGAACAAAATATATGTGTAAGCTGACACTATGAAATCTGGCCTGCAACTGTTTGGACACCAGATCCAGGGTATTGCTATATTGGCAGATTAATTTAACCCCAGAACAAAATATATGTGTAAGCTGACACTATGACATCTGTTCTGCAACTGCTGGGACACCAGATCCAGGGTATTGCTATATTGGCAGGTTAATTTAACCCCAGAACAAAATATATGTGTAAGCTGACACTATGACATTTGTTCTGCAACTGCTGGGACACCAGATCCAGGGTGTTGCTATATTGGCAGGGTAATTTAACCCCAGAACAAAATATATGTGTAAGCGGATACTATAAAATATGTCCTGCAACTGCTTGGACACCAGATCCAGGGTATTGCTATATTGGCAGGGTAATTTCACCCCAGAAAAAAATATATGTGTAAGCAGACACTATGAAATCTGGCCTGCAACTGTTTGGACACCAGATCCAGGGTATTGCTATATTGGCAGGTTAATTTCACCCCAGAAAAAAATATATGTGTAATCGGACACTATGAAATCTGGCCTGCAACTGCTTGGACACCAGATCCAGGGTATTGCTATATTGGCAGGTTAATTTCACCCCAGAACAAAATATATGAGTAAGCTGACACTATGAAATCTGTCCTGCAACTGCTGGGACACCAGATCCAGGGTATTGCTATATTGGCAGGTTAATTTAACCCCAGAACAAAATATATGTGTAAGCGGACACTATGAAATCGGTCCTGCAACTGCTGGGACACCAGATCCAGGGTATTGCTATATTTGCAGGGTAATTTCACCCCAGAAAAAATATATGTGTAAGCTGACACTATGAAATCTGACCTGCAACTGTTTGGACACCAGATCCAGGGTATTGCTATATTGGCAGGTTAATTTCACCCCAGAAAAAAATATATGTGTAAGCGGACACTATGAAATCTGGCCTGCAACTGTTTGGACACCAGATCCAGGGTATTGCTATATTGGCAGGTTAATTTCACCCCAGAAAAAATATATGTGTAAGCGAACACTATGAAATCTGGCCTGCAACTGTTTGGACACCAGATCTAGGATATTGCTATATTGGCAGGTTAATTTAACCCCAGAACAAAATATATGTGTAAGCGGACACTATGAAATCGGTCCTGCAACTGCTGGGACACCAGATCCAGGGTATTGCTATATTGGCAGGTTAATTTCACCCCAGAACAAAATATATGTGTAAGCTGACACTATGAAATCTGTCCTGCAACTGCTGGGACACCAGATCCAGGGTATTGCTATATTGGCAGGTTAATTTAACCCCAGAACAAAATATATGTGTAAGCGGACACTATGAAATCGGTCCTGCAACTGCTGGGACACCAGATCCAGGGTATTGCTATATTGGCAGGTTAATTTCACCCCAGAAAAAAATATATGTGTAAGCGGACACTATGAAATCTGGCCTGCAACTGTTTGGACACCAGATCCAGGGTATTGCTATATTGGCAGGTTAATTTAACCCCAGATCAAAATATATGTGTAAGCTGACACTATGACATCTGTTCTGCAACTGCTGGGACACCAGATCCAGGGTATTGCTATATTGGCAGGTTAATTTAACCCCAGAACAAAATATATGTGTAAGCAGACACTATGAAATCGGTCCTGCAACTGCTGGGACACCAAATACAGGGTATTGCTATATTGGCAGGGTAATTTCACCCCAGAACAAAATATATGTGTAAGCGGATACTATAAAATATGTCCAGCAGCTGCTTGGACACCAGATCCAGGGTATTGCTATATTGGCATTGTAATTTCTACCCCAGAAAAAATATATGTGTAAGCTGACACTATGAAATCTGGCCTGCAACTGTTTGGACACCAGATCCAGGGTATTGCTATATTGGCAGGTTAATTTCACCCCAGAAAAAATATATGTGTAATCGGACACTATGAAATCTGGCCTGCAACTGCTGGGACACAAGATCCAGGGTATTGCTATATTGGCAGGTTAATTTCACCCCAGAACAAAATATATGTGTAAGCTGACACTATGAAATCTGTCCTGCAACTGCTGGGACACCAGATCCAGGGTATTGCTATATTGGCAGGTTAATTTAACCCCAGAACAAAATATATGTGTAAGCGGACACTATGAAATCGGTCCTGCAACTGCTGGGACACCAGATCCAGGGTATTGCTATATTGGCAGGTTAATTTCACCCCAGAACAAAATATATTTGTAAGCGGACACTATGAAATCTGGCCTGCAACTGTTTGGACACCAGATCCAGGGTATTGCTATATTGGCAGGTTAATTTCACCCCAGAACAAAATATATGTGTAAGCTGACACTATGAAATCTGTCCTGCAACTGCTTGGACACCAGATCCAGGGTATTGCTATATTGGCAGGTTAATTTCACCCCAGAACAAAATATATGTGTAAGCGGACACTATGAAATCTGGCCTGCAACTGTTTGGACACCAGATCCAGGGTATTGCTATATTGGCAGGTTAATTTCACCCCAGAACAAAATATATGTGTAAGCGGACACTATGAAATCTGGTCCTGCAACTGTTTGGACACCAGATCCAGGGTATTGCTATATTGGCAGGTTAATTTAACCCCAGAACAAAATATATGTGTAAGCGGACACTATGAAATCTGGTCCTGCAACTGCTGGGACACCAGATCCAGGGTATTGCTATATTGGCAGGTTAATTTCACCCCAGAACAAAATATATGTGTAAGCTGACACTATGAAATCTGTCCTGCAACTGCTGGGACACCAGATCCAGGGTATTGCTATATTGGCAGGTTAATTTAACCCCAGAACAAAATATATGTGTAAGCGGACACTATGAAATCGGTCCTGCAACTGCTGGGACACCAGATCCAGGGTATTGCTATATTGGCAGGTTAATTTCACCCCAGAACAAAATATATGTGTAAGCGGACACTATGAAATCTGGCCTGCAACTGTTTGGACACCAGATCCAGGGTATTGCTATATTGGCAGGTTAATTTAACCCCAGAACAAAATATATGTGTAAGCTGACACTATGACATCTGTTCTGCAACTGCTGGGACACCAGATCCAGGGTATTGCTATATTGGCAGGTTAATTTAACCCCAGAACAAAATATATGTGTAAGCAGACACTATGAAATCTGGTCCTGCAACTGCTGGGACACCAGATCCAGGGTATTGCTATATTGGCAGGGTAATTTCACCCCAGAACAAAATATATGTGTAAGCGGATACTATAAAATATGTCCTGCAACTGCTTGGACACCAGATCCAGGGTATTGCTATATTGGCAGGTGTAATTTCTACCCCAGAACAAAATATATGTGTAAGCTGACACTATGAAATCTGGCCTGCAACTGTTTGGACACCAGATCCAGGGTATTGCTATATTGGCAGGTTAATTTCACCCCAGAAAAAAATATATGTGTAATCGGACACTATGAAATCTGGCCTGCAACTGCTGGGACACCAGATCCAGGGTATTGCTATATTGGCAGGTTAATTTCACCCCAGAACAAAATATATGTGTAAGCTGACACTATGAAATCTGTCCTGCAACTGCTGGGACACCAGATCCAGGGTATTGCTATATTGGCAGGTTAATTTAACCCCAGAACAAAATATATGTGTAAGCGGACACTATGAAATCGGTCCTGCAACTGCTGGGACACCAGATCCAGGGTATTGCTATATTGGCAGGTTAATTTCACCCCAGAAAAAATATATGTGTAAGCGGACACTATGAAATCTGGCCTGCAACTGTTTGGACACCAGATCTAGGATATTGCTATATTGGCAGGTTAATTTCACCCCAGAACAAAATATATGTGTAAGCGGACACTATGAAATCGGTCCTGCAACTGCTGGGACACCAGATCCAGGGTATTGCTATATTGGCAGGTTAATTTCACCCCAGAACAAAATATATGTGTAAGCTGACACTATGAAATCTGTCCTGCAACTGCTGGGACACCAGATCCAGGGTATTGCTATATTGGCAGGTTAATTTAACCCCAGAACAAAATATATGTGTAAGCGGACACTATGAAATCGGTCCTGCAACTGCTGGGACACCAGATCCAGGGTATTGCTATATTGGCAGGTTAATTTCACCCCAGAACAAAATATATGTGTAAGCGGACACTATGAAATCTGGCCTGCAACTGTTTGGACACCAGATCCAGGGTATTGCTATATTGGCAGGTTAATTTAACCCCAGATCAAAATATATGTGTAAGCTGACACTATGACATCTGTTCTGCAACTGCTGGGACACCAGATCCAGGGTATTGCTATATTGGCAGGTTAATTTAACCCCAGAACAAAATATATGTGTAAGCAGACACTATGAAATCGGTCCTGCAACTGCTGGGACACCAAATACAGGGTATTGCTATATTGGCAGGGTAATTTCACCCCAGAACAAAATATATGTGTAAGCGGATACTATAAAATATGTCCTGCAACTGCTTGGACACCAGATCCAGGGTATTGCTATATTGGCAGGTGTAATTTCTACCCCAGAAAAAAATATATGTGTAAGCTGACACTATGAAATCTGGCCTGCAACTGTTTGGACACCAGATCCAGGGTATTGCTATATTGGCAGGTTAATTTCACCCCAGAAAAAATATATGTGTAATCGGACACTATGAAATCTGGCCTGCAACTGCTGGGACACAAGATCCAGGGTATTGCTATATTGGCAGGTTAATTTCACCCCAGAACAAAATATATGTGTAAGCTGACACTATGAAATCTGTCCTGCAACTGCTGGGACACCAGATCCAGGGTATTGCTATATTGGCAGGTTAATTTAACCCCAGAACAAAATATATGTGTAAGCGGACACTATGAAATCGGTCCTGCAACTGCTGGGACACCAGATCCAGGGTATTGCTATATTGGCAGGTTAATTTCACCCCAGAAAAAATATATTTGTAAGCGGACACTATGAAATCTGGCCTGCAACTGTTTGGACACCAGATCTAGGATATTGCTATATTGGCAGGTTAATTTAACCCCAGAACAAAATATATGTGTAAGCGGACACTATGAAATCGGTCCTGCAACTGCTGGGACACCAGATCCAGGGTATTGCTATATTGGCAGGTTAATTTCACCCCAGAACAAAATATATGTGTAAGCTGACACTATGAAATCTGTCCTGCAACTGCTGGGACACCAGATCCAGGGTATTGCTATATTGGCAGGTTAATTTAACCCCAGAACAAAATATATGTGTAAGCGGACACTATGAAATCGGTCCTGCAACTGCTGGGACACCAGATCCAGGGTATTGCTATATTGGCAGGTTAATTTCACCCCAGAAAAAAATATATGTGTAAGCGGACACTATGAAATCTGGCCTGCAACTGTTTGGACACCAGATCCAGGGTATTGCTATATTGGCAGGTTAATTTAACCCCAGATCAAAATATATGTGTAAGCTGACACTATGACATCTGTTCTGCAACTGCTGGGACACCAGATCCAGGGTATTGCTATATTGGCAGGTTAATTTAACCCCAGAACAAAATATATGTGTAAGCAGACACTATGAAATCGGTCCTGCAACTGCTGGGACACCAAATACAGGGTATTGCTATATTGGCAGGGTAATTTCACCCCAGAACAAAATATATGTGTAAGCGGATACTATAAAATATGTCCAGCAGCTGCTTGGACACCAGATCCAGGGTATTGCTATATTGGCAGTGTAATTTCTACCCCAGAAAAAATATATGTGTAAGCTGACACTATGAAATCTGGCCTGCAACTGTTTGGACACCAGATCCAGGGTATTGCTATATTGGCAGGTTAATTTCACCCCAGAAAAAATATATGTGTAATCGGACACTATGAAATCTGGCCTGCAACTGCTGGGACACAAGATCCAGGGTATTGCTATATTGGCAGGTTAATTTCACCCCAGAACAAAATATATGTGTAAGCTGACACTATGAAATCTGTCCTGCAACTGCTGGGACACCAGATCCAGGGTATTGCTATATTGGCAGGTTAATTTAACCCCAGAACAAAATATATGTGTAAGCGGACACTATGAAATCGGTCCTGCAACTGCTGGGACACCAGATCCAGGGTATTGCTATATTGGCAGGTTAATTTCACCCCAGAAAAAAATATATTTGTAAGCGGACACTATGAAATCTGGCCTGCAACTGTTTGGACACCAGATCCAGGGTATTGCTATATTGGCAGGTTAATTTCACCCCAGAACAAAATATATGTGTAAGCGGACACTATGAAATCTGGCCTGCAACTGTTTGGACACCAGATCCAGGGTATTGCTATATTGGCAGGTTAATTTCACCCCAGAACAAAATATATGTGTAAGCGGACACTATGAAATCTGGCCTGCAACTGTTTGGACACCAGATCCAGGGTATTGCTATATTGGCAGGTTAATTTAACCCCAGAACAAAATATATGTGTAAGCGGACACTATGACATCTGTTCTGCAACTGCTGGGACACCAGATCCAGGGTATTGCTATATTGGCAGGTTAATTTAACCCCAGAACAAAATATATGTGTAAGCGGACACTATGAAATCTGGCCTGCAACTGTTTGGACACCAGATCCAGGGTATTGCTATATTGGCAGGTTAATTTAACCCCAGAACAAAATATATGTGTAAGCTGACACTATGAAATCTGGCCTGCAACTGTTTGGACACCAGATCCAGGGTATTGCTATATTGGCAGGTTAATTTAACCCCAGAACAAAATATATGTGTAAGCTGACACTATGACATCTGTTCTGCAACTGCTGGGACACCAGATCCAGGGTATTGCTATATTGGCAGGTTAATTTAACCCCAGAACAAAATATATGTGTAAGCTGACACTATGACATTTGTTCTGCAACTGCTGGGACACCAGATCCAGGGTGTTGCTATATTGGCAGGGTAATTTCACCCCAGAACAAAATATATGTGTAAGCGGATGCTATAAAATATGTCCTGCAACTGCTTGGACACCAGATCCAGGGTATTGCTATATTGGCAGGGTAATTTCACCCCAGAAAAAATATATGTGTAAGCAGACACTATGAAATCTGGCCTGCAACTGTTTGGACACCAGATCCAGGGTATTGCTATATTGGCAGGTTAATTTCACCCCAGAAAAAATATATGTGTAATCGGACACTATGAAATCTGGCCTGCAACTGCTTGGACACCAGATCCAGGGTATTGCTACATTGGCAGGTTAATTTCACCCCAGAACAAAATATATGAGTAAGCTGACACTATGAAATCTGTCCTGCAACTGCTGGGACACCAGATCCAGGGTATTGCTATATTGGCAGGTTAATTTAACCCCAGAACAAAATATATGTGTAAGCGGACACTATGAAATCGGTCCTGCAACTGCTGGGACACCAGATCCAGGGTATTGCTATATTTGCAGGGTAATTTCACCCCAGAAAAAAATATATGTGTAAGCTGACACTATGAAATCTGACCTGCAACTGTTTGGACACCAGATACAGGGTATTGCTATATTGGCAGGTTAATTTCACCCCAGAAAAAATATATGTGTAAGCGGACACTATGAAATCTGGCCTGCAACTGTTTGGACACCAGATCCAGGGTATTGCTATATTGGCAGGTTAATTTCACCCCAGAAAAAATATATGTGTAAGCGAACACTATGAAATCTGGCCTGCAACTGTTTGGACACCAGATCTAGGATATTGCTATATTGGCAGGTTAATTTAACCCCAGAACAAAATATATGTGTAAGCGGACACTATGAAATCGGTCCTGCAACTGCTGGGACACCAGATCCAGGGTATTGCTATATTGGCAGGTTAATTTCACCCCAGAACAAAATATATGTGTAAGCTGACACTATGAAATCTGTCCTGCAACTGCTGGGACACCAGATCCAGGGTATTGCTATATTGGCAGGTTAATTTAACCCCAGAACAAAATATATGTGTAAGCGGACACTATGAAATCGGTCCTGCAACTGCTGGGACACCAGATCCAGGGTATTGCTATATTGGCAGGTTAATTTCACCCCAGAAAAAAATATATGTGTAAGCGGACACTATGAAATCTGGCCTGCAACTGTTTGGACACCAGATCCAGGGTATTGCTATATTGGCAGGTTAATTTAACCCCAGATCAAAATATATGTGTAAGCTGACACTATGACATCTGTTCTGCAACTGCTGGGACACCAGATCCAGGGTATTGCTATATTGGCAGGTTAATTTAACCCCAGAACAAAATATATGTGTAAGCAGACACTATGAAATCGGTCCTGCAACTGCTGGGACACCAAATACAGGGTATTGCTATATTGGCAGGGTAATTTCACCCCAGAACAAAATATATGTGTAAGCGGATACTATAAAATATGTCCAGCAGCTGCTTGGACACCAGATCCAGGGTATTGCTATATTGGCATTGTAATTTCTACCCCAGAAAAAAATATATGTGTAAGCTGACACTATGAAATCTGGCCTGCAACTGTTTGGACACCAGATCCAGGGTATTGCTATATTGGCAGGTTAATTTCACCCCAGAAAAAATATATGTGTAATCGGACACTATGAAATCTGGCCTGCAACTGCTGGGACACAAGATCCAGGGTATTGCTATATTGGCAGGTTAATTTCACCCCAGAACAAAATATATGTGTAAGCTGACACTATGAAATCTGTCCTGCAACTGCTGGGACACCAGATCCAGGGTATTGCTATATTGGCAGGTTAATTTAACCCCAGAACAAAATATATGTGTAAGCGGACACTATGAAATCGGTCCTGCAACTGCTGGGACACCAGATCCAGGGTATTGCTATATTGGCAGGTTAATTTCACCCCAGAAAAAAATATATTTGTAAGCGGACACTATGAAATCTGGCCTGCAACTGTTTGGACACCAGATCTAGGATATTGCTATATTGGCAGGTTAATTTAACCCCAGAACAAAATATATGTGTAAGCGGACACTATGAAATCGGTCCTGCAACTGCTGGGACACCAGATCCAGGGTATTGCTATATTGGCAGGTTAATTTCACCCCAGAACAAAATATATGTGTAAGCTGACACTATGAAATCTGTCCTGCAACTGCTGGGACACCAGATCCAGGGTATTGCTATATTGGCAGGTTAATTTAACCCCAGAACAAAATATATGTGTAAGCGGACACTATGACATCTGTTCTGCAACTGCTGGGACACCAGATCCAGGGTATTGCTATATTGGCAGGTTAATTTAACCCCAGAACAAAATATATGTGTAAGCGGACACTATGAAATCTGGCCTGCAACTGTTTGGACACCAGATCCAGGGTATTGCTATATTGGCAGGTTAATTTAACCCCAGAACAAAATATATGTGTAAGCTGACACTATGAAATCTGGCCTGCAACTGTTTGGACACCAGATCCAGGGTATTGCTATATTGGCAGGTTAATTTAACCCCAGAACAAAATATATGTGTAAGCTGACACTATGACATCTGTTCTGCAACTGCTGGGACACCAGATCCAGGGTATTGCTATATTGGCAGGTTAATTTAACCCCAGAACAAAATATATGTGTAAGCTGACACTATGACATTTGTTCTGCAACTGCTGGGACACCAGATCCAGGGTGTTGCTATATTGGCAGGGTAATTTCACCCCAGAACAAAATATATGTGTAGCGGATGCTATAAAATATGTCCTGCAACTGCTTGGACACCAGATCCAGGGTATTGCTATATTGGCAGGGTAATTTCACCCCAGAAAAAATATATGTGTAAGCAGACACTATGAAATCTGGCCTGCAACTGTTTGGACACCAGATCCAGGGTATTGCTATATTGGCAGGTTAATTTCACCCCAGAAAAAATATATGTGTAATCGGACACTATGAAATCTGGCCTGCAACTGCTTGGACACCAGATCCAGGGTATTGCTACATTGGCAGGTTAATTTCACCCCAGAACAAAATATATGAGTAAGCTGACACTATGAAATCTGTCCTGCAACTGCTGGGACACCAGATCCAGGGTATTGCTATATTGGCAGGTTAATTTAACCCCAGAACAAAATATATGTGTAAGCGGACACTATGAAATCGGTCCTGCAACTGCTGGGACACCAGATCCAGGGTATTGCTATATTTGCAGGGTAATTTCACCCCAGAAAAAATATATGTGTAAGCTGACACTATGAAATCTGACCTGCAACTGTTTGGACACCAGATACAGGGTATTGCTATATTGGCAGGTTAATTTCACCCCAGAAAAAAATATATGTGTAAGCGGACACTATGAAATCTGGCCTGCAACTGTTTGGACACCAGATCCAGGGTATTGCTATATTGGCAGGTTAATTTCACCCCAGAAAAAATATATGTGTAAGCGAACACTATGAAATCTGGCCTGCAACTGTTTGGACACCAGATCTAGGATATTGCTATATTGGCAGGTTAATTTAACCCCAGAACAAAATATATGTGTAAGCGGACACTATGAAATCGGTCCTGCAACTGCTGGGACACCAGATCCAGGGTATTGCTATATTGGCAGGTTAATTTCACCCCAGAACAAAATATATGTGTAAGCTGACACTATGAAATCTGTCCTGCAACTGCTGGGACACCAGATCCAGGGTATTGCTATATTGGCAGGTTAATTTAACCCCAGAACAAAAT
Organism: Bufotes viridis; assembly: GCA_033119425.1. Classification (NCBI taxonomy): domain Eukaryota; kingdom Metazoa; phylum Chordata; class Amphibia; order Anura; family Bufonidae; genus Bufotes; species Bufotes viridis. The sequence goes on along the minus strand of CM065589.1, from coordinate 255,498,663 downwards.
ATATGTGTAAGCGGACACTATGAAATCGGTCCTGCAACTGCTGGGACACCAGATCCAGGGTATTGCTATATTGGCAGGTTAATTTCACCCCAGAAAAAATATATGTGTAAGCGGACACTATGAAATCTGGCCTGCAACTGTTTGGACACCAGATCCAGGGTATTGCTATATTGGCAGGTTAATTTAACCCCAGATCAAAATATATGTGTAAGCTGACACTATGACATCTGTTCTGCAACTGCTGGGACACCAGATCCAGGGTATTGCTATATTGGCAGGTTAATTTAACCCCAGAACAAAATATATGTGTAAGCAGACACTATGAAATCGGTCCTGCAACTGCTGGGACACCAAATACAGGGTATTGCTATATTGGCAGGGTAATTTCACCCCAGAACAAAATATATGTGTAAGCGGATACTATAAAATATGTCCAGCAGCTGCTTGGACACCAGATCCAGGGTATTGCTATATTGGCATTGTAATTTCTACCCCAGAAAAAATATATGTGTAAGCTGACACTATGAAATCTGGCCTGCAACTGTTTGGACACCAGATCCAGGGTATTGCTATATTGGCAGGTTAATTTCACCCCAGAAAAAATAAATGTGTAATCGGACACTATGAAATCTGGCCTGCAACTGCTGGGACACAAGATCCAGGGTATTGCTATATTGGCAGGTTAATTTCACCCCAGAACAAAATATATGTGTAAGCTGACACTATGAAATCTGTCCTGCAACTGCTGGGACACCAGATCCAGGGTATTGCTATATTGGCAGGTTAATTTAACCCCAGAACAAAATATATGTGTAAGCGGACACTATGAAATCGGTCCTGCAACTGCTGGGACACCAGATCCAGGGTATTGCTATATTGGCAGGTTACTTTCACCCCAGAACAAAATATATGTGTAAGCTGACACTATGAAATCGGTCCTGCAACTGCTGGGACACCAGATCCAGGGTATTGCTATATTTGCAGGGTAATTTCACCCCAGAAAAAAATATATGTGTAAGCTGACACTATGAAATCTGACCTGCAACTGTTTGGACACCAGATACAGGGTATTGCTATATTGGCAGGTTAATTTCACCCCAGAAAAAAATATATGTGTAAGCGGACACTATGAAATCTGGCCTGCAACTGTTTGGACACCAGATCCAGGGTATTGCTATATTGGCAGGTTAATTTCACCCCAGAAAAAATATATGTGTAAGCGAACACTATGAAATCTGGCCTGCAACTGTTTGGACACCAGATCTAGGATATTGCTATATTGGCAGGTTAATTTAACCCCAGAACAAAATATATGTGTAAGCGGACACTATGAAATCGGTCCTGCAACTGCTGGGACACCAGATCCAGGGTATTGCTATATTGGCAGGTTAATTTCACCCCAGAACAAAATATATGTGTAAGCTGACACTATGAAATCTGTCCTGCAACTGCTGGGACACCAGATCCAGGGTATTGCTATATTGGCAGGTTAATTTAACCCCAGAACAAAATATATGTGTAAGCGGACACTATGAAATCGGTCCTGCAACTGCTGGGACACCAGATCCAGGGTATTGCTATATTGGCAGGTTAATTTCACCCCAGAAAAAATATATGTGTAAGCGGACACTATGAAATCTGGCCTGCAACTGTTTGGACACCAGATCCAGGGTATTGCTATATTGGCAGGTTAATTTAACCCCAGATCAAAATATATGTGTAAGCTGACACTATGACATCTGTTCTGCAACTGCTGGGACACCAGATCCAGGGTATTGCTATATTGGCAGGTTAATTTAACCCCAGAACAAAATATATGTGTAAGCAGACACTATGAAATCGGTCCTGCAACTGCTGGGACACCAAATACAGGGTATTGCTATATTGGCAGGGTAATTTCACCCCAGAACAAAATATATGTGTAAGCGGATACTATAAAATATGTCCAGCAGCTGCTTGGACACCAGATCCAGGGTATTGCTATATTGGCATTGTAATTTCTACCCCAGAAAAAATATATGTGTAAGCTGACACTATGAAATCTGGCCTGCAACTGTTTGGACACCAGATCCAGGGTATTGCTATATTGGCAGGTTAATTTCACCCCAGAAAAAATATATGTGTAATCGGACACTATGAAATCTGGCCTGCAACTGCTGGGACACAAGATCCAGGGTATTGCTATATTGGCAGGTTAATTTCACCCCAGAACAAAATATATGTGTAAGCTGACACTATGAAATCTGTCCTGCAACTGCTGGGACACCAGATCCAGGGTATTGCTATATTGGCAGGTTAATTTAACCCCAGAACAAAATATATGTGTAAGCGGACACTATGAAATCGGTCCTGCAACTGCTGGGACACCAGATCCAGGGTATTGCTATATTGGCAGGTTAATTTCACCCCAGAAAAAAATATATTTGTAAGCGGACACTATGAAATCTGGCCTGCAACTGTTTGGACACCAGATCTAGGATATTGCTATATTGGCAGGTTAATTTAACCCCAGAACAAAATATATGTGTAAGCGGACACTATGAAATCGGTCCTGCAACTGCTGGGACACCAGATCCAGGGTATTGCTATATTGGCAGGTTAATTTCACCCCAGAACAAAATATATGTGTAAGCTGACACTATGAAATCTGTCCTGCAACTGCTGGGACACCAGATCCAGGGTATTGCTATATTGGCAGGTTAATTTAACCCCAGAACAAAATATATGTGTAAGCGGACACTATGAAATCGGTCCTGCAACTGCTGGGACACCAGATCCAGGGTATTGCTATATTGGCAGGTTAATTTCACCCCAGAAAAAAATATATGTGTAAGCGGACACTATGAAATCTGGCCTGCAACTGTTTGGACACCAGATCCAGGGTATTGCTATATTGGCAGGTTAATTTAACCCCAGATCAAAATATATGTGTAAGCTGACACTATGACATCTGTTCTGCAACTGCTGGGACACCAGATCCAGGGTATTGCTATATTGGCAGGTTAATTTAACCCCAGAACAAAATATATGTGTAAGCAGACACTATGAAATCGGTCCTGCAACTGCTGGGACACCAAATACAGGGTATTGCTATATTGGCAGGGTAATTTCACCCCAGAACAAAATATATGTGTAAGCGGATACTATAAAATATGTCCAGCAGCTGCTTGGACACCAGATCCAGGGTATTGCTATATTGGCAGTGTAATTTCTACCCCAGAAAAAATATATGTGTAAGCTGACACTATGAAATCTGGCCTGCAACTGTTTGGACACCAGATCCAGGGTATTGCTATATTGGCAGGTTAATTTCACCCCAGAAAAAATATATGTGTAATCGGACACTATGAAATCTGGCCTGCAACTGCTGGGACACAAGATCCAGGGTATTGCTATATTGGCAGGTTAATTTCACCCCAGAACAAAATATATGTGTAAGCTGACACTATGAAATCTGTCCTGCAACTGCTGGGACACCAGATCCAGGGTATTGCTATATTGGCAGGTTAATTTAACCCCAGAACAAAATATATGTGTAAGCGGACACTATGAAATCGGTCCTGCAACTGCTGGGACACCAGATCCAGGGTATTGCTATATTGGCAGGGTAATTTCACCCCAGAAAAAATATATTTGTAAGCGGACACTATGAAATCTGGCCTGCAACTGTTTGGACACCAGATCCAGGGTATTGCTATATTGGCAGGTTAATTTCACCCCAGAAAAAATATATGTGTAAGCGGACACTATGAAATCTGGCCTGCAACTGTTTGGACACCAGATCCAGGGTATTGCTATATTGGCAGGTTAATTTCACCCCAGAAAAAATATATGTGTAAGCGGACACTATGAAATCTGGCCTGCAACTGTTTGGACACCAGATCCAGGGTATTGCTATATTGGCAGGTTAATTTAACCCCAGAACAAAATATATGTGTAAGCGGACACTATGACATCTGTTCTGCAACTGCTGGGACACCAGATCCAGGGTATTGCTATATTGGCAGGTTAATTTAACCCCAGAACAAAATATATGTGTAAGCGGACACTATGAAATCTGGCCTGCAACTGTTTGGACACCAGATCCAGGGTATTGCTATATTGGCAGGTTAATTTAACCCCAGAACAAAATATATGTGTAAGCTGACACTATGAAATCTGGCCTGCAACTGTTTGGACACCAGATCCAGGGTATTGCTATATTGGCAGGTTAATTTAACCCCAGAACAAAATATATGTGTAAGCTGACACTATGACATCTGTTCTGCAACTGCTGGGACACCAGATCCAGGGTATTGCTATATTGGCAGGTTAATTTAACCCCAGAACAAAATATATGTGTAAGCTGACACTATGACATTTGTTCTGCAACTGCTGGGACACCAGATCCAGGGTGTTGCTATATTGGCAGGGTAATTTCACCCCAGAACAAAATATATGTGTAAGCGGATGCTATAAAATATGTCCTGCAACTGCTTGGACACCAGATCCAGGGTATTGCTATATTGGCAGGGTAATTTCACCCCAGAAAAAATATATGTGTAAGCAGACACTATGAAATCTGGCCTGCAACTGTTTGGACACCAGATCCAGGGTATTGCTATATTGGCAGGTTAATTTCACCCCAGAAAAAATATATGTGTAATCGGACACTATGAAATCTGGCCTGCAACTGCTTGGACACCAGATCCAGGGTATTGCTACATTGGCAGGTTAATTTCACCCCAGAACAAAATATATGAGTAAGCTGACACTATGAAATCTGTCCTGCAACTGCTGGGACACCAGATCCAGGGTATTGCTATATTGGCAGGTTAATTTAACCCCAGAACAAAATATATGTGTAAGCGGACACTATGAAATCGGTCCTGCAACTGCTGGGACACCAGATCCAGGGTATTGCTATATTTGCAGGGTAATTTCACCCCAGAAAAAATATATGTGTAAGCTGACACTATGAAATCTGACCTGCAACTGTTTGGACACCAGATACAGGGTATTGCTATATTGGCAGGTTAATTTCACCCCAGAAAAAATATATGTGTAAGCGGACACTATGAAATCTGGCCTGCAACTGTTTGGACACCAGATCCAGGGTATTGCTATATTGGCAGGTTAATTTCACCCCAGAACAAAATATATGTGTAAGCGGACACTATGAAATCGGTCCTGCAACTGCTGGGACACCAGATCCAGGGTATTGCTATATTGGCAGGTTAATTTCACCCCAGAAAAAATATATGTGTAAGCGGACACTATGAAATCTGGCCTGCAACTGTTTGGACACCAGATCCAGGGTATTGCTATATTGGCAGGTTAATTTAACCCCAGATCAAAATATATGTGTAAGCTGACACTATGACATCTGTTCTGCAACTGCTGGGACACCAGATCCAGGGTATTGCTATATTGGCAGGTTAATTTAACCCCAGAACAAAATATATGTGTAAGCAGACACTATGAAATCGGTCCTGCAACTGCTGGGACACCAAATACAGGGTATTGCTATATTGGCAGGGTAATTTCACCCCAGAACAAAATATATGTGTAAGCGGATACTATAAAATATGTCCAGCAGCTGCTTGGACACCAGATCCAGGGTATTGCTATATTGGCATTGTAATTTCTACCCCAGAAAAAATATATGTGTAAGCTGACACTATGAAATCTGGCCTGCAACTGTTTGGACACCAGATCCAGGGTATTGCTATATTGGCAGGTTAATTTCACCCCAGAAAAAATATATGTGTAATCGGACACTATGAAATCTGGCCTGCAACTGCTGGGACACAAGATCCAGGGTATTGCTATATTGGCAGGTTAATTTCACCCCAGAACAAAATATATGTGTAAGCTGACACTATGAAATCTGTCCTGCAACTGCTGGGACACCAGATCCAGGGTATTGCTATATTGGCAGGTTAATTTAACCCCAGAACAAAATATATGTGTAAGCGGACACTATGAAATCGGTCCTGCAACTGCTGGGACACCAGATCCAGGGTATTGCTATATTGGCAGGTTAATTTCACCCCAGAAAAAATATATTTGTAAGCGGACACTATGAAATCTGGCCTGCAACTGTTTGGACACCAGATCTAGGATATTGCTATATTGGCAGGTTAATTTAACCCCAGAACAAAATATATGTGTAAGCGGACACTATGAAATCGGTCCTGCAACTGCTGGGACACCAGATCCAGGGTATTGCTATATTGGCAGGTTAATTTCACCCCAGAACAAAATATATGTGTAAGCTGACACTATGAAATCTGTCCTGCAACTGCTGGGACACCAGATCCAGGGTATTGCTATATTGGCAGGTTAATTTAACCCCAGAACAAAATATATGTGTAAGCGGACACTATGAAATCGGTCCTGCAACTGCTGGGACACCAGATCCAGGGTATTGCTATATTGGCAGGTTAATTTCACCCCAGAAAAAAATATATGTGTAAGCGGACACTATGAAATCTGGCCTGCAACTGTTTGGACACCAGATCCAGGGTATTGCTATATTGGCAGGTTAATTTAACCCCAGATCAAAATATATGTGTAAGCTGACACTATGACATCTGTTCTGCAACTGCTGGGACACCAGATCCAGGGTATTGCTATATTGGCAGGTTAATTTAACCCCAGAACAAAATATATGTGTAAGCAGACACTATGAAATCGGTCCTGCAACTGCTGGGACACCAAATACAGGGTATTGCTATATTGGCAGGGTAATTTCACCCCAGAACAAAATATATGTGTAAGCGGATACTATAAAATATGTCCAGCAGCTGCTTGGACACCAGATCCAGGGTATTGCTATATTGGCAGTGTAATTTCTACCCCAGAAAAAATATATGTGTAAGCTGACACTATGAAATCTGGCCTGCAACTGTTTGGACACCAGATCCAGGGTATTGCTATATTGGCAGGTTAATTTCACCCCAGAAAAAATATATGTGTAATCGGACACTATGAAATCTGGCCTGCAACTGCTGGGACACAAGATCCAGGGTATTGCTATATTGGCAGGTTAATTTCACCCCAGAACAAAATATATGTGTAAGCTGACACTATGAAATCTGTCCTGCAACTGCTGGGACACCAGATCCAGGGTATTGCTATATTGGCAGGTTAATTTAACCCCAGAACAAAATATATGTGTAAGCGGACACTATGAAATCGGTCCTGCAACTGCTGGGACACCAGATCCAGGGTATTGCTATATTGGCAGGGTAATTTCACCCCAGAAAAAAATATATTTGTAAGCGGACACTATGAAATCTGGCCTGCAACTGTTTGGACACCAGATCCAGGGTATTGCTATATTGGCAGGTTAATTTCACCCCAGAAAAAAATATATGTGTAAGCGGACACTATGAAATCTGGCCTGCAACTGTTTGGACACCAGATCCAGGGTATTGCTATATTGGCAGGTTAATTTCACCCCAGAAAAAAATATATGTGTAAGCGGACACTATTAAATCTGGCCTGCAACTGTTTGGACACCAGATCCAGGGTATTGCTATATTGGCAGGTTAATTTAACCCCAGAACAAAATATATGTGTAAGCGGACACTATGACATCTGTTCTGCAACTGCTGGGACACCAGATCCAGGGTATTGCTATATTGGCAGGTTAATTTAACCCCAGAACAAAATATATGTGTAAGCGGACACTATGAAATCTGGCCTGCAACTGTTTGGACACCAGATCCAGGGTATTGCTATATTGGCAGGTTAATTTAACCCCAGAACAAAATATATGTGTAAGCTGACACTATGAAATCTGGCCTGCAACTGTTTGGACACCAGATCCAGGGTATTGCTATATTGGCAGGTTAATTTAACCCCAGAACAAAATATATGTGTAAGCTGACACTATGACATCTGTTCTGCAACTGCTGGGACACCAGATCCAGGGTATTGCTATATTGGCAGGTTAATTTAACCCCAGAACAAAATATATGTGTAAGCTGACACTATGACATTTGTTCTGCAACTGCTGGGACACCAGATCCAGGGTGTTGCTATATTGGCAGGGTAATTTCACCCCAGAACAAAATATATGTGTAAGCGGATGCTATAAAATATGTCCTGCAACTGCTTGGACACCAGATCCAGGGTATTGCTATATTGGCAGGGTAATTTCACCCCAGAAAAAATATATGTGTAAGCAGACACTATGAAATCTGGCCTGCAACTGTTTGGACACCAGATCCAGGGTATTGCTATATTGGCAGGTTAATTTCACCCCAGAAAAAATATATGTGTAATCGGACACTATGAAATCTGGCCTGCAACTGCTTGGACACCAGATCCAGGGTATTGCTACATTGGCAGGTTAATTTCACCCCAGAACAAAATATATGAGTAAGCTGACACTATGAAATCTGTCCTGCAACTGCTGGGACACCAGATCCAGGGTATTGCTATATTGGCAGGTTAATTTAACCCCAGAACAAAATATATGTGTAAGCGGACACTATGAAATCGGTCCTGCAACTGCTGGGACACCAGATCCAGGGTATTGCTATATTTGCAGGGTAATTTCACCCCAGAAAAAATATATGTGTAAGCTGACACTATGAAATCTGACCTGCAACTGTTTGGACACCAGATACAGGGTATTGCTATATTGGCAGGTTAATTTCACCCCAGAACAAAATATATGTGTAAGCGGACACTATGAAATCTGGCCTGCAACTGTTTGGACACCAGATCCAGGGTATTGCTATATTGGCAGGTTAATTTCACCCCAGAACAAAATATATGTGTAAGCGGACACTATGAAATCGGTCCTGCAACTGCTGGGACACCAGATCCAGGGTATTGCTATATTGGCAGGTTAATTTCACCCCAGAACAAAATATATGTGTAAGCGGACACTATGAAATCTGGCCTGCAACTGTTTGGACACCAGATCCAGGGTATTGCTATATTGGCAGGTTAATTTAACCCCAGATCAAAATATATGTGTAAGCTGACACTATGACATCTGTTCTGCAACTGCTGGGACACCAGATCCAGGGTATTGCTATATTGGCAGGTTAATTTAACCCCAGAACAAAATATATGTGTAAGCAGACACTATGAAATCGGTCCTGCAACTGCTGGGACACCAAATACAGGGTATTGCTATATTGGCAGGGTAATTTCACCCCAGAACAAAATATATGTGTAAGCGGATACTATAAAATATGTCCAGCAGCTGCTTGGACACCAGATCCAGGGTATTGCTATATTGGCAGTGTAATTTCTACCCCAGAAAAAATATATGTGTAAGCTGACACTATGAAATCTGGCCTGCAACTGTTTGGACACCAGATCCAGGGTATTGCTATATTGGCAGGTTAATTTCACCCCAGAACAAAATATATGTGTAAGTCGGACACTATGAAATCTGGCCTGCAACTGCTGGGACACAAGATCCAGGGTATTGCTATATTGGCAGGTTAATTTCACCCCAGAACAAAATATATGTGTAAGCTGACACTATGAAATCTGTCCTGCAACTGCTGGGACACCAGATCCAGGGTATTGCTATATTGGCAGGTTAATTTAACCCCAGAACAAAATATATGTGTAAGCGGACACTATGAAATCGGTCCTGCAACTGCTGGGACACCAGATCCAGGGTATTGCTATATTGGCAGGTTAATTTCACCCCAGAAAAAAATATATGTGTAAGCGGACACTATGAAATCTGGCCTGCAACTGTTTGGACACCAGATCCAGGGTATTGCTATATTGGCAGGTTAATTTCACCCCAGAACAAAATATATGTGTAAGCGGACACTATGAAATCTGGCCTGCAACTGTTTGGACACCAGATCCAGGGTATTGCTATATTGGCAGGTTAATTTCACCCCAGAACAAAATATATGTGTAAGCGGACACTATGAAATCTGGCCTGCAACTGCTTGGACACCAGATCCAGGGTATTGCTATATTGGCAGGTTAATTTAACCCCAGAACAAAATATATGTGTAAGCGGACACTATGAAATCTGGTCCTGCAACTGCTTGGACACCAGATCCAGGGTATTGCTATATTGGCAGGTTAATTTAACCCCAGAACAAAATATATGTGTAAGCGGACACTATGAAATCTGGCCTGCAACTGCTTGGACACCAGATCCAGGGTATTGCTATATTGGCAGGTTAATTTCACCCCAGAACAAAATATATGTGTAAGCTGACACTATGAAATCTGTCCTGCAACTGCTGGGACACCAGATCCAGGGTATTGCTATATTGGCAGGTTAATTTAACCCCAGAACAAAATATATGTGTAAGCTGACACTATGAAATCTGGTCCTGCAACTGCTGGGACACCAGATCCAGGGTATTGCTATATTGGCAGGGTAATTTCACCCCAGAACAAAATATATGTGTAAGCGGATACTATAAAATATGTCCTGCAACTGCTTGGACACCAGATCCAGGGTATTGCTATATTGGCAGGTTAATTTCACCCCAGAACAAAATATATGTGTAAGCAGACACTATGAAATCTGGCCTGCAACTGCTTGGACACCAGATCCAGGGTATTGCTATATTGGCAGGTTAATTTCACCCCAGAACAAAATATATGTGTAAGCTGACACTATGAAATCTGGCCTGCAACTGCTTGGACACCAGATCCAGGGTATTGCTATATTGGCAGGTTAATTTCACCCCAGAACAAAATATATGTGTAAGCTGACACTATGAAATCTGGTCCTGCAACTGCTGGGACACCAGATCCAGGGTATTGCTATATTGGCAGGTTAATTTAACCCCAGAACAAAATATATGTGTAAGCTGACACTATGAAATCTGGTCCTGCAACTGCTTGGACACCAGATCCAGGGTATTGCTATATTGGCAGGTTAATTTCACCCCAGAACAAAATATATGTGTAAGCTGACACTATGAAATCTGGCCTGCAACTGTTTGGACACCAGATCCAGGGTATTGCTATATTGGCAGGTTAATTTCACCCCAGAAAAAATATATGTGTAAGCGGACACTATGAAATCTGGCCTGCAACTGTTTGGACACCAGATCCAGGGTATTGCTATATTGGCAGGTTAATTTAACCCCAGAACAAAATATATGTGTAAGCGGACACTATGAAATCGGTCCTGCAACTGCTGGGACACCAGATCCAGGGTATTGCTATATTGGCAGGTTAATTTCACCCCAGAACAAAATATATGTGTAAGCTGACACTATGAAATCTGTCCTGCAACTGCTGGGACACCAGATCCAGGGTATTGCTATATTGGCAGGTTAATTTAACCCCAGAACAAAATATATGTGTAAGCGGACACTATGAAATCTGGTCCTGCAACTGCTGGGACACCAGATCCAGGGTATTGCTATATTGGCAGGTTAATTTCACCCCAGAAAAAAATATATGTGTAAGCGGACACTATGAAATCTGGCCTGCAACTGTTTGGACACCAGATCCAGGGTATTGCTATATTGGCAGGTTAATTTAACCCCAGAACAAAATATATGTGTAAGCTGACACTATGACATCTGTCCTGCAACTGCTGGGACACCAGATCCAGGGTATTGCTATATTGGCAGGTTAATTTAACCCCAGAACAAAATATATGTGTAAGCAGACACTATGAAATCTGGTCCTGCAACTGCTGGGACACCAGATCCAGGGTATTGCTATATTGGCAGGGTAATTTCACCCCAGAACAAAATATATGTGTAAGCGGATACTATAAAATATGTCCTGCAACTGCTTGGACACCAGATCCAGGGTATTGCTATATTGGCAGGTGTAATTTCACCCCAGAAAAAATATATGTGTAAGCTGACACTATGAAATCTGGCCTGCAACTGTTTGGACACCAGATCCAGGGTATTGCTATATTGGCAGGTTAATTTCACCCCAGAACAAAATATATGTGTAAGCGGACACTATGAAATCTGGCCTGCAACTGCTGGGACACCAGATCCAGGGTATTGCTATATTGGCAGGTTAATTTCACCCCAGAACAAAATATATGTGTAAGCTGACACTATGAAATCTGTCCTGCAACTGCTGGGACACCAGATCCAGGGTATTGCTATATTGGCAGGTTAATTTAACCCCAGAACAAAATATATGTGTAAGCGGACACTATGAAATCTGGTCCTGCAACTGCTGGGACACCAGATCCAGGGTATTGCTATATTGGCAGGTTAATTTCACCCCAGAACAAAATATATGTGTAAGCGGACACTATGAAATCTGGCCTGCAACTGTTTGGACACCAGATCCAGGGTATTGCTATATTGGCAGGTTAATTTAACCCCAGAACAAAATATATGTGTAAGCGGACACTATGAAATCTGGTCCTGCAACTGCTGGGACACCAGATCCAGGGTATTGCTATATTGGCAGGTTAATTTCACCCCAGAACAAAATATATGTGTAAGCTGACACTATGAAATCTGTCCTGCAACTGCTGGGACACCAGATCCAGGGTATTGCTATATTGGCAGGTTAATTTCACCCCAGAACAAAATATATGTGTAAGCGGACACTATGAAATCGGTCCTGCAACTGCTGGGACACCAGATCCAGGGTATTGCTATATTGGCAGGTTAATTTCACCCCAGAAAAAATATATGTGTAAGCGGACACTATGAAATCTGGCCTGCAACTGTTTGGACACCAGATCCAGGGTATTGCTATATTGGCAGGTTAATTTAACCCCAGAACAAAATATATGTGTAAGCTGACACTATGAAATCTGTCCTGCAACTGCTGGGACACCAGATCCAGGGTATTGCTATATTGGCAGGTTAATTTAACCCCAGAACAAAATATATGTGTAAGCAGACACTATGAAATCGGTCCTGCAACTGCTGGGACACCAGATACAGGGTATTGCTATATTGGCAGGGTAATTTCACCCCAGAACAAAATATATGTGTAAGCGGATACTATAAAATATGTCCTGCAACTGCTTGGACACCAGATCCAGGGTATTGCTATATTGGCAGGTGTAATTTCTACCCCAGAACAAAATATATGTGTAAGCTGACACTATGAAATCTGGCCTGCAACTGTTTGGACACCAGATCCAGGGTATTGCTATATTGGCAGGTTAATTTCACCCCAGAACAAAATATATGTGTAAGCGGACACTATGAAATCTGGCCTGCAACTGCTGGGACACCAGATCCAGGGTATTGCTATATTGGCAGGTTAATTTCACCCCAGAACAAAATATATGTGTAAGCTGACACTATGAAATCTGTCCTGCAACTGCTGGGACACCAGATCCAGGGTATTGCTATATTGGCAGGTTAATTTAACCCCAGAACAAAATATATGTGTAAGCGGACACTATGAAATCGGTCCTGCAACTGCTGGGACACCAGATCCAGGGTATTGCTATATTGGCAGGTTAATTTCACCCCAGAACAAAATATATGTGTAAGCGGACACTATGAAATCTGGCCTGCAACTGCTTGGACACCAGATCCAGGGTATTGCTATATTGGCAGGTTAATTTCACCCCAGAACAAAATATATGTGTAAGCGGACACTATGAAATCTGGTCCTGCAACTGCTTGGACACCAGATCCAGGGTATTGCTATATTGGCAGGTTAATTTCACCCCAGAACAAAATATATGTGTAAGCGGACACTATGAAATCTGGTCCTGCAACTGCTTGGACACCAGATCCAGGGTATTGCTATATTGGCAGGTTAATTTCACCCCAGAACAAAATATATGTGTAAGCGGACACTATGAAATCTGGCCTGCAACTGCTTGGACACCAGATCCAGGGTATTGCTATATTGGCAGGTTAATTTCACCCCAGAACAAAATATATGTGTAAGCGGACACTATGAAATCTGGCCTGCAACTGCTTGGACACCAGATCCAGGGTATTGCTATATTGGCAGGTTAATTTCACCCCAGAACAAAATATATGTGTAAGCTGACACTATGAAATCTGGTCCTGCAACTGCTGGGACACCAGATCCAGGGTATTGCTATATTGGCAGGTTAATTTCACCCCAGAACAAAATATATGTGTAAGCTGACACTATGAAATCTGTCCTGCAACTGCTGGGACACCAGATCCAGGGTATTGCTATATTGGCAGGTTAATTTCACCCCAGAACAAAATATATGTGTAAGCGGACACTATGAAATCTGGCCTGCAACTGTTTGGACACCAGATCCAGGGTATTGCTATATTGGCAGGTTAATTTCACCCCAGAACAAAATATATGTGTAAGCTGACACTATGAAATCTGGCCTGCAACTGTTTGGACACCAGATCCAGGGTATTGCTATATTGGCAGGTTAATTTAACCCCAGAACAAAATATATGTGTAAGCTGACACTATGAAATCTGTCCTGCAACTGCTGGGACACCAGATCCAGGGTATTGCTATATTGGCAGGTTAATTTAACCCCAGAACAAAATATATGTGTAAGCGGACACTATGAAATCTGGTCCTGCAACTGCTGGGACACCAGATCCAGGGTATTGCTATATTGGCAGGGTAATTTCACCCCAGAACAAAATATATGTGTAAGCGGATACTATAAAATATGTCCTGCAACTGCTTGGACACCAGATCCAGGGTATTGCTATATTGGCAGGTTAATTTCACCCCAGAAAAAATATATGTGTAAGCAGACACTATGAAATCTGGCCTGCAACTGTTTGGACACCAGATCCAGGGTATTGCTATATTGGCAGGTTAATTTCACCCCAGAACAAAATATATGTGTAAGCGGACACTATGAAATCTGGCCTGCAACTGCTTGGACACCAGATCCAGGGTATTGCTATATTGGCAGGTTAATTTCACCCCAGAACAAAATATATGTGTAAGCTGACACTATGAAATCTGTCCTGCAACTGCTGGGACACCAGATCCAGGGTATTGCTATATTGGCAGGTTAATTTAACCCCAGAACAAAATATATGTGTAAGCGGACACTATGAAATCGGTCCTGCAACTGCTGGGACACCAGATCCAGGGTATTGCTATATTGGCAGGTTAATTTCACCCCAGAACAAAATATATGTGTAAGCTGACACTATGAAATCTGTCCTGCAACTGCTTGGACACCAGATCCAGGGTATTGCTATATTGGCAGGTTAATTTCACCCCAGAACAAAATATATGTGTAAGCGGACACTATGAAATCTGGCCTGCAACTGTTTGGACACCAGATCCAGGGTATTGCTATATTGGCAGGTTAATTTCACCCCAGAACAAAATATATGTGTAAGCGGACACTATGAAATCTGGCCTGCAACTGTTTGGACACCAGATCCAGGGTATTGCTATATTGGCAGGTTAATTTAACCCCAGAACAAAATATATGTGTAAGCGGACACTATGAAATCGGTCCTGCAACTGCTGGGACACCAGATCCAGGGTATTGCTATATTGGCAGGTTAATTTCACCCCAGAACAAAATATATGTGTAAGCTGACACTATGAAATCTGTCCTGCAACTGCTGGGACACCAGATCCAGGGTATTGCTATATTGGCAGGTTAATTTAACCCCAGAACAAAATATATGTGTAAGCGGACACTATGAAATCGGTCCTGCAACTGCTGGGACACCAGATCCAGGGTATTGCTATATTGGCAGGTTAATTTCACCCCAGAACAAAATATATGTGTAAGCGGACACTATGAAATCTGGCCTGCAACTGTTTGGACACCAGATCCAGGGTATTGCTATATTGGCAGGTTAATTTAACCCCAGAACAAAATATATGTGTAAGCTGACACTATGAAATCTGTCCTGCAACTGCTGGGACACCAGATCCAGGGTATTGCTATATTGGCAGGTTAATTTAACCCCAGAACAAAATATATGTGTAAGCGGACACTATGAAATCGGTCCTGCAACTGCTGGGACACCAGATCCAGGGTATTGCTATATTGGCAGGTTAATTTCACCCCAGAACAAAATATATGTGTAAGCGGATACTATGAAATCTGTCCTGCAACTGCTTGGACACCAGATCCAGGGTATTGCTATATTGGCAGGTTAATTTCACCCCAGAAAAAATATATGTGTAAGCTGACACTATGAAATCTGGCCTGCAACTGTTTGGACACCAGATCCAGGGTATTGCTATATTGGCAGGTTAATTTCACCCCAGAACAAAATATATGTGTAAGCGGACACTATGAAATCTGGTCCTGCAACTGCTGGGACACCAGATCCAGGGTATTGCTATATTGGCAGGTTAATTTCACCCCAGAACAAAATATATGTGTAAGCGGACACTATGAAATCTGGTCCTGCAACTGCTGGGACACCAGATCCAGGGTATTGCTATATTGGCAGGTTAATTTAACCCCAGAACAAAATATATGTGTAAGCGGACACTATGAAATCTGGTCCTGCAACTGCTGGGACACCAGATCCAGGGTATTGCTATATTGGCAGGTTAATTTCACCCCAGAACAAAATATATGTGTAAGCGGACACTATGAAATCTGGCCTGCAACTGCTTGGACACCAGATCCAGGGTATTGCTATATTGGCAGGTTAATTTCACCCCAGAACAAAATATATGTGTAAGCGGACACTATGAAATCTGGTCCTGCAACTGCTGGGACACCAGATCCAGGGTATTGCTATATTGGCAGGTTAATTTCACCCCAGAACAAAATATATGTGTAAGCTGACACTATGAAATCTGTCCTGCAACTGCTGGGACACCAGATCCAGGGTATTGCTATATTGGCAGGTTAATTTAACCCCAGAACAAAATATATGTGTAAGCGGACACTATGAAATCGGTCCTGCAACTGCTGGGACACCAGATCCAGGGTATTGCTATATTGGCAGGTTAATTTCACCCCAGAACAAAATATATGTGTAAGCTGACACTATGAAATCTGGCCTGCAACTGCTTGGACACCAGATCCAGGGTATTGCTATATTGGCAGGTTAATTTCACCCCAGAAAAAAATATATGTGTAAGCGGACACTATGAAATCTGGCCTGCAACTGTTTGGACACCAGATCCAGGGTATTGCTATATTGGCAGGTTAATTTCACCCCAGAACAAAATATATGTGTAAGCGGACACTATGAAATCTGTCCTGCAACTGCTTGGACACCAGATCCAGGGTATTGCTATATTGGCAGGTTAATTTAACCCCAGAACAAAATATATGTGTAAGCTGACACTATGAAATCTGGTCCTGCAACTGCTGGGACACCAGATCCAGGGTATTGCTATATTGGCAGGTTAATTTAACCCCAGAACAAAATATATGTGTAAGCGGACACTATGAAATCGGTCCTGCAACTGCTGGGACACCAGATCCAGGGTATTGCTATATTGGCAGGTTAATTTCACCCCAGAACAAAATATATGTGTAAGCGGACACTATGAAATCTGTCCTGCAACTGCTTGGACACCAGATCCAGGGTATTGCTATATTGGCAGGTTAATTTCACCCCAGAACAAAATATATGTGTAAGCGGACACTATGAAATCTGGCCTGCAACTGTTTGGACACCAGATCCAGGGTATTGCTATATTGGCAGGTTAATTTCAACCCCAGAACAAAATATATGTGTAAGCGGACACTATGAAATCTGTCCTGCAACTGCTGGGACACCAGATCCAGGGTATTGCTATATTGGCAGGTTAATTTAACCCCAGAACAAAATATATGTGTAAGCTGACACTATGAAATCTGTCCTGCAACTGCTGGGACACCAGATCCAGGGTATTGCTATATTGGCAGGTTAATTTAACCCCAGAACAAAATATATGTGTAGCGGACACTATGAAATCTGGCCTGCAACTGTTTGGACACCAGATCCAGGGTATTGCTATATTGGCAGGTTAATTTAACCCCAGAACAAAATATATGTGTAAGCTGACACTATGAAATCTGGCCTGCAACTGTTTGGACACCAGATCCAGGGTATTGCTATATTGGCAGGTTAATTTAACCCCAGAACAAAATATATGTGTAAGCTGACACTATGACATCTGTTCTGCAACTGCTGGGACACCAGATCCAGGGTATTGCTATATTGGCAGGTTAATTTAACCCCAGAACAAAATATATGTGTAAGCTGACACTATGACATTTGTTCTGCAACTGCTGGGACACCAGATCCAGGGTGTTGCTATATTGGCAGGGTAATTTCACCCCAGAACAAAATATATGTGTAGCGGATACTATAAAATATGTCCTGCAACTGCTTGGACACCAGATCCAGGGTATTGCTATATTGGCAGGGTAATTTCACCCCAGAAAAAATATATGTGTAAGCAGACACTATGAAATCTGGCCTGCAACTGTTTGGACACCAGATCCAGGGTATTGCTATATTGGCAGGTTAATTTCACCCCAGAACAAAATATATGTGTAAGCGGACACTATGAAATCTGGCCTGCAACTGCTTGGACACCAGATCCAGGGTATTGCTATATTGGCAGGTTAATTTCACCCCAGAACAAAATATATGTGTAAGCTGACACTATGAAATCTGTCCTGCAACTGCTGGGACACCAGATCCAGGGTATTGCTATATTGGCAGGTTAATTTAACCCCAGAACAAAATATATGTGTAAGCGGACACTATGAAATCGGTCCTGCAACTGCTGGGACACCAGATCCAGGGTATTGCTATATTGGCAGGGTAATTTCACCCCAGAAAAAAATATATGTGTAAGCTGACACTATGAAATCTGGCCTGCAACTGTTTGGACACCAGATCCAGGGTATTGCTATATTGGCAGGTTAATTTCACCCCAGAAAAAAATATATGTGTAAGCGGACACTATGAAATCTGGCCTGCAACTGTTTGGACACCAGATCCAGGGTATTGCTATATTGGCAGGTTAATTTCACCCCAGAAAAAATATATGTGTAAGCGAACACTATGAAATCTGGCCTGCAACTGTTTGGACACCAGATCTAGGATATTGCTATATTGGCAGGTTAATTTAACCCCAGAACAAAATATATGTGTAAGCGGACACTATGAAATCGGTCCTGCAACTGCTGGGACACCAGATCCAGGGTATTGCTATATTGGCAGGTTAATTTCACCCCAGAACAAAATATATGTGTAAGCTGACACTATGAAATCTGTCCTGCAACTGCTGGGACACCAGATCCAGGGTATTGCTATATTGGCAGGTTAATTTAACCCCAGAACAAAATATATGTGTAAGCGGACACTATGAAATCGGTCCTGCAACTGCTGGGACACCAGATCCAGGGTATTGCTATATTGGCAGGTTAATTTCACCCCAGAAAAAATATATGTGTAAGCGGACACTATGAAATCTGGCCTGCAACTGTTTGGACACCAGATCCAGGGTATTGCTATATTGGCAGGTTAATTTAACCCCAGATCAAAATATATGTGTAAGCTGACACTATGACATCTGTTCTGCAACTGCTGGGACACCAGATCCAGGGTATTGCTATATTGGCAGGTTAATTTAACCCCAGAACAAAATATATGTGTAAGCGGACACTATGAAATCGGTCCTGCAACTGCTGGGACACCAGATCCAGGGTATTGCTATATTGGCAGGGTAATTTCACCCCAGAACAAAATATATGTGTAAGCGGATACTATAAAATATGTCCTGCAACTGCTTGGACACCAGATCCAGGGTATTGCTATATTGGCAGGTTAATTTCTACCCCAGAAAAAAATATATGTGTAAGCTGACACTATGAAATCTGGCCTGCAACTGTTTGGACACCAGATCCAGGGTATTGCTATATTGGCAGGTTAATTTCACCCCAGAACAAAATATATGTGTAATCGGACACTATGAAATCTGGCCTGCAACTGCTGGGACACCAGATCCAGGGTATTGCTATATTGGCAGGTTAATTTCACCCCAGAACAAAATATATGTGTAAGCTGACACTATGAAATCTGTCCTGCAACTGCTGGGACACCAGATCCAGGGTATTGCTATATTGGCAGGTTAATTTAACCCCAGAACAAAATATATGTGTAGCGGACACTATGAAATCGGTCCTGCAACTGCTGGGACACCAGATCCAGGGTATTGCTATATTGGCAGGGTAATTTCACCCCAGAACAAAATATATGTGTAAGCGGACACTATGAAATCTGGCCTGCAACTGTTTGGACACCAGATCCAGGGTATTGCTATATTGGCAGGTTAATTTAACCCCAGAACAAAATATATGTGTAAGCGGACACTATGAAATCGGTCCTGCAACTGCTGGGACACCAGATCCAGGGTATTGCTATATTGGCAGGTTAATTTCACCCCAGAACAAAATATATGTGTAAGCTGACACTATGAAATCTGTCCTGCAACTGCTGGGACACCAGATCCAGGGTATTGCTATATTGGCAGGTTAATTTAACCCCAGAACAAAATATATGTGTAAGCGGACACTATGAAATCGGTCCTGCAACTGCTGGGACACCAGATCCAGGGTATTGCTATATTGGCAGGTTAATTTCACCCCAGAAAAAAATATATGTGTAAGCGGACACTATGAAATCTGGCCTGCAACTGTTTGGACACCAGATCTAGGGTTTTGCTATATTGGCAGGTAAATTTCACCCCAGAAAAAAATATATGTGTAAGCGGACACTATGAAATCTGCCCTGCAACTGTTTGGACACCAGATCCAGGGTATTGCTATATTGGCAGGTTAATTTCACCCCAGAAAAAAATATATGTGTAAGCGGACACTATGAAATCTGTCCTGCAACTGCTTGGACACCAGATCCAGGGTATTGCTATATTGGCAGGTTAATTTAACCCCAGAACAAAATATATTTGTAAGCGGATACTATGAAATCTGTCCTGCATCTGCTGGGACACCAGATCCAGGGTATTGCTATATTGGCAGGTTAATTTAACCCCAGAACAAAATATATGTGTAAGCGGACACTATGAAATCGGTCCTGCAACTGCTGGGACACCAGATCCAGGGTATTGCTATATTGGCAGGGTAATTTCACCCCAGAACAAAATATATGTGTAAGCGGATACTATAAAATATGTCCTGCAACTGCTTGGACACCAGATCCAGGGTATTGCTATATTGGCAGGTTAATTTCACCCCAGAACAAAATATATGTGTAAGCGGACACTATGAAATCTGGCCTGCAACTGTTTGGACACCAGATCCAGGGTATTGCTATATTGACAGGTTAATTTCACCCCAGAAAATAATCTATCCTTTGCCAGACAGCAGACAGTATTATACTTGTCTAGCCAAAGCTGGAACACCAGATTTAGGGGATTGGTATTTGGGCAATTGTATTTAACCCCTTAATAAAATATAGAAATTGCTGTCCTGAGTTTCTAGGGGTGACAATTAGCACAGCCAAGCCCCTGATGTAGGATATAGCAAAAAAAACTAGTATTGATGGACTTGGTGGCAGCTTCTTCTGGTGCACCACAAGTCACAAAATGGCCGCTGATCAACCCAGAAAATAAGTGACAGAAAAATGCTCTGTGCAGCCTAAAAACCATTGAGCAAGTAACTAGCAGAAGTTCAATGATTCTCAGCTGTTGATCGATCACTTCATTAAGTTTTTTGGCTAAGTTAATCCCTTCCTAATCTCGCCCTAACACAGCAGCTGCATCCTCTCCCTACACTAGTCAGAGCAGTGTGACGTGCCCCGCTACGTGACTCCAGCTTAAATAGAGGCTGGGTCACATGCTGCACTTGGCCAATCACAGCCATGCCATTAGTAGGCATGGCTGTGATGGGCTCTTAGGACAAGAAGTAAAACGCTAGCTGATTGGCTGCTGTGCAGCCCTTCAGAAAGCGGGAAGTAATCGACGAACACCGAACCGAACCCGAACTTTTTTGAAAATGTCCGGGTTCGGGTCCGGGTCCCGGACACCCCAAAATTCGGTACGAACCTGAACGATGCTCGAACTGTTCGCTCAACACTAGTCTCTATCACACAGTCAGTTTTTAGTTAATTTTTTCATATGTATTTGAGCAGTATTGGTGAGGTGAAAACAGGAATGGTCCAAAACAGAGATGACATGTGAAGGAAATATTTGAACCTCTTCTGTGTTTTGGACCCACTCATGATTTTGGCTTCCAAATCATGAGCAAATCCAGATGCAAAACATTGACTGTGGGATAGAGGCCTTATAGATTATCCAAAGACAGTATCCATTGTGGTTTTAATTTTTCAGCTCTTCTGACTGATCAGGAGAACCATAAAAAAAATGTGATTTAAAAAAGGCCAAACAGGGACACTAGTGTCCATGGAACAGACTGGTGAGGGTGGCAATACTGAGAGGTGTCAACACTGTGGGACAGTCACATAGCGCTGAGGGTGGCAACAGCATGAGGAGTCATCATAGTGGCCCAGTTACAGAGTGATGAGAGTGGCAATAGCATGAGGAGTTATAATAGTGGCCCAGTGACAGAGTGGTGAATGTGGCAACAGCATGAGGAGTCATCATAGTGTCCCAGTCACAGAGTGGTGAGGTGGGGGGAAACAGCAGTGGCAGTAACAGCACAAGATGGTGGCAGTAGGAGAAGATGGCAGCGGAGGCAGCATGTGTGCAGCAACAGGCGGGTGGTAGCATAGTGAAAAGAATAGTGAAGCACGTGGCCAGGATTAACGGGATATTTTTCACAATGTTTTGGTGTTGCAGCACGCTGCAGTCAGAACATTAATGACAGAATGATCTAGTCTGATGATCAGGCACTGGGGTGTGGAAATCCTTACTGATCCACGCCTGATTCAGCTTTACAAAGCTTAGTCTCTCAACCTTTATGTGTTGAACGACGAGTTCTCTTTGGGGTAACTATGCCCCTCCCCCCACTCTGAAGCAACACTGCTGGTCAAGCAGGAAAGGTTGTCCAGGGAACACTCGGCCAGTTTTGGCCACAATTCAAGTTTTATTACCCATTAGTCAAGGGGATCTTGGATCTGGAATGACAGTGTGAAGTCCAAGTATGCTACCACCTGCTGGTTCAGGTTTTGCTCCATGTACTGATAATGCAAGCTGTTTTTTTCAGTGGGCAGTTAAAAAAAACGTGCTCATCAGAGACTGAAGACTGAAGTCACTGCTGACTGCAACCCCTCTCCAACAGTCATGAAAGTGGAAAGTGAGCACAGAGGGGCCTTCATGAGGATGGGGGATGGCGCACATAGGAAGCAATCAACTGACTACACAGGATGTCTCTAGTAGTTGAGTTGGCCCGGTAGCAAAGGTCACCATCTAACATTGTGAAGAGCCAGTAATCATCCCTCTGCTGAATAATGCCAACTCAGCATTCATCTGACCATTTGCACAAAGGAATCTGAGGGACTCCCTGCCTCTATCTCCATTGCAGACTGACACGGTGTGTCAGGGTCATTTGTCTAGTCTTCTTCATCGCCCTCCAGCTCCTCATGCTCCTCCGGCTCCTCTCCTATCACTTGTGCAGATAAACCACATATTTCTGTATACATTGCTTATGTTATAATGTTCCCCTCTTCCACCAGTTTAGCCCACATATGCCTCAGGTGGCCGTGAAATATAGGCACCCTTGACCAGACCGATTTATAAGCATCTGCTCCAGGACGTAAAGGATGGAATCACATCATTCATCCTCTAGCCCTGGTGACTGACAAATAAAGTGGCCTTCTCAAAGGGCCTCAGCAAACGGCAGCTACTTGCATGAGCTGCCACTGACTAAACAAAAAAAGTACACAGGGGAGTACTCCTGTCTGCTTGCATCATCAAGAAATCCTGAGTGTAAATATCCAAAATGTGGAGGGTGGAGTATGGAAATGTTGTATATGAGGCAATGTTGGAGAACACCATTCTGTCTTTGCCGCTCAAGGAGGGTGTGTTTTGCAGGGTAAGAAAGCCTGAAGTGCATGCACAGTTTCCTGGCCAATTTCAAGTTGTCTTGCAATTGGGTGGAAGACTTAAGGAACCACTTTACAACCACATTAAAGACATGCACCATGTAGGGCATATGGATGAGCCCTCCTTGACGCAGTGCTGACACAATGTTCTTCCCCCTTATCAGTGACCGACCAGGATTTGATTTCTTGTTAAAGGAAACAAAGAAGTTTCTCCCCTGTGTGACTTCTTTTGCCAGGCAGGCCAGGTGCAGAACAGCATGACACTTGCCTGCTCTACATAGGTGGTATGCTGGATGAAACTCAGAACTGTACCTAAAGGGTGTGCTGAGGACAAGATTGAGGGTGAAGAGGCAGAGGAGGATATTGGGGTCAGAATCACAGTTTGAGAATGCAGAGCCGGCATTGCCATCACCTAGCCAAGTTTCTGGTTGGCCTGGAACCACATTTACCCAGTGGGCCATAAAGGACAGATATTGTCCTTAATGAAAGTTACAGCTCCACTCTTTGGTGCTGCTATGAACTGTACCAGGCACCCACAGGCTGAAGGACTGGCCCACCTTCTGCTCAACATACATGTGCATGGCTGATACAGTCTACTTGGAGAAGTAATGATGGTTTGGGACTCTCCACCTTGGCTCGGCACAAGCCATCAGTTCTCTTAAAGGTGCAAAGTCTATCACAGGGAAATAGAGGGACTGTAGTACCGGCAACTTGGCCAGGATAACGTTCAGCTGCTGCACTGCTGAATAAGCACATGCATACTGATGTCTCTTTGTAATCATCCCCCTGATCAATTGCTGGTGAAATGAGGGACAAGGAGTAGGAGGAATAAGAGAAGGATCATCAGGACCAGTAGGTGATGAGAAGGAAACACGACTCCCTTCTGCTGAGGTGCTGGAGGTCACTTTATGGTGACGCATCATGTGTTGACGCAAGGCCATGGTGCCACCATTGGTACCCTGGCAATACTTCACCTTCTGCTCACAGATTCTACACAAGGCCACACTGACATCCTCCTTTGACCTGATGAAAAATTCCCACACCAGCGAGTATGGCATTTACCCGTACCAGTGCATGCTGACTACCTGCCGCTGCCTCTATGAACCCGTGCACTGCTAGTTGTTTCTGGACAGGTAAGCTCCAGAGTAGTAGATGGTCTACTCTGGGCCCGTTTGGCTCCAGATCTCACACTGCTGCCATCCTGCTGACTCAGCCGCTGTCTCATGCGTGAGCTGGCACACTCACCCCCTAATTTTGATGATGATGCCCCCTCTTCACCCGGATCTCACGTGCAATCGGCTACATCATCAGCCGTAACTGTGTGGATGTCACTGATGTCAACTGCGCAACACCTGCTTACATGCGACTCTCATCGTTGCTACTTGCCCGCCTACAGGAGGAAGCAGCTTTTCTCTCCTCCAAATCTGGGCTGGGCAGTAGCTGCTGACTGTCCTCAATAAGCTTGTTTTCATTGAAAAGAGGAGCAGAGCTAGCAGCATACAATACTTCCCAAGCAGAAGGATCAGAAAAAGAAAGAGGCAGGTTCAGGACAGGTGAGATCACAGAACTTTTTCCTGGGCCATGCCAACTAGGCATGGTGTCAGAGGAACCCAATGACTCCTGGCTGGGGGTGTCTGATGTCAGTTGAGATGATGTTGAAGACTGAGTCAACCACTCAAGAACAGCTGGGTTACTGGTGAAAACAATGACCGTTGGATCTTGCTGTGACTGCTGCTACCACCTCCACTTCTTCTGCTGCTACTTCTGCCAGAAACGTTTTTGCCAAGGCAAAATAGAATTGCTTATCTATTAACCAAGAGGGACACTGTTCAATTAGTCCCTGAACTCTTACAAACCGGATTCCAAAAAGTTGGGACACTATACAAATCGTGAATAACAACTGAATGCAATGATGTGGAGGTGCCAACTTCTAATATTTTATTCAGAATAGAACATAAATCACGGAACAAAAGTTTAAACTGAGAAAATGTACCATTTTAAGGGAAAAATATGGTGATTCAGAATTTCCTGGTGTCAACAAATCCCCAAAAAGTTGGGACAAGGCCATTTTCACCACTGTGTGGCATCTCCCCTTCTTCTTACAACACTCAACAGACGTCCGGGGACCGAGGAGACCAGTTTCTCAAGTTTAGAAATAGGAATGCTCTCCCATTCTTGTCTAATACAGGCCTCTAACTGTTCAATCGTCTTGGGCCTTCTTTGTTGCACCTTCCTCTTTATGATGTGCCAAATGTTCTCTATAGGTGAAAGATCTGGACTGCAGACTGGCCATTTCTGTACCCGGATCCTTCTCCTACGCAGCCATGATGTTGTGATTGATGCAGAATGTGGTCTGGCATTATCTTGTTGAAAAATGCAGGGTCTTCCCTGAAAGAGATGACGTCTGGATGGGAGCATATGTTGTTTTAGAACCTGAATATATTTTTCTGCATTGATGGTGCCTTTCCAGACATGCAAGCTGCCCATGCCACACGCACTCATGCAACCCCATACCATCAGAGATGCAGGCTTCTGAACTGAGCGTTGATAACAACTTGGGTTGTCCTTGTCCTCTTTGGTCCGGATGACATGGCGTCCCAGATTTACAAAAAGAACTTTGAATCGTGACTCGTCTGACCACAGAACAGTCTTCCAGTTTGCCACACTCCATTTTAAATGATCCCTGGCCCAGTGAAAACGCCTGAGCTTGTGGATCTTGCTTAGAAATGGCTTCTTATTTGCACTGTAGAGTTTCAGCTGGCAACGGTGGATGGCACGGTGGATTGTGTTCACTGACAATGGTTTCTGGAAGTATTCCTGAGCCCATTCTGTGATTTCCTTTACAGTAGCATTCCTGTTTGTGGTGCAGTGTCGTTTAAGGGCCCGGAGATCACGGGCACCCAGTATGGTTTTACGGCCTTGACCCTTACGCACAGAGATTGTTCCAGATTCTCTGAATCTTCGGATGATGTTATGCACAGTTGATGATGATAGATGCAAAGTCTTTGCAATTTTTCGCTGGGTAACACCTTTCTGATATTGCTCCACTATCTTTCTGCGCAACATTGTGGGAATTGGTGATCCTCTACCCATCTTGGCTTCTGAGAGACACTGCCACTCTTTTATACCCAATCATGTTGCTAATTGACCTAATTAGTGTTAATTGGTCTTCCAGCTCTTCGTTATGCTCAAATTTACTTTTTCCAGCCTCTTATTGCTACTTGTCCCAACTTTTTGGGGATTTGTTGACACCGTGAAATTCTGAATCAACATATTTTTCTTTTAAAATGATACATTTACTCGGATTAAACGTTTGATCTGTCATCTACATTCTATTACAAATAAAATATTGACATTTGCCATCTCCACATCATTGCATTCAGTTTTTATTCACAATTTGTTTAGTGTCCCAACTTTTTTGGAATCCGGTTTGTACAATCCTCTTCCTATAGTGTGTAAAAAGTATTCCTATGATCTCCCTACACTATCCCTGCACTGTCCTTGCACTCTCCCTATTGAAAATTTTAAAATTAAAGGCTTTCTTAATCACTGTCTCTTGCACTTGTCACGTCTCCTGCTATGCTCAGCTTGCTATGTTTCCCTATGAAGCGCAATTACCCAGAAGCCCGGCAATAACCGCATTTGACTGCACATCGCCAGGTCACCTTGAGCCGCAAGCATCACCATGGTAATACAGTCAACTTGAACGTGACTGTATATTTCAGTGACTATGTGTCTTACTATTGAAAGAATACTGAAAAAAAGGGAATTAATTGAGAGCATAATAGGGGAACAGAATGAGATGTTACATCTACAAGTCATAGTGAAATGGAGATTCCACATATCCCAACGCATCTTCCACTGCACACGAGACATGCCGGGGGGCCAATGCGGCTGCTGGTATCTGCATCACAGACACCAAACGCAGTCTCAGCAGACCACAAGCTCCTATCACTCGTGTTAAAACAGCTTAAGCCATTATAAATGGAGCAACACGTAACCCTGACACATGATAAAATTATGTTACATGAAGCAGGGACACCGAATGGCTCAATACAGAACTCATGTCGGAAAACCAGAATTTGATCATCATATGTAGCACCCCTACGTGATTTTATAGTAGAACCAGAGAGTAAAATTTTCATAGTACATGAAGATAAAACATCCCATGCATTATACCCCAATTGGATTTTTTTTTTTCGAAATACTATTGTAATTGCAATAGAAAGAAAATATAGTGACTCTGAAAAGTAATTATTTGTCCTGAAATGTTTAACATAATAAAATAACAATGATAAGCAGAAGAGGGGTCGGTACTGGTTTCACACATGAGGTATTCCATATCCATTCCATTCTTTTCTGCAAGAGAGAAAAAAATAGAAGTTTTTGTTTTTGTACAAAAATAAATCATATACAAAGAGAACACAAGAACAAGCTGAAACAATCACTCATCAGGGGGGGATTATTAGGAAAAAATCCAACGTTTGAAATCCACATTGAATCCATTGGGTCTGAGAGTATTTAATTGAGAAAATCCATTGGATTTCCCTTTTTTTTTAATTTTTTTTAAAGAGACCCCTGTTGCCACCCTTACGGGATACAGGGATATGGCCAATCAATATATATTTCAGATCCCCTTCTTTGTGCCCAAGTTCAAAATTTTTTTTAAAAACCAGCAGGTCCATATGTTTTTTTTTTTTGTATGGTATATCTATGTTGGTTTATAATCAGTCGTTTTTTATTGATTTTTCAAGAAAAGCACATAGATATGCAATACAACACAGGAAATCCCTGAGACCTGTCGTAGCAGGCAAAATCAGGAGTACAAGAATACAAAAGTATAAGAGTACAAGAGGGTGAGGCACAGAACCCTCAATTAGCCTCAGTACACGGTGAAGGTCAGGTACATAAGACACAAATATGTACTAAATAAGGGGAAACAAAAAGTATGTAAGAAGGATAATAAGGACAGCGTCAAAATCAGTAGGCACAAAATAAACAAAAAGAAAGAAAACTAGTGAGCACCAGTGAGCACCACAGCAGTCAATACCTAGGCTATTATCAAACTATTCAAGGTTGGTATCCGGGGTACAACTTCCAAGGGGACCAGGTTTGATCTCTCACTTTCGGGTTCAATATAGTTGACGGAAGGACATGTTCATAGCGACATGTGGAGTTCAGGGACTGTACAATTTCGGAGAAGGAAGGGGAGTGAACCGACTTCCAATGCCTCGTGAGAACCAGCTTAGCACTGAGCAATATATGCCCTACAATGCGTCTATATGTAACAGGGAAGTCGTGAATGTTCAAAAATAAAAGAGCAAGAGCCGGGGATGCGTCAACTTGTAATCCAGTAATTTGTGACACAAGTGCAAATACAGACCTCCAATAGGGAAGGATTTTTGGGCATGACCATAGAATGTGCAGCAGGGACCCGGTAGAGCCACACTGTCTCCAACAGCACGCGGAAGTGGTGGGATACATAATGCTTAAGCGATAAGGGGTGAAATACCAACGTAGGATAGTTTTAATACCTGCTTCATAATGGGTTACACATTTGAAAGTAGATCCAATGAAACCTATTGCCCTTTCCCAAGAGTCGGAGGAGAAAGTGCAATGAAGATCAGATTCCCACTTCGCAATAGGTGGAGACTTGACAAATTTGGTTTTAGCTTGGAAAGCATCATAAATGAAACGTGTGGTTTGTCTTTTGAATAGACACGGGAAGCGAAATAACCTAAGAACTTCTAGGTGTACTATGGGTGGCGAATACAAAATTGCCTGAATGCAATGTCTCATTCTCAAATAAGTCAAAAATTGCGAAGGCAGAATCCGAAAGTTACAACATAAGTGTTCAAAAGTAACCACTTTCTTGTTGCTCAATAATTGGCCCAATGACCCAATACCTGCAGTATACCACGGAGATAGATCAATGTCTCCAATAAGCGCAGCTAGAGTGTGTAACGGGATATAGGTAAGAAACTGAGTATCACACGACCCTTGAGTGTTATGAAGTAGCGACCATATTTGTAGAGCATGATTAGCTAAGATAAGAGGGTGTTTCACCGACTTGGCAGATATAAGAGACAGATACATAAGATCTTTCAATGGTAACCCAGGAGACAGATGAGCTTCCAAACCTAGCCACGCTTTCTCAGAAGAGTCATTCCACCATTCCCTGAGGAAGGAAAGGCAAATAGCCTTATGGTAATCTTTAATGGAAGGAAGAACTACCCCGCCAACTTGTTTGCGTCTAAACATGATAGGTTGCGCCACTCTGGGACGCCCCCCCTTCCAAATGTACTTATTCAAAATGGCCTGGGCCTCTTTAAAAAATAGCTCAGGAAGCGGGATCGGTAATGCTCTGAAAATATAAATCAATTTGGGCAGGGTCATCATTTGAAAGGAGGCAATTCTCCCAACCCATGAGACCTCTTGCATATAAAACTGAGCGAGGTCAGTCCTCATAGTCGAAAGCAAAGGTAAGTAGTTAACCTGATATGCAAGTGAACAGGGGTACGTTAGTCTAATCCCTAAGTACGGTAGGGATGATTCCTGCCAATCTAACGGGAATAGATTTTGTAAAGTCCTCCACTCAGCTCTAGGGATATTAATTGGCAAAGCTTGAGATTTAGAATTATTGATTTTATAATAGGAAAGGCTACTGAAACGTGTTATAATATCAAAGGCATGTTTCAGGGAATGCTCAGGATTTGCCACTGTGATAATAATGTCATCTGCATACAGTGAGATCACATGGGATACATCTCCAATACGTACCCTTTCGATGTCAGGAGATAATCGAATGTGTTGCGCCAGGGGTTCCAATGCCAGGATAAAAAGCAATGGAGAAAGGGGACATCCCTGTTGCGACCCATTAGATATGTACAGGCTCTCAGACAACATCCCGTTTACAAAAATCTTTGCCACAGGGTTAGCATATAGGCCATGTATGGCATGAACAAATGAACCCGCAAAGCCCATGTGTTCCAACACAGAAAAGGCGTATGTCCAATGGAGGCGGTCAAACGCCTTTTCAGCGTCTAGTGTCACAGCAACCAGAGGTGTGTTTCTCAGTTCTGCTGCATTAAAAATATTAAATAAACGCCTGGTGTTGTCTGAGGCCTGTCGGTGTTTAACAAATCCCGCCTGGTCTTCTTTAACCAAATAGGACAGAACAGGGGATAGTCTAGATGCGAGAATTTTAGCGAACAGCTTAATGTCAGAGTTTAGTAGGGAAATAGGGCGAAAGTTCTGGGGTGAGTCAGGGGATTTTCCCGGTTTGGGCAACGTTACAATTAGGGCCATTAACATGTCCGATGGAAACGGGGTTCCAGACATAGTTCGTTGGTATATATTAAGTAAGAAGGGGGCAAGGATCGTGTAGTTCTGTTTATAATATTCGTTGGAAAGTCCATCAGGACCAGGAGATTTGCCTGATGGGAGAGAGTTAACAAATTTTTGCAGTTCTGAATCGTGGATGGGGGTGTTTAACGTCTCTAATTGAGAAGTAGACAGTTGGGGCAAGTCAGCTTTCTATAAAAAATCTCGAATCAGGGTTTCGTAATCTAATGGTGGGGAAATGTGATCCTTTAAGTTATAAAGTGCCTCATAATATAGGCGGAACTGTTCGGCTATTTCCCTGGGATCTATCAATTTGATTCTAGTAGTGGGGTGGAGGATATATGGTATTTTAGATTTAACCTGTTGCTGTTTGAGTTTGGACGCTAATAACTTCCCCGCCTTATTACCCTGGGCATAGTACTTAGCTTTAGAATATAGGAATTTTTTATGATAATCCTTATCAAGGAGGTACATGAGTTTGACTCTAGCAGCTTTAAGGTCGTCCCAAGTGGAACTATTTGGATTACGTTTGTTGCTGATTTCCAATTCCTTAATCTTATCAACTGTGGCTAACAATTCCCTTTCACGGTTTCTCTTTTCCATAAGACCTAACTTAATCAAAATCGCTCTGATGTAGGCCTTATGGGCTTGCCATACTACTAGGGGATCAGAGACGGAGTCTTTATTATGTTGGAAATATTCCACTAATGCTTTCTCTATAGTTAACTTGTGTTTAGGATGGGAGAGTAAGTATGTGTTATTTCTCCATATCGGAGGGGTAAAGTGTTGGTATTGATCATCGAGTTGTAATATAACGGGGGCATGGTCTGACCATTTAATCAGGCCAATGGAAGATGTACGGGAGTGAAAGAGGGCAGTCTGATCTACCAGAAACATATCGATCCTAGAGTAGGATTGATGTATGGGAGAAAAGAAGGTGAAATCCTTCTCTTGGCCGTGTTGAGCACGCCATACATCAAACAAACCTTTGGAATGCAAGAGGAGGGAAAAGCTGGGGGCAAAACGTCTGTTCGGATTGGTGGAATCAAGTGATGGGTCTAAAATAGTATTAAAGTCGCCGCATATAATCAATTTACCTTGCTGAACAGGGCGAATCTTCCGTAACACTTTACGCAGAAAAGAGACTTGGCGGACGACGGGGGCATAGATATTCACAATAGTGTACTGGATTTTGTTCACTTTGCATACCAAGATCACATACCTGCCATGAGAATCAATAACCTGGAAGGTCAGAGAAAATGAGACAGTATTTTTAATTGCAATAAAGACACCCCTTTTTTTCTTATCAAAATGAGAGTGAATGACCACTGGAAATAAGCGGTGCTTAATCCGGTACGCATCAGACCTCAACAGGTGGGTCTCCTGGATGCAGAGTATATCAGCCTTACCAGACATCGCTTCTTTCGTGAGATAATACCTCTTTTGAGGGCAATTCAGTCCCTTGGAGTTGAGGGATAGTATTGTCAAAGACACAGAACCAGAGATAGGTGCACACTGCTGTCACACTAAACCCTCACACTGATGTTAAAATTGAGAGGTTAGTTCGACATATCCTACTAGGAGGACATGTCTTAAGCTCGGGCACCAGCGTCAAGGTCTCTCAAGTAGCCCGAGGCCCTAACACTCACCTACCTGTGCCATATGGGCGATATCAGGGGCCAGTGGGCAATTACAGGAGCATTAGGGCGACTCACAAGCATCTCCTCTGTTACCTCCAGCATGTAGCCATGCTTGCAATGGGAGGTGGGAGGTGTCTATGAGCCCCACCCAAGACTGACTGATATAGCCCAGAGCCTAGCAGGTGCACCCAAATGTGACCTGCAGATGAAAAACAGGCACATTTAAATTGGAGTTTATACACCTCCGTACATATATATAAACCATCAAAAAATGTGGTGTTAAAAAAGCTGGATGCGCTCATACCCATATGCAGTTGTGCATTTCTATAGGGGAGCACATACTGCACTTGTAGTCCGTTGCTAATGGCAATCACCAGCAAAAAATGCATACAATGGATGATGCCAGCAACGGACTACAAGTACCACAATGGACATCCTACATAAGATGAAATTTATGTGGATGTGGCAAGTATTCAGAACAGACACAGAACCAGAGATAGGTGCACACTGCCGTCACACTAAACCCTCACACTGATGTTAAAATTGAGAGGTTAGTTCGACATATCCTACTAGGAGGACATGTCTTAAGCTCGGGCACCAGCGTCAAGGTCTCTCAAGTAGCCCGAGGCCCTAACACTCACCTATCTGCGCCATATGGGCGATATCAGTACTTGTGGTACTTGTAGTCCGTTGCTGGCATCATCCATTGTATGCATTTTTTGCTGGTGATTGCCATTAGCAACGGACTACAAGTGCAGTATGTGCTCCCCTATAGAAATGCACAACTGCATATGGGTATGAGCGCATCCTGCTTTTTTAACACCACATTTTTTGATGGATAGTATTGTCAATCCCATGACCTCACTAAAGGTTGCTGATGTAGACTGCCGTGGTGCTCGCAGGACACTAAAAGATAAAGCAATATATTAAACGCAACATAAGGAAAAATAAAACAAGGTTGGGGATAATGCCAGGAGAAAAGATAAAGAAGGCAAGATAGAGCAGGAACTCTATCTGCTCCTTGGGGCACAGAAATCTGCATGAAACCAGGTGTAGGAGCAGTGTGTGGAAAAGAACGTATAGCAGAACATGAACTGCACTTTATGAAAGCAAACAGAGTAATGCAACTTAGCCTTATTGAGACCCTCCTGCCAAGAGACGTGACGGAGACTTTTGAACAGTCAACAAAGAACTGGAGAAGTCATGTAGAGTCAGAACACTTGGGGATCACAATCCATGTGGTCTTCTCGGCTTGACCGCGACGGTGTCTTCCCAGGAACAGGCATAGAAGGAAAGGGCCAAGCAAGGTATACGACACCATCGAATCACCTAATGTTGCTACGGAAGAGCCCCATTGTTGAGGGGGGCGAGTCTCAATAGCAGTGGCAGAAATGTGCCAGGAATGGAGTAGAGATTTACCATCTTCAAGGGATCGTATAGGGTATGTGCGGTTATCCTTGGAAACAAGCAGCTTCATGGGATATCCCCATTTATAGGGTATACCGTGTTTCCGCAGGGAAAGAGTAATTGGAAGCAGGTCTCTGCGTAACTTTAGTGTGGCAGCAGACAGGTCAGTGTACAACTTCACCGATTGATAAGGGGTAGGAAGGGACCCCATCTTCCTTGCAGCTGACATCACAGCTTCTTTGGTGGAATA
This sequence comes from Bufotes viridis, assembly GCA_033119425.1. NCBI lineage: Eukaryota > Metazoa > Chordata > Amphibia > Anura > Bufonidae > Bufotes > Bufotes viridis. The sequence continues at coordinate 255,464,164 of CM065589.1, read as the reverse complement.
AAAATGGACTCTTGCCAAAGTGTCCCTGGGAACTTCAGCGTCCAGGTATTTGGGTTTGGGTACCCTATGAGCCCGGTCTATAATAAGATCTTGTGGAGAAAGGTCAGGCAGCAAAGATAAAAACAACTCTTGAATGTATGAGGACAGTTCAGAACTGGAGATATTTTCTGGAATGCCGCGGAATTTAATATTAATCCGGCGCGATCTGTCCTCCATGTCAGCAATTTTCAGCTTAACACTTTCGATCTCATCAGCAAGGTTGTTGTGTGCATCAATAACCTCATTCTGAGAGAAGGCAAACGACGCCATTTTTGATTCGACATGTTGAATTTTATGATCCACCTCTTGCACTTTAGAGGACAAAGGGGCAATCATGGCTGCTAAATCCCCCTGCATCGATGCCCTGAGCGCTAGCAGCATTTGCTTCAGAGTGTCCTCTGACACTAGCTTGTCTGAGGCAGGATAGTTAGAGAAAAAATCCTCAGGTGGGTGATGAGGCGCTGCACTGACCTGAACTGCCGTGGTGAAGTCTGTCCTCGGCTTCCTTTTCATAGGGCTGGAAGAAGGTGAGTGAGCGGCGGTCCCTGCATGTCCCTGCGCCGCTCCATTAACAGAAGAAGCATCCCCTAAGTCCTCTGACGTGGCTGGGAGTGAAGGGTGTGGAGAGTATGGAAATCCTGCAGGGTTCTGAGGAGGAGGCGAAGGTTGTGGGTCGGGGATTGCAGCAGGAGACATGGGAAGAAGCGGTGAGGCAGCAGACGGAGTCTCACTGCCATGAGGCCGGGCGCCATCTTGCAATCCTCCTCGGTCAAAATACTTCTCCAGGCTCTCAGTATTTACTCTCGGGAGTAATCTCTTTGACTTCCCCATCTCAGCAGGGTAGCAGGCAAACAAGTTATCTCTCGAAAGAAGCTGCTGGGCAGTTGGTTTGCTGAGCACTAGTCGCTGGTGTGCAGGAGCTGCACGTTCAGGCGTCCATTACACTCGGTGGCCAAACCACGCCCCCATCTATGTTGGTTTAAACGTGTCTTGAAATCTAAAGAAGTTTCACCCACGTATAATAGGATGAAAGGACACCATAGGACATATACTACATATGTGGAGTCGCAAGTTAGATAATTAATTCTTTTTTTTTTTTTGTACTAGGATGAGTAAATAAACTTCCCTTCTGCATATAACAGCAAATAATGCAATTTAGGCAGAGGAAACAATTAGTGTTAAGGCCGATTTATTGGCCTGTATTTGTGGGAGGGGCGATGATGACTATATCTGGCCGGGCGTCCCCTCCCACAGTGAACGTCGTCTCCAGCGTATGGTGTGGGAGCTCTACATACCGTCCTCAGGGAGTAACAAGGGTGCAGCGCTACATGGCAGTTACAGGCCCCGACTTTCTACGGTCCAGATAAGTAGCTGCCTCATCCAGCAGCATGCAAGTGCGGCGCGGCTGGGGTTAATAGTAACAGGATGTCCGCTGAAATAATTCAGCGGGCATCCTGTCACAACGCCGAGGGGGGTCATTTGACCCCCCCGTATCGGCGATCGCAGAAAACCGCAGGTCAATTCAGACCTGCGGTTTGCTGCGTTTCCGGTCCATTCGGGTCTCCGGTGACCCGATGAACCGGAAAAGAATGGTGATCGGTGGTGTGATATCACACCACCAATTACCGTTCTTGAACTGGGACGGTTGTGGCGGTGCTGGGATCCGATTGGTCCGGGGAGAGAGGCAGGAGATTCAAACTCCCGACGCTCCTCTCTCCCCTCCTCTTCCTGCTGCTGCTGCTGCCGAGTGAGGATCGCACCCGCACAGCTCTAGCACTGCTCCAGCACCGTTCCTGTGACCACCGACAGTCGCACCCCGGCCGCCCCCCCGCCGGCTCCCATCACCCTCCGCCATCAGGTAAGTTAGGGTCAGCGAGGGAAAGGTATCTTAGGCAGGGCTAGAAGGGACAGTTAGTGTTTAGGAAAAAAAAAAAACAAAACACTTATTTCAGTGCTGCCTGTGGTGGTTGGGGTCCACAGCACTTAGCTGTGAGACCCTAAACCCACCCAGGGGTGCTGACCTCCCCCCACTCCACCACCACTTTTTTTTTATTTTATTTTATTTTTCGTGCGCTTACTGTGGCCGGCACTTTTAGCGTCCGGCCACCGTTAGCGCATTGCCAACCCCACGTCTGATCAGCTAGTTTAAACTTCATATATTTTTTTTCTAACACATTTTTTTCTTCTTATTAGTACGTGAACACCCGCCCCCACACACACGCACATACAATAAAGTTTGACACACACGCACATACACGCACACACATACCCATGGCCCGCCGGATGTTCTCGGCGGAGGAGGCATATGCCCAGATACTCTCCGACACCGAGAGCGCCAGTGAGGATGAGGATGACCCCACGTTCCTCCTTTCATCCGCATCCTCCTCATCATCATCTGATGACGATGTGCCCCCAAGGTGGCGGAGCCAGGGCCCCCTCATGCTAGGAAACCCGTGGCCCACACCAGTACGAGCAGCCCTGGGGTACTGGTTTCCTGGCCCACCAAATAAGCGCACCGGAGCCCCTCACCGGTGAACTTAGCTGGTGTCCCCCAGTGGACTATGAGCCTGCAATTCTGGATTTTGTTGGCAATCCTGGAATCCAGATTCCCACAGTGGGGTTCACTGAAATAGACTTTTTTAGTTTTTTTTTCAGTGACCCACTGGTGAATCTGATGGTGGAGCAGACGAATCTGTACGCCCAACAGTTCGTCGCTCAGCACCCAGGCTCCTTTTTGGCTAGACCCGGTGGCTGGACGCTAGTCAGTGCAGCCGAGATGAGGACGTTTTGGGGCCTCGTGCTGCACATGGGTCTAGTGCAAAAACCAAGTGTCAGGCATTACTGGAGTGGGGACGTCCTCTATCTGACCCCACTGTACAGTATGGCCATGACGCGTCCCAGATTCGAGGCCATCTGGAAATGCCTGCATTATGCAGATAATGCAGCATGTCCCCCCCAAGGTGATCCTGCCTATGACCGGCTGTATAAGATACGGCCGATCATCGATCATTTCGGGGCCAAGTTTGCACAGGCCTACGTTCCTGGAAGGGAGGTCGCGGTTGATGAGTCTCTCGTTGCTTTCAAGGGGAGACTCAGTTTCCGCCAATACATTCCCACTAAGCGAGCGAGGCATGGCGTGAAAATGTACAAAATTTGTGAGAGTACCTCAGGGTACACTTACAAATTTCGTGTTTACGAGGGACGAGATTCCCGTATTCAACCCCCAGAATGTCCCCCCACTCTGGGTGTTAGCAGGAAACTCGTGTGGGACCTTGTGCACCCACTGCTGGATAAGGGTTACCACCTTTACGTGGATAACTTTTATACCAGTATTCCCTTGTTCAGGTCCCTTGCTGCCAGATCCACGTTCGCTTGTGGGACCGTGCAGAAAAATCAGCGCGGCCTCCCTACCTCCCTCCTCCAGGTACCTATCCCCAGGGGTGATACCCGTGCCCTTACCAGCGACAACCTGTTGCTGGTCAGATATAAGGACAAGAGGGATGTCCTTATCCTGACCACAATCCATGGTAACAGCACCACCCCAGTCTCTGTGCGAGGTACCACGGCAATGGTCCTCAAACCCGATTGTATCGCCGACTACAATCGGTATATGGGAGGAGTTGATCTATCTGATCAAGTCCTCAAACCATATAATGCCATGCGGAAAACCCGGGCATAGTACAAAAAGGTTGCGGTCTACATGGTACAGGTTGCCATGTACAGCGCTTTTGTACTATCTCGAAGCGCTGGCAGCACAGAGACTTTCCTCCAGTTCTATGAGGCAGTCCTCAAGGACCTGATCTTTTCAGACCGGGAAAGAGCAGGTCGGAGTACCTCGGGAATTGGAGGGGCCCGGATCGTCCCTGGCCAACATTTTCCAGGTGTGGTCCCCCATACTGGAAATAAGGGACAAACCCAAAAAAGATGCAGAGTGTGTCACAGGAGGGGGATACGGAAAGACACCACCACTCAGTGTGACACTTGCCCCGATCATCCGGGCCTCTGCGTTATCAATTGCTTCAGGGAGTATCACACTTCCATGGAGTACTAAATTTTTATAATTCCCGACAGTCCCCTAGAGAACATAAAAAACTATGGCTCTCAGACTTTGGAGACACTGGAACAAATTTTTTTCACAAAAATATTCGTTTTAGTGCAGGCATCCTCAAACTGCGGCCCTCCAGATGTTGTAAAACTACAACTCCCAGCATGCCCAGACAACCTACAGTGGGAATTGTATTTTTACAACATCTGGAGGGCCGCAGTTTGAGGGTGCCTGCTTAGTGTCTCCAAAGTATGAGAGCCATACATATTGGACATCGGCGCGTACATAAAAAACTTGTCTATAAATATACCCCATAAACTAGCCCTTCGATAAATGCCGTCCAAAAAAATCTAATAAAAACTATGTAAAAAAAGCCATTTTTATTTTCACCTTGGATCCCAAAAAGTGTAATAAAAAGCCATTAAATAGTCATATGCACCCCCAAATAGTGCCAATCAAACCGCCATCTCATCCCGCAAAAAATGAACCCCTAAATTAGATAGTCGCCCAACCAAAAAAAATAAAAATTTAGCTCCCAGGCTATGGAGACACTAAAATAATTTTTATTTGTTCCTCAAATGATGATATAGTATAATTTGTTTAGATTTTACATGAAGTAGACATATTAGGTATTTCCGCGTCCGTAACAATCTGCCCTATAAAAATAACATTTAACCCAACCCCCCCGGATGAACAGGGTTAAAAAATAAAATAAAAACTGTGCAAAAAAAAGCAATTTTTTGTCACCTAACATCAAAAAAGTGTTATAGCGAGCGATCAAAAAGTCATATGCACCCCCAAATAGTGCCAATAAAACCGCCATCTCATCCCGCAAAAAATGAGCCCCTATATTAGACAGTCACCCAACCAAAAAAAAAATAATGTAGCTCCCAGGACATTGAGATACTAAAATTATTTAATTTGTGTTCCTCAACTGATAATATAGTGTAAAATCTAAACAAATTATAAAAAGTAGACATATTAGGTATCTCCACATCCGTAACAATCTGCCCTATAAAAATAACATTTAACCCAAATCCCCCCCCCCCCCCTCTGGATGAACAGCGTAAAAAAAACAAAAACGTGTAAAAACACAATTTTTGGGGCAAAATAATAAAGCAAGGGTTAACAGCCAAACAAAACTAAAAATGTATTGCCCTAATTCTGTAGTTTGCAGAAACACCCCATATGTGGTCGTAAATGGCTATATAGCCAAAAGGCAGGGCATAGAACGAAGGGAACGCCATATGGTTTCTTGAAGGCAGATTTTGATGGATTGGTTTATTTACACCATGTCCCATTAGAAGCTCCCCCTGATGTAGCCTAGAAACTCCAAAAAACTGACCCCATCTAAGAAACTACACCCCTCAAGGTATTCAAAAAATACTTTACAAACTGTATTAACCCTTTAGGTGTTCCACAAAACTTAATGGCGAATGTAGAAACAATTTTAAAATTTAAATTTTTTGTTATCTTTCCTCAAAAAAGTGTAATATAGAGCAACCAAAAATCATATTTATCCTAAAATAGTACCAAAAAACAACCACCATATCCTGTAGTTTCCTAGATGGGGTCACTTTTATGGAGTTTCTACTCAAGGGGTGCAGCAGGGGGCTTGAAAGGGTACATGGTGTAAATAAACCAGTCCTGCAAAATCTGCCTTCCAAAAACCATATGGCGCTCCCCTTCTTCTATGTCCTGCCGTTTAGCCAAATAGTAGTTTAGGACCACATATGGGGTGTTTCTGCAAACTACAGAATCAGGGCAACCCATATTGAGTCTTGTTTGGCAGTTAATCCATTTTGTCCAGTAATAAAGTAAGGGTTAAAATGGAAAATTTTCCAAAAAAAAAATCGAAATTCCGAAATGGTTTCTCCATCTGCCATTAACTCTAGTGGAACACCTAAAGGGTTAACAAAGTTTGTAAACCCAGTTTTGAATACCTTGACCGGTGTACTTTCTTAGATGGAGTCACTTTTTTGGAATTTCTATTCTAGGGGTGCAACAGGGGGCTTGAAATGGGACATGGTATAAACAAAACCAGTCCCGCAAAATCTGCCTTGCAAAACCCATATGGCGTTCCCCTCCTTCTATGTCCTACCGTTTGGACAAACAGTAGTTTAGGACCACATATGGGGTGTTTCTGCAAACTACAGAATCAGGGCAACCCATATTAATTCTTGTTTGGCAGTTAACCCTTACTTTATTACTTGAAAAAATGGATTAAAATGGAAATTTTTCCCAAAAATTGAAATTCTGAAATGGTTTCTCCATCTGCCATTAACTCTAGTGGAACACCTAAAGGGTTAACAAAGTTTGTAAACCCAGTTTTGAATACCTTGACCGGTGTACTTTCTTAGATAGAGTCACTTTTTTGGAATTTCTATTCTAGGGGTGCAACAGGGGGCTTGAAATGGGACATGGTATAAACAAAACCAGTCCCGCAAAATCTGCCTTGCAAAACCCATATGGTGTTCACCTCCTTCTATGTTCTACCGTTTGGCCAAACAGTAGTTTCGGACCACATATGGGGTGTTTCTGCAAACTACAGAATCAGGGCAACCCATATTGAGTCTTGTTTGGCTGTTAACCCTTGCTTTGTTCCTGGATTATATTGGAATATTTTCCAAAAAATTGAATTTCCTAAATTTTATGTCCATTTGCCATTAACTCTAGTGGAACACCTAAAGGGTTAACAAAGTTTTTAAAATCAGTTTTGAATACCTTGAAGGGTGTAGTTTCTAGAATGGGGTCATTTTTGGGTGGTTTCTATTATGTAAGCCTCACAAAGTGACTTCAGACCTGGATTGGTCCCTAAAAAGTGGGATTTGGAAAATTTCTGAAAAATTTCAAAATTTGCTTCTAAACTTCTAAGCTATGTAACATCCCCAAAAAATAAAATGGCATTCCCAATATGCTCCAAAAATGAAGTAGACATATGGGGAATGTGAAGTAATAACTATTTTTGGGGGTATTACTATTTATTAGAGAAGTAGAGAAAATGAAACTTTGAAATTTGCTTATTTTTTAAAAGTTTTGGTAAAAATTGTATTTTTTTATGCAAAAAAATTAACTTTTTTGACCCAATTTTAGCAGTGTCATGAAGTACAATATGTGATGAAAAAACAATCTCAGAACGGCCTGGGTAAGTAAAGGCGTTTTAAAGTTTATTCACTTATAAAGTGACACTGGTCAGATTTTCAAAAAATGGCAGAGTCCTAAGGGTGAAATAGGGCTGAGTCCTTAAGGGGTTAAGTCCGGCCGGTGGTGTGTCGGCTTCCCGGGTAAGGGGGAGCAGCACTGCACCGGAGCGGTCTGCCAGGGAGACACGCTCTTCTCCCCATGTGGCATGACACGTAGGGTGCAGGGCACAGCGTGTGCCCGCTCGATAAAGTATTGCACAGGCCGCTGTGCTGTTAGACAGGCGGGGGGGCGGACAAATTAGGCTTCAGCATGTTGTCTCTATCCAGGTGGTGCACAGGTGAATTCACTCAGCAAGGGGGAGTAGTAAGGTTCAGGAAGGGTGTGTGTTTAAAAAAAAAAAAAAAAAAAAAAGGGTGTTATAGAATAAATGAAATGTCAGAGAAAACAAAAAAACAAAAAGGAAAACATACATTTATAATGGGGAAGGGACATTGAGTCTAGTGTTCTAGTCAGGGTATGTCAGGCTTCTTAATATGGCTTTAGTGTGAGTTTACACTATGTGGAAAGCACGTCACAGGAGCCGCTTACAGGGGTCACTCGACCATGTATTCAGCTCTGCTCTGCAGCTGGCTGTCATGTGTTTTCCCCATGCAGAGCTACTAGTGAGGTGGGGTGCATAGAATGCACGGTGTCTGTTTTAGTCAGTCTCTCTTCCCGCACTATTCAGGCATGCACTCACCTCTGCCCCTCACTCTGATCTGCTGGCTGGGTTCCACAGACATGCATAGTTGTGGCTCTGGCGCCCTCTATGTGGTCACAGCTGGAAGTGCGGGGCAGAGTGTGAGTTCAGGCTCCAGTGTTCGTTTAAAAAAAAAAAAACATATATATGTGTGTTTAGTTTATATGTGTATGTATATATATATATATATATATATATATAAAGAAGAAAAATGGACAGCACTCCAGACGAGGTTTCTTGAAAACGGATGTGATTTAATCACCCATGTGAGAAAAAGAGACAACGTTTCAGCTTTACAATCAAGCCTTTTTCAAGTCCGACTTGAAAAAGGCTTGATTGTAAAGCTGAAACGTTGTCTCTTTTTCTCACATGGGTGATTAAATCACATCCGTTTTCAAGAAACCTCGTCTGGAGTGCTGTCCATTTTTCTTCTTTGTATTTATGGGTAAGGACTCACACCCTTGGACCTAGCACCCACTTCATATATTTTGGACTCTCGGTGCCGCCATTTTTTTCCATTTTTATATATATATATATATATATATATATATATATATACATACTTAGGGGCACTGTTAGGATGTTGGTCCGCACTGCGGATTCGGCACCAGATTCCGAATAGGGTTACGCTTGAAGCACCTTTTTATGCATACGTATTCGACTTGTTATTTCATCAGTTCACCATGATACCACGTTAGTGGCATTGTTAAAGATTAAAGGGTTTCTTGCGTTTATCTCTCCAGGATCAAGTGTTTATATATGCCTTGATGTTCAGGCGATTGCTGACTTTCCATGTGGGACCACTTTCTCAGGTATTGGTATGGTATTTCTCTTTTATTCCAGAGGTATACAGTAATTCTCCTAGTTTCCTGAGGCCACGTCAAACTTAGGTTTTGCTGCCCATTTTTTTGGCCCCCACTGGCTAGCTGATGGGTGGACGAGCTAGGTTGGTTTATCCCGGGTTCCACAGATTTCAGCGTTGGTTGAACTTCATCCTATAAATGGCGGCTGTGCATGCAGGGGGGTCGGGAATAGGCTGGTTACATGATGTATGTTTATGTCAATGTTATGGTCATGGATATTTGATTAACGGCTTGGTCCTACTGATATCTTTTGTTAGGTGTCAGGTGCTTCGCTCGTTACTACACCAAATTCATTACACACATTAATGTACCCGAATCCAAAATATAGCAGCTGGTGCCCTGTCCCGAGCTAATTCTCTTTCACAAGTTTCCCGACGTCTACGATGCCACAATGCCTCGGTACGCTTCACTACTTCCGATCCCATTACCCTGGCTGCAGCTCGCTCGTTGGTAGCGAAATCGCAATTGGAGGTTGTAATAAAGCTCTTTGATCGAGTTTGTTGTCCTTTTTGGCCCCCTTCAGGCGTCCCTTCAGCGTCGCGGTTCCGGCATAATTCTAACCGCTTTTAGGTATCCAGTAGGTAGGGGTCATTCCTTCATGTTTAAGCCCCGACCACAAGTGTTAAGGCCGATTTATTGGCCTGTATTTGTGGGAGGGGCAATGATGACTATATCTGGGTGGGTGTCCCCTCCCACAGTGAACGTCGTCTCCAGTGTACCCACCCTACCCACCCTTACTTTCACTATCTCACACCAGGGGATGCCGCCCTTCAGGCGTCCCTTCAGCGTCGCAGTTCCGGCATAATTCTAACCGCTTTTAGGAATCCAGTAGGTAGGGGTCATTCCTTCATGTTTAAGCCCCGACCACAAGTGTTGATTGAGCAACAAAGAGCTCGGATGCTCGAGTACCCGAACACAATGGAAGTCAATGGGAGAACCCGAGCATTAAACCAGGCACCCCCTTCTCTAAAGAGAGAAGGGTGTCTGGTTCATACCAAAAGGTTAGAAATTTATGGAAACACCACTGAAATAGTTTGGGAACATCATAGGGAGGATGTCTGGATGCATCTTAGACTCCCAGGTCGCTGCTTGGAACGATGTTGTCCGAGTACTACTCCAATTTTACAGACTGACAATAATGCGCACAAAACACTAAAGATAAAATTAATTTTAGAGGAAAAATTGTTAGGAAACGTTCTTTCCTGTATATTAACTTGTATATAAAATGCAAGTGCTGCCAAAAATTACAAGGAAGAGGCACTACGATACAACCTGTATATCGCATAAAGGAGGGCCTCATTCACATTGTGGTACAATGGTTCAGGAAGTGGGACCCCAACAATCATAAAACCTATGCACTGAGTGAAAGGGCTGCCAAAAATTACAAGGAATCGGCACTCCAATACACCCTTTATTATACATAAAGGAGGACATCATACACACCCTTGAAAAATTACAAAAACATTAGGAGCAAGGGCGTGCTGCTGATCTGACCACCTAAAACATTAGGGGTGAGGGTCTGCTGGTGACCCTCTAAAACATTAGGGGCGGGTGCCTGCTGATGATCTGACTCTCTAAAACATTAGTGGCGAGTGCCTGCTGCTGATCTGAACATCTAAAACAATGTAGGTACAAACATTTGGGGGTCGAGGGCCTTCTGCTGATCTGACCATGGAAAAAAGTATGGGCGAGGGCCTGCTTCTGAGTTGACCATCTAAAACATTAGGGGTGAGGGTCTGATGCTGAGCTGACTCTCTAAAACGATGGGGCGAGTTCCTGCTGCTGATCTGACCATGTAGAAATCATGGGTAAGGGCCTGCTGCTGAGCTGACCATCTAAAACATTAGGGGTAAGGGTTTGCTGCTTAGCTGACCATCTAAAACATTAGGGATGAGTGGCTGCTGTTGATCTTACCATCTAAAACATTATGGGCGAGGGCCTGCTGCTGAGCTGACCATATAAAACATTAGTGGAAAGGGCCTGCTGCTGATCTAACCATGGGAAAAAGTATGGGCGAGGGCCTGCTTCTGAGTTGACCATCTAAAACATTAGAGGTGAGGGTCTGATGCTGAGATGACTATCTAAAATGATGGGGCGAGTTCCTGCTGCTGATCTGACCATGTAAAAATCATGGGTAAGGGCCTGCTGCTGAGCTGACCACCTAAAACATTAGGGGTAAAGGTCTGGTGCTGAGCTGACTCTCTAAAACATTAGGGGTGAGTGTCTGCTGCTGATCTGACCATCTAAAAAACATTAAAGGCGATGGCCTACTGTTGAGCTGACCATCTAAAACATTAGGACCAATGGCCTGCTGCTAATCTGACCATCAAAAAAATTATGGTTGAGGGTCTGCTGCTGAGCTGACTCTCTAAAACATTAGGGGCGAGTGCTTGCTGCTGATCTGACCGTGGAAAACATTATGAGCGAGGGCCTGCTGCTGAGCTGACCCTCTAAAACATTAGGAGTGAGGGCAGCCTAATAAGCATGTTGATATGATGGAGGAGGAGGACGAGAAAAGGAAGATTGAACCATATACCCTTTTTTGTGGTGGAAGGGGTGCATGTGAATAAAGTGTATTCAATACACCATAAAAGAGAAGACGAAATGAGGGTGGTCTGGCTATAACCCTGTGTACTGTCTTCCCCCATTTCCACCTCTTCCACATGCAAAGCGTCCGTCTTCATTGTAAGCAGCGAGTGTTTCAGTAGACACAGAAGTGGGATGGTTACGCTGATAATAGCGGCATTGCTGCTCACCATCTGTGTTGATTCCTCAAAGTTGCGTAAAACCTCACAGAGGTCAGACATCCATGCCTACTAGTCGCTTGTGAAAAGTGAAAGCTGACTGGAAAGGCAACGACCATGTTGCAGCTGGTATTCCACTACCGCCCTCTGATGCTCACAAAGCCTGGCCAACATGTGGAATGTCGAGTTCCAGTGTGTGCTGACGTCGCACAACAGTCTGAGATAGCAATTGTAAGCACTGGTGCAGCGATGCCAGACCGGCAGCAGCTGTAGATGGTTTTGAGAAACCGCTGAACCACTAAGTTTAACAGGTGGGCTAGGCATGGTACGTGTGTGAGATTGCCGAGCTCCAAAGCCACCACCAAGTTATGTCCATTATCAGACACAAGCATGCCTCATTATAGGTTGAGTGTCGAGAGCCATGGCACAGTCTGGTCCCATATACCTTGCCATAGCTCTCTCGTGGTGTGCTGTTTGTCACATAAGAAAATAAGTTTTAGCACGGCCTTTTGAGGCATCCCCACTGCAGTGCTACACTGCTTCAAGCTACTGACTGATAGCTGACTGGTGCTGCAAGATGAGAATTCAGAGATGGAAGTGGAGGAGGAGATGGAGGAGGAGAAGGGTGGGTTGCAACCACTAATGTAGGTTGTGGCAGAAATCCTGATGGAAGTAGGGCCCGCAATTAAAGTTGAGCGAATACCTGGATGTTCAGGTTCGAGAAGTTCAGACGAACTTCCCGAAAATGTTCGGGTTCGGGATCCGAACTCGAACTGAACTTCACCGCGAACCTGAACCCCATTGAAGTCAATGGGGACCCGAACTTTTGGGCACTATAAAGGCTGTAAAATAGCCCTAGAAAGGACTAGAGGGTTGCAAAAGGCAGCAAAATGTAGGTAAATCCCCTGCAAACAAAAGATAGGGAAATGACTTAAAATAAAATAAATAAAAATTAACCAATATCAATTGGCAACTTGGAGGAGGAGGAGGTGGGATAGGAGGTTGGGGTGGCATCAGGTGGGAATCCTATGGGAGTTGAAGTTCTCATCAAAGCCAAAAGGATTCATGTCTGCCTGCAGTGCCACAGGCCTCATTCACAGACTCAGGGCAATGGCACCCGCAAAGAGGAGAGTGGTCCAGTAACAGCAACACAGGTCTCAAGTCAACCTGCCATGGAACAGGCGATTATCATTTATGTAGGCCCTGACACCCAGACAGAGGAGAGGTCATTTGACAGTAAAAAGAGTTTAATGTCTCCCACCCAGACAGCAAGCAATTAAACAAAATATAGGCCACTGACACCCACACAATGGGATGGTCATTAGACAATAAAAAGAGTTTAATATCTCCCACCAAGACAACAAATGATTAAAGAAATATAGGCCCCTGACACCCAGACAATGGGGTGGTCTTTATACAATCAAAAGAGTTAAATGTCTCCCACCAAGACAGCAAGCAAGTAAACAAAATATAGGACCCTGACACCCAAACAATGGGGCGGTCATTAGACAGTAAAAAGTGTTAAATGTCTGCCAACAAGACAGCAAGCAAGTACGTGAAAGATAGGCCCCTGACACCCAGACAGAGGAGAGAGGTCCCATATCAGCAAAAGAGGCATCATGTCACCCACCAACGGAGAAGGCCACTTTTAGTTATTTAGGCCCCAGCACCCAGACAGAGAAGGGCGGTCCCAAAGCAAAGAATCAGGCTTCATGTCACCCACCAATGGAGAAGGCCACTTTCAGATATTTAGGCCCCTGGCACCCAGGCGGAGGAGAGGCTCATTCGACTTTGGGATGACCCGCAAAATAATGGTAAAATAAAAAAAAGAGGACTCAATAAAGAAGTGCCCTGGAGTACAATAATATATGGTTAAGGGGAGGTAGTTATAAATGTCTATTCTGCACAAGGGATGGACAGGTCTTGTGGGATCGATGCCTGGTTCATTTTTATGAACGTCAGCTTGTCCACATTGGCTGTGGACAGGCGGCTGCGTTTGTCAGTAATGACGCCACCTTTTGTGCTGAATACACATTCAGACAAAACGCTGGCCGCTGGGCAGGCCAGAACCTTCAAGGCATAAAATGCTAGCTCTGGCAACGTGGACAATTTGGAGTCCCAGAAGTTGAATGGGGCCGAACCATCAGTCAGTACATGGAGGGGTGTGCACACCTACTGTTCAGCCATGTTAGTGAAATGCTGCCTCCTGCTAACACGTTACATGCAAGGTGGTGGTGCAGTTAGCTGTGGCATGGTGACAAAACTTTTCAACATCTCTGCCATGCTAACCCTGCCCTCAGAGGAGCTGGCTGTGACACAGCTGCGTTGGCGACCTCTCGCTCCTCTGCCTTCGTCTTGGGCTTCCACTTGTTCCCTTGTGACATTTGGGAATGCTCTCAGTAGCGCGTTTACCAACGTGCGCTTGTACTCGCGCATCTTCCTATCACGCTCCAGTGCAGCAAGTAAGGTGGGCACATTGTCTTTGTACTGGGGATCCAGCAGGGTGGCAACCCAGTAGTCCGTACACGTTAAAATGTGGGCAACTCTGCTGTCGTTGCGCAGGCACTGCAGCATATAGTCGCTCATGTGTGCCAGGCTGCCCAGAGGTAAGGACAAGCTGTCCTCTGTGGGAGGCATATCGTCATCGTCCTCAGTTTCCCCCACGCCACGCACCAGTGATGGGCCCGAGCTACATTGGGTGCCATCACGCTATGAACATGCTTCATCCTCATCCACCTCCTTCTCATCCTCCTCATCCTCCAGTAGTGGGCCTTCGCTGGCCTCATTTGTACCTGGCCTCAGCTTTTGCAAAAAACCTCCCTCTGAGCCACTTCTAAGAGACTGGCCAGAAAGTGCTAAAAATGATCCCTCTTCCTCCTCCTCCTCCTCCTAGGCCACCTCCTCCTCCATCATAGCCCTAAGTGTTTTCTCAAGGAGACATAGAAGTGGTATTGTAACGCTGATAACGGCGTCATCGCCACTGGCCATGTTAGTGGAGTACTCGAAACTGCGCAACAAGTCACACAGGTCTTGCATGGAGGCCCAGTCATTGGTGGTGAAGTGGTGCTGTTCCGCAGTGTGACTGACCCGTGCGTGCTGCAGCTGATACTCCACTATGGCATGCTGCTACTCGCACAGTCTCTCCAGCATGTGCAAGGTGGAGTTTCACCTGGTGGGCACGTTGCATATGAGGCGGTGAACGGAAAGGCCGAAGTTACGCTGTAGCGCAAACAGGCGAGCAGCGGCAGGATGTGAACGCCAGAAGCACGCACAGATGGCCCGCACTTTATGCAGCAGCTCTGACATGTCTGGATAGTTGTGAATGAACTTCTGCACCACCAAATTCAGCACATGCGCCAGGCAACGATGTGCGTCAAACCGGCGAGTCCAAGAGCTGCGACGAGATTTCGCCCATTATCGCACACCACCAGGCCGGGCTTGAGGCCACCACTCGTTCTTCTGTTGGTCAATACCCAGCCACAACTCCTGCGCTGTGTGGGGCCTGTCCCCCAAACATATGAGTTTCGGAACGGCCTGCTGACGTTTACCCCGGGCTGTGCTGAAGTTGGTGGTGAAGGTGTGTGACTGACTGGATGAGCAGTTGGAAGAAGAGGAGGAGGAAGCCGAATAGGAGGAGGAGGCTGCAGGAGGCAAATAATGATGCATAAGAGACTGCTGCATAACTTGAGGGTCAGACAGTTTCCCTGATATGCATGGGACTGATGCTTGGTTTTCTGGCGCCACCTGTGTGCTTTCTGCAGAACACTGGGTGGGAGATAATGTTGTGAACATGCTGGATCCACTGTCGGCCACCCAATTGACTAGCGCCTGTACCTGCTCAGGCCTTACCATCCTTAGAACGGCATTGGGCCCCACCAAATATCGCTGTAAATTCTGGCGGGTACTGGAACCTGAGGTAGTTGGTTCACTAGGACGTGTGGCTGTGGCAGAATGGCTACGTCCTCTCCCAGCACCAGAGGGTACACTAACACCACCACGATAGCGTCCGCGTCCCTTACTAGATGTTTTCCTCATTGCTACCGTTCACCAAGCACCACAATAAGAAAAATAATATTTGGCCCAATGTATTGATTTCAAATTCAGGCCTTTTTTTATAGGCACCTAACACTATTTGTCTTTTTATTTATGTACCGTATAACACTAATCCAGGCACAGCAGTAACCACTGATTTTGGGGAAAATCTATTTTAGGGCTAGTATTTAGGCCCTGGATGAAAGGTATCCTTTTATGGACAGATTTATACTTGGAGATGCACAATAGCGTGTGAAAAAATATGTAGGATTATGCCTTCAGCAATTGTATTTTAACACTTTGTGTAATATACCCTTTAACGGACAGAAATACAATGGGAGATGCACGGTAGCGTGTGACGTTATTGAGGATGACCCTCTCAGCACTTGTATACACTTTGAGTGTAATATACCCTTTTACGGACAGATTAACACTTGGCCTGCAACAGCTGGAACACCAGATTCAGAGTATTGCTATATTGGCAATTGAATTTCACCCCAGAAAAAAATATATCCTTTGCAGGACACTATGAAACTTGGCCAGCCACAGCTGAAACCACTGATTTATGGTATTGCTATTTTGGCAATTGAATTTCACCCCAGAACAAAATATATCCTTTGCCGGACACTATTATACTTTGCCAGCCACTGCTGGGACACCCAATTTATGGTATTGCTATTTTGGCAATTGAATGTCACCTTAGAACAAAATATATCCTTTGCAGAACACTATGAAACTTGGCCAGCCACAGCTGAAACCACTGATTTATGGTATTGCTATTTTGGCAATTGAATTTTACCCCAGAACAAAATACACCCTGTTACAGACCGATTTAAACTAGGCCTGCAACTGCTGGAACACCATATTCAGTGTATTGCTATTTTGGCAATTAAATTTCACCCCAGAAAAAAATATACCCTGTTACGGACAGATTTAAAATAGACCTGCAACAGCTGAAACACCAGATTCAGGGTATTGCTATTTTGGCAATTGAATTTCACCCCAGAACAAATTATATCTTTTGCCGGACACTATTATACTTTGCCAGCCACTGCTGGGACACCAGATTTATGGTATTGCTATTTTGGTAATTGAATTTCACCCCAGAACAAAATATACCCTGTTACGGAGAGCTTTAAACTAGGCCTGCAACTGCTGGAACACCAGATTCAGGGTATTGCTATTTTGGCAATTGAATTTCACCCCAGAACAAAATATATCCTTTGCCGGACACTATTATACTTTGCCAGCCACTGCTGGGACACCAGATTTAGGGGATTGCTATTTTGGCAATTGAATTTCACCCCAGAACAAAATATATCCTTTGCCGGACACTATTATACTTTGCCAGCCACTGCTAGGTCACCAGATTTAGGGGATTGCTATTTTGGCAATTGAATTTCACCCCAGAACAAAATATATCCTTTGCAGTACACTATTATACTTTGCCAGCCATTGCTGGGACACCAGATTTAGGGGATTGCTATTTTCGCAATTGAATTTCACCCCAGAACAAAAAATTCCCTGTTACGGACAGATTTAAACTAGGCCTGCAACTGCTGGAACACCAGATTCAGGGTATTGCTATTTTTGCAATTCAATTTCACCCCAGAACAAAATATAGACTTTGCCAGACACTATTATACTTTGCCAGCCACTGCTGGGACACCAGATTTAGGGGATTTCTATTTTGGCAATTTAATTTCACCCCAGAACAAAATATATCCTTTGCTGGGCACTATTATACTTTTCAAGCCACAGCAGGGACATCAGATTTAAGGGAATGCTATTTTGGCAATTGAATTTCACCTCAGAAAATAATCTATCCTTTGCCAGACAGCAGACAGTATTACACTTGGCTAGCCAAACCTGGAACACCAGATTTAGGGGACTGGTATTTTGGCAATTAAATTTAACCCCTTAATAAAATATGGAAATTGCTATCCTGAGTTTCTAGGGGTGACAATAAGCACAGCCAAGCCCCTGATGTAGGATATAGCAAAAAAAAAAACTAGTATTGATGGATTGATGGACTTGGTGGCAGCTTGTTCTGGTGCACCACAAGTCACAAAATGGCCGCCGATCAACCAAGAAAAAAGTGACAGAAAAACGCTCTGTGCAGCCTAAAAACGAGTGAGCAAGTAACTAGCAGAAGTTGAATCATTCACAGCTGTAGATCGATCACTTCATTAGGTGCTGTTGCTGACTTTTCTCGCCCTCACAGAAGCTGCGTCCTCTCCCTACACTAATCAGAGCAGTGCGACGTGCGGCGCTACGTGACTCCAGCTTAAATAGAGGCTGGGTCACATGCTGCGCTTGGCCAATCACAGCCATGCCATTAGTAGGCATAGCTGTGATGGCTTCTTAGGGCAAGAAGTAAAACGTGGCCTCTCCCACACGCGTTTTTTTACGCATCACTTGTGCGTTGCTTGAAAATCGCAGCATGTTCTATATTCTGTGTTTTTCTGTGTGAAAAACGCATTGCCTCCGCAAGCATGTGCGGGTGTGTTGCGTTTTTCACTGATGGTTGCTAGGAGAAGTTGTTTGTAAACCTTCAGTTTTTTATCACGCGTGTGAAAAACGCATCAACACGCATTGCACCCGCGCGGAAAAAACTAAACAACTGACCGCAATCGCAGGCAAAACTGAATGGCTTTGCCTGTGAAATCGCACATTTTTCACGGAATGCATCCACAACGCATCCGGACCAAAGGCCCCATTCACACATCTGCAATTTTTGTCCGCATCATTTCCGCAATTCTGCGGAATGGATAAGGACCCATTCATTGTGAATGAGGCTGGACGTGATGCGGAGAGCACATAGCATTTGCGGAGCCGTGGAACCGAACTTCCGGGTTTCTGCCCCAAAACATCTGACCGGGACTCTGCAAAAGATAGAGCATGTCCTATTCTTGTCCGCAGCCTGCAGACAAGAATAGGCATCTCTAGGGGGAGTGCCGGCATGTTGTCTTGCGGATCTGCAATTTGCCGATCCGCAACACACTATGGACGTGTGAATGGGGCCTATTCCGGACACACTCGCGTGAAAGAGGCTGATGAGTCTTTGAGGACTGGAGTGGACACAGAACACTGGCCAAGCTAACGCTTTCCCAATTAATGCAGCAGCAGCACTCTCCCTGCTCTAACTAACACTGCAGCTTCAGAATGAATCTAAGATGGATGCTGTGCTTGCTTTTTGATAGGAGGTGGGAGGGTCTGGGAAGGAGGGTATGCTGATTGGCTGGAATGTGTCTGCTGACTGTGAGGTACTGTGAAGTTTGCTCAATGATAAAGTATAGGGGGCAAATTGAACATCGCATATGTTTGCCCGCCGCGGCGAACACGAACATGTTCGCCGGCGAAAAGTTCGGGACATCTCTATTAGAGACCAAAAAGTCATTTTAAGGACTATTGTTGTGTCGTACAGCAATATATATTTTTACGCTACCTACACTAAACTGCGTGCAATTGTAGAGACCCAAAAGTCCTTTTGTTGTATCTTGCAGCAATATATATTTTTAGTGCAACTTGCGCTAAATACCGTGCAATTGTTTGGCCACTGCAGACAGCGACATTATCTGCGCACCATCTCCAATGTAATTTGTGCCCAGCCTAAAAATATCTGTGACATCCAGTGTACTTTTTCTGTAGACGGTGTCCGCTGCGGACAGTTACATTACCTTCGTGACATCTCCTGTTTAACATGTGTGCATACTAAAAATATCTGACATCCAGTGTACTTTTTCTGTAGACGCTGCGGACAGTGACATTACCAGCGCTAAATCTCCGGTATAACATTTCCGCATCCTAAATATCCGTGACATTTACTGTAATTCATTTGCACATACACTTAAAAAACTGCGCTACTGTACGTGTGACATACTTGCAAGCATATATACAATTTAATATGATGAAGGCGAGCAGTAAGGGACGAGGAAGTGGCCGTGCTGCTGATGGAGCACGCAGAGGCCGTGGCCCTGTCTGCGGTGAAACTGTGCCTTCTGCCAGAGCACAAGATATACACTCATCCATCATACCTAGCTTCATGTCCCAGTTTGCAGGGCGGCACAGGACACCACTCTCAGACCAGTGCAACCAGGTGGTCGGTTGGATTGCAGCAGAAAATGCTTCCAGTCGGTTAAGCACCACCCTGTATTCCACAAAGTCCAGTCTCAGTAGCCAAGAGTCTGGTCAACAGAATCCTCACCCTGATCCTCCTTCCTCCCACCATGGAGAGTCTTTGCAAACAATTGATCCCACACTCAGATATTCTGAGGAGCTCTTTTCATCGCTAGTCCTTGATTTTGGCCTCTCGCCAAGCCCGCTTGAAGAAGGGCATAATGAGATCGTGTGCCCTGATTTCCAAACTCTTGAGCATCCAGTCAGAAGAATATGGCGGTGGGGAACGGTAATTAGTGTTTCACGAGGTGGATGATGATGATGAGACACAGTTGCCAATAAGTCAACCGCCATTAGTATCTCAAAAGGTTCATGATAAAGATGAGACACAGTTGTCAATAAGTGAGGTTGTTGTTAGGTAAACAATTCAGGAGGATGACCAGAGTGAGGAAGTGGAAGAGGAGGTAATGGACGATGAAATCTGAAGCCAACCTCGGAAGGTGGCAAGGCGAGTGAGGACAGCAGTACAGAGGGGGAGGGTTCCGCAGCACCGCAACAGGCTGGAAGAGGCAGTGGGGTGGCTAAAGGGAGTAGGTGGGCCGCACAAAACAAGCCCACAACTGTTCCCCGGAGCACCCCGTTGCGGAAATATTCCTTGCCAAGGTGTAGGTGTGTTTTTTTGATGAAAGTACGGACAATAAAGAATTGTCATTTGTAACCTGTGCTGCACCAAAATGAGCAGGGGCGTTAACACTAGCAACCTCACCACCACCAGGATGATATGCCACATGGCATCAAAGCATCCTAATAGGTGGGCCGAATGCCTGGGTCCACAATCAGTGTCTGCGGGTCACTCCTCTGCCTCTCTCCCCCAGTGTTACGTGCTGGCCAATCCCCTGTACAAGACTCAGGCCCGGATACCTCCCGCCCTGCACCTGGACTTTCACAAGCACCATCAGCCAGCAAATCCACTTCTGTGTCCTAGCGCACCGTACAGATGTCCATACTCCAGGCCTTTGAACGAAAGCGCAAATACCCAGCCAACCACCCACAGGCCATAGCACGCGTGAGCACGCACTGGAACTCCACGTTCCATAGGTTGGCTACGCTTTGTGAGCAGCAGAGGGCAGTAGTGGAATACCAACTACAACATGGTCGTCTCCTTTCCAGTCAGCTTCCGCTCTTCACAGGCGACCAGTGGGCATGAATGTCTGACCTCTGTGAGGTTTTACGCAACTTTGAGGAATCAACAAAGATGGTGAGCGGAGATGCCGCTTTTATCAGAGTAACCATCCCACTTCTGTGTCTACTGAAATGATTGCTGCTCACATTGAAGGAGGACGCTTTGCATGTGGAAGAGGTGGAAATGGGGGAAGACAGTACACAGGGTGATAACCAGACCACCCTCAGTTTGTCTTCTAGCACAAATTGGATGATGATGAGGAGGAGGAAGAGGAGCAGGAGATGGTTGACTCAGCTACAGAGGGTAGTACCCATAGCAGGTTTTTCTATCTGTTCAGTGTGGATGGTCAGAAGTGGAGGAAGAGGATGAGGAGATTGAGAGTCATCCTCCTGATGAGGACAGTGAAGTCTTGTCTGTTGAGACTCTGGCACACATGGCTGACTTTATGTTATGCTGACTTTCCTGTGACCCACACGTTATACGCATTTTGGCCAACACCAATTCCTGGTCGACCCCTTCTACAAAGAGAACTTCTCATCTCTCATTACTGCGGTGGAGAGGACTAGCAAAATGGTGCAATACCAGAAGGTCCTTGTGGAAAAGTTGCTCCAAAAATTTCCAGCTGAAAACGCTGGCGGCAGAGTACGTAGTTCATTGGGCGCCCTGGGAGACGAGGGAAAACACACAGCACTTACAGAGGCCAGGCAACACTCTCCAAGTCCTGGGACAGTTTTAGGAAACCCAGCCAGCACCCTCACCCTGATGCACGGCCTATTGTCAGAGGGAGGGAAAATTTTGGAAGATGGTGAAGGAGTACGTAGCAGACCGTGTCAGCTTCCTCAATGATCCCACCAATGGAACAGACGATTTTTAAAAATGTAGGCCCCTGGCATCCAGGCAGAGCAGGGGTTTTTCAAAGGCAAAACTGGGTTGGTCACCCACCAATGGAACAGACGATTTTCAAAAATGTAGGCCCCTGGCACCCAGGCAGAAGAGGGGTTTATTCATGGCAAAATGGGGTTCATGTCACCCACCAATTGAACAGGCGATTTTTAGAAATGTAGTCCCCTGGCACCCAGGCAGAATAGGGGTTTATTCACGGCAAAAATGGTAATATTGCACCCAACAATTTAAAAGAAGATTTTTCAAATGTTTGGTCCCTGTCACCTATGCAGAGCAGGGGTTTGTACCCGCCAAAAATGGTAATATTTCACCCAACAATTTAAAAGAAGATTTTCAGCATTTTTGGTCACTGTCACCTATGCAGTGCAGAGGTTTGTACCCGGGAAAAATGGGAATATTTCACACAACAATTTAAAAGAAGATTTTCCGCATTTTTGGTCACTGTCACCTATGCAGAGCAGGGGTTTGTACCCGGGAAAAATGAGAATATTTCACCCAACAATTTAAAAGAAGATTTTCCACATTTTTGGTCACTGTCACCCATGCAGAGTAGGGGTTTTTACCCTGCAAAAATGGTAATATTTGACCCAACAATTTAAAAGAAGATTTTCCGAATTTTCGGTCACTGTCACATATGCAGAGTAGGGGTTTGTACCCGGCAAAAATGGTAATATTTCACCCAACAATTTAAAAGAAGATTTTCCACATTTTCGGTCACTGTGGAAAGCAGGCGTTTGACCATGTGAAAGAGGCCTTATGCTCAATTTGCATTCGTTTTGGCCAATTACATCTGAATTTCTTTTTTTAACGCAGAAAAAAAATCTTACATGCAGGACTTTAATGGCCTCTATTGCATCTCTTCTATGTTTTGGACCCACTCCTGCTTTTGGCTTACAAATATAGATCAAATACTGTAAAAATACAGGATTCTTTCCTTTTTTCTGTTCTTCTGCTGAATCAGAAGTATGGAAAAGTGAACAGTGATGTGAATACGGCCAAACAGGGACAATAGTGGCCCCATAACAGAGTGGGGAGAGGGGTCAGCAGCAGTGGCATTAGCAGTGAGAATAGTGGCCCCATGACAGAGTGGGTAGGGGAGGAAGCACTGGAATACAGAACAAAATGGTGGCAGATCACAGTAGTAGCAAAACCCAACAACAGCTAGGACCAATGATATGCTTATCCTTGTGAAAATCTATCATGTACATATCAGTAGGCTAAGAAGCCCCATTGTAGGAAGGACAGTAGAGGCAGTAGGCGGGTGGCATCAGACGGGTGGCAGCATCAGAATGGTGGCAGCAGCACGTGGACAGAAGTAAAGACCCATTTTGATGAATATTCCACAGTACTACAGTATGATCATTAGTGGCAGAATGATCTATGCTGTTGCATCAGGCACCAGTATTTGGAAATCTTGGTTGATCCACACCTGACCTGATCCATCTTTATAAAGGTTAGTATCTCAACATTTTGGGAGAAAATATGAGTTCTGTTAGGGGTAACTATGTCCCCCGCTGCACTGAACACTCACACTTATGCCACACTATTGGCCGGGCAGAAAATGCATGCCCAAGGCAAACTCGGCCATTTTCAGACACATTTCAAGTTTGGGTGCCCAGTAGTCCAGGGGATCTAGAATCATAGGTGTCAAGGTGCAGTCCAAGTATATCACCAGTCCGAGCCGAAAAGATAGATGCGCAAGTAAAAAATTGCAATAGCGCATGCGCATATATAGATAAACATAAAATGCAGCACATGTATGCATAATAGGAGAAATACAGATAGTAAAACAATTGCTCCCATGTAAAAAATTAGAACACCCAAGATACACACCATCCCGGCGCCATTCCGGAGGAGAGACACCAATGGGTATGCTTTACTAGTTGTAATTTTGATTATGCGCTTGCACTTTGACATATGATGGTCTGTACTGTGAATTACTCCTTTGCCCTGTGTCCCTCCTTCTGGATGACGCCTTTCATTGCACCCCTCCTTTATGTCTTATATGCACATATGTATTGTTTGTATGTTTTATATACATCAATAAATTTGATTTTATACCTATGCGGTCTGGTACTACTCTTTGTAGGTAATGTTATTTTGATTGTATCATATGCATAGTTTATTATGTGGTAGATGCTGGTGAGGGCATGGACCTGTGGCCCTGCAGCGGCTATATTTTTGGTTGTTTATGTATGTTCTTCTGTTTTTTCAGAATTTAATATAGTCTCCAATATGGATTTTAAAGCCATAGAATCAGCGTGGCTTTCTTCATTGGACTCTATTTTTCAGAGGAGTGGTGCATGTGGAGGGGTGGACTCCTCAGGGAAATACAGGTGACTCTAACCAGCCTATTACATAGACGAACAAAAACGTGGTGGAATAAAGCATTCCTGGGGAGATATCTGGAGATGGGGCTTATCCCCAGGGGTTTAAGAATTCAGGTGTTCCCTTCATTTGAAAACATGAGTGAAGACTTCCTGACTAAATTGGAGGGGGTATGCAATGAGGCAACCTCCAAATTCATGGGTCTCCTTATTGAACATAATTTGGGCACTTTGTGTCTGTTGGATGAAGAAATTGAAAAGACCCAGACTCTGCTTTGACAGAAAGGTAACCAACAGAGTATTGAAATGTTTGAGAATACCATGAATAGTAATTTCGATAAATGGGAAAAAAGAGATACACGAGATTAAGATGAAAAAATTCACTCATGATCTGAAGGATTTTGAATCAAAGAGAGTTTATAAATGGAGGAGGAGGGATTAACAATCTATACGTGGCGATGTAACAACATTTAGGATACGCACTTCATCCGTGTCATCTTTATCATTTGTGTCCGATATATCGGAAATGTCTGGGGGGATGAGATGATCGACTCCTGCACCATATAAGAGGAAGGTGGATTCGGCCATGGGTTTGACTGGAAAAAGATGGACCCTACGGATGAAGGGTAATCAAGTACAGCAAGATCACTTGAAGGTAATAAATCTTTCTAGTCATATACTTTCTCCTGTGGACATTTCGGTCCTGGAGAAGGGTTTAACATTTTCACCTTCTGCACCCTTTAATCCTTCTGCACACTAATGACAGGAATATCAAATTGACATATAAATGGGATAAAGA
The DNA here is from genome assembly GCA_033119425.1 of Bufotes viridis. Classification (NCBI taxonomy): domain Eukaryota; kingdom Metazoa; phylum Chordata; class Amphibia; order Anura; family Bufonidae; genus Bufotes; species Bufotes viridis. The sequence goes on along the minus strand of CM065589.1, from coordinate 255,439,227 downwards.
TCGGATTGATTTTTTGGATGTTCAGGTGCAGCGGCGGGCTGACTGCACCTTGACACCTATGACTAATGTATTTCGGAACTCTACTGCAGTGAATTCTTATCTCCACGCCTCCTCCTCTCATCCCCCACAGATAATCAGGTCCATTCAAACTGGTCAATTTCCGAGAATTGCTCTTCAGATCCTTTGAAAAACAAGCAGACGAATTCAGGCATCGTTTTTCAACCCGAGGATATAGTCAGAGATCCATTAAGACAGCATATAAGAGGGCGAAATCGCATTCACGTTTTGATCTGTTATTTTCTCATAAGAAGAATGAAAAACATGACAATAAGAAGGTGTGGTTTATTTCCACATTTCACTTGCGCTGGGAGGAAATGAAAAGTTGTGTTCAGAAATATTAGCCCATTTTGCTTGCAGACCCTGTGGTAGCGCAGTATACCTCAAAGGGTCCATCCATGGTTAGCAGAAGGTCCAGGAATTTGAGGGATCATCTGGTTTATATGAGACCAACTCCACCGTTATTTCCTGGAATTGATAAGCCACAATGTTTTTTTTTTTCCCATGTGGGAGATGCGTGGCGTGCCCTAATTTGGTAAGGGCCACTCATTTCCAACATGCGACCGAGGATAAAACCTTTAAGATTACTCATCGATTGACGTGTTCAAGCACAGCGGTTGTGTACTATGCCAATTGCCCATGTAGGAAGGTGTACATTGGGCTCACTATGCGTGAGTTGAGGGTCTGTGCAAGGGAGCACGTTCTGGACATTATCTCAGCTCAAAAGGAGAGGGATTCATCTCCGCTAAAACCGGTAGCAAGGCATTTTAAATTTAGTCATAACTGTGATCCATCTGGCCTAAAAATTGTTGGTATTGATTGTATACCAAAGGACATACGTGGTGGTAATATATCGAAGAAATTGGCCCAATTCAAGTGTCAATGGATCTGGAGGATTAACTCCCTGAAACCTAATGGTTTGAATGAGTCATCTGGATTCGCCTCATTTCTCTGATTGCTCTTGAGTCCGTCCATACTTGGCGTTGTTTTTAACTTATAAAATAATTGTTTTATTATATGTGTTTTGTATAATTGCACGGGTATGGGTTTTCATCACATCGGTATGGTCTGTGTGGAGGAGTATGTGGTTTAGTAATTGATATGCAACTATTTAACCAATAGCTTACCCTGAGAGATACCAGTTTGTTGTCCAGTTATGAGCATAGGTCACACTTGATATGGCATATTTGAATATGTTGATGAGGTAGTGCTATTGTAGTGTGTTTTCCACATAAGTTCACTGTTATGCATAGTAGTAGGAAAAAGTAATTTATAGATTTTGGTTGCTATCCGTGCATGTGAGTGTATGTGTGTGTGGGTGGGTGCATGTACGTGTGTGTGTGTATATGTGTGAATTAGCATACACACGCATATAGATATATACTCATGTACAATTGGTTTCAATTTTATTTTACTATTGGTATCACATGTAGTATAATCATGTAGTGACACATATTTGGCATATGTTTGTATTTTTGATTATGTATCACAAAAAATTCTTTATACACTATTAACCTCTTGCCGACCGCCGAACGCAGGATTGCGTCCTGGCGGCGGTCGGTTTGTTCCTCCTTGACGCGCGGGCTCGTCATCTCGCGAGACGCGAGATTTTCCGTGAACGCACGCGCGTGCGCGCGTTCACAGGATTGCATCGGGGAGAACTTTAACTACAGCCTGCCAGCGCTGATCATGCGCTGGCAGGCAGTAGAAGTTAAAAAAAAATGGCATATCAGACGCTGTTTTGTTAACAGTGTCTGATATGCTTGCTGTACGTTCCTTTGGTGGTCCCTTTTGCTTGGGACCACCAAAGAAAACTTTTGTAAGTGCACCAATGACCACACAGACCCCCCCCATCCATCCTCCCGTCACTGATTAACCCCTGATTAACCCCCGATTAACCCCTGATCACCCCATGTCACCCCCTGTCACTAATCACCCCCCTGTAAGGCTCATTCAGACGTCCGTATGTGTTTTGCGGATCCATGGATCCGCGGATCCACAAAACACGGATCCGAACATTGCCAGAACTATATAGAAAATGCCTTTTCTTGTCCGCAATTGCGGACAAGAATAGGACATGCTCTATCTTTTGCGGAGCTGCGGCCAGATATTTGGGGGCCGAAACATGCAAATGCTGATGCCGCGAGCACATAGTTTTATGGAATTGCAGAATAGATGCGGACATTTTTGCGGACGTGTGAATGGGGCCTTACTACTTTTTTTTTTTTTTTGCACATTTTTGGCAGAGATTTTTTCATCCACATTGATCGATCCGAATGAAGAAATCTGTGCCGTTCATTTTTTTTTTTTTCAGCCCAGAGGCTGAACGGAAAAAAAAAATCTCATTACTCGTATGCTCAATATAAGGAGAATCGCAGAAACTCCTAATGCTGGCCATACGTGTAATGATTGCGGAGACCCTCAAATGCCAGGGCAGTACAAACACCCCACATGTGAACCCATTTTAGAAAGAAGACACCCCAAGGTATTCCGTGAGGGGTATGGTGAGTTCATGTAAAATTTAATTTTTTGTCACTAGTTAGTGGAAATTTGAGACTTTGTAAAAAAAAAAAATATATATATATATATATATATATATATATATATATATATCTCAATTTCCGCTAATTTGTGCCAAAAAAAATAAAAATTCGGTGAACTTGCCATGCCCCTCACGGAATACCTTGGGGTGTCTTCTTTCCAAAATAGGGTCACATGTGGGGTATTTATACTGCCCTGGCATTTTAGGGGCCCTAAAGCGTGAGAATCCATATGCGTAAAAATGTCCTGTGAAATCCTAAAGCTACTCATTGGAATTTGGGCCCCTTTGTGCATTTTGGCTGCAAAAAAGTGGCACACATGTGGTATCGCCGTACTCAGGAGAAGTAGGGCAATGAGTTTTGGGGTGTATTTTTATATATACCCATACTTTGTGTGAGAAATATCGCTGTAAACAACAACTTTTTAATTTTTTTTATACAAAGTTGTCAGTTTACAGAGATATTTCTCTCACCCAACATGGGTATATGTAATAATACACCCCAAAGCACATTGCCCTACTTCTCCTGAGTACGGCGATACCACATGTGTGACACTTTTTTGCAGCCTAGGTGCGCAAAGGGGCCCAAATCCCAACGAGTACTTTTAAGTTTTACAGGGTTGCTCACAATTTAGCCTCGCCCAAAATGCCAGAACAGTACAAACACCCCACAAATGACCCCATTTTGGAAAGAAGACACCCCAAGGTATTCGCTGAGGGGCATAGTGAGTCCATGAAAAATTGAACTTTTTGTCAAAAGTTAGCAGAAAGGGAGACTTTGTGAGAAAAAACAATACAAAAATCAATTTCCGCTATCTTGTGCCAAAAAAAAAATCTTCTATGAACTCGCCATGCCCCTCACAGGATACCTTGGGGTGTCTTCTTTCCAAAATGGTGTCACATGTGTGGTATTTATACTGCCCTGGCATTTTAGGGGCCCCTAAAGCGTGAGAAGAAAAATGCGTAAAAATGCCCTCCTAAAAGGTACTCATTGGTTTTAGGGCCCCTTTGCACATCTTGGCTGCAAAAAAAGTGTCACTCATGTGGTATCGCCGTACTCAGGAGAAGTAGGGCAATGTGTTTTGGGGTGTATTTTTACATATACCCATGCTGGGTGAGAGAAATATCTCTGTTAATTTGACAACTTTGTATAATTTTTTTTAAAAAGTTGTCATTTACAGAGATATTTCTCACACCCAGCATGGGTATATGTAAAAATACACCCCAAAAAAACACATTGCCCTACGGCGATACAACATGTGTGCCACTTTTTTGCAGCCAAGATGCGCAAAGGGGCCCTAAAACCAATGAGTACCTTTAGGATTTCACAGGACATTTTTACGCATTTTGGATTCTCACGCTTTAGGGCCCCTAAAATGCCAGGGCAGTATAGATACCCCTGTAAAAAATTCCAACGAGTACCTTTAGATTTTACATGGCTGCTCACAATTTAGCCCCGCCCAAAATGCCAGAACAGTAAACACACCCCACAAATGACCCCATTTTGGTAAGTAGACACCCCAAGGTATTTACTGAGGGGCATAGTGAGTCCGTGGGAGATTTTTTTTTTTTTTTGCCAGAAGTTAGCAGAAATGGAAACTTTATTATTTTTATTTTTTTCCTCAGAAAGTGTCATTTTCCGCTAACTTGTGAAAAAAAATGAAATGATACATGACCTCACCATGCCCCTCCGTGAATACTTTGGGGTGTCTTCTTTCTAAAATGGTGTAATTTGGGGGGTATTTATACTATCCTGGCATTCTAGCACCTGAAGAAACATGACAGGTGCTCAGAAAGTCAGAGCTGCTTCAAAATGCCGAAATTCACTTTTTTGCACCATAGTTTGTAAACGCTATAACTTTTACCCAAACCAATAAATATACACTTATTGGATTTTTTTTTTTTATCAAAGACATGTAGAACAATACATTTTGCGAAAAATTTATATAGAAATGTAGTTTTAAAAAAAAAAAAAAATTACAACAGAAAGTGAAAAATGTCTTTTTGCAAAAATTTCGATCATTTTTGATTAATAGCAAAAAAAGTAAAAATGTCAGCAGCAATGAAATACCACCAAATGAAAGCTGTATTAGTGAGAAGAAAAGGAGGTAAAATTAATTTGGGTGGTAAGTTGTATGACGGAGCAATAAATGGTGAAAGTAGTGTAGTGCAGAATTGTAAAAAGTGGCCTGGTCATTAAGGGTGTTTAAGCTAGTGTCACAAAAAAACCGCTGAAGTGGTTAATAACTTTTTATTCTTTATTTATTTAATCTCTTTTGTGTATTGATAATATTGTGGAGAAGATTATTAAAAAAAATTCTTTTTAGATACTTCAATTATTATTAATACAGTATTTATGCACTTGGAATTTTGATTCTTTGCATTGTAAGCACTTGCACTTTTTTTTTGCATTTTTTGCATATTCTGCACACTTTTGCACTTTTCACTTATTTATTTATTGTGGTGTGTCACTTGGGTGTTCTAATTTTTTACATGGTGAGCAAGTGTTTTACTATCTCTATTCCTCCTATTATGCATACATGCGCTACATTTTATGTTTATCTATATATGCGCGTGCTCTATTGCGATTTTTTACTTCTGCATTCTCCTATTATGCATACATGCGCTACACTTTATGTTTATCTATATATGTGCATACGCTATTGCGATTTTTTACTTGCGCATCTAGCTTTTCGGCTTGGACTATTGTAGTCTCGCGATTATTCCTGCGAGAAGTGAAGACCATGTTCGTAACTGGATCATGTGACTAAATAGTCACATGGACAAGGACGTCTTGCGTCTTACGCTTATGCTTGTTCAGGCGCAATTTCTATATATTATCTCAGCTGGCAGAGTGAGTGCGATTGGCCGATGTGGTGTATATATGTTCTGTCCCCCGGTGATGACGCCACCCCCTGACAAAGGCTTGTGCCGAAACGCGCGTCAGGGCTGGTGCCATCCCGGAGGAGAGACACTAATGGTTATGCTTTACTAGTTGTAATTTTGATTATGCATTTGCACTTTGACATATGGTCTGTACTGTGAATTACTCATTTGCCCTGTGTCCCTCCTTCTGGATGCCGCCTTTAATTGCACTCCTCCTTTATGTCTTATATGCACATATGTATTGTTTTTATACTTTATATACATCAATAAATTTGATTTTATACCTATGTGGTCTGGTACTACTCTTTGCAGGTAATGTTACAATTTTGGGGTTGACCAGTCTGTGTGCAGCATTAAGAAATCATTGACGACTGAGGGAGATCTAATAACTATGTATAAATATATCAGGGGTCAGTACAGAGATCTGTCCCATCATCTATTTATCCCCCCAGGACTGTCACTGTGATGAGGGGACATCCTCTGCGTCTGGAGGAAAGAAGGTTTGTACACAAACATAGAAGAGGATTCTTCACGGTAAGAGCAGTGAGACTATGGAACTCTCTGCCTGAGGAGGTGGTGATGGTGAGTACAATAAAGGAATTCAAGAGGGGCATGTAGAGGGGAATGTATTTCTGGAGTGTAATAATATTACAGGCTATAGCTACTAGAGAGGGGTCGTTGATCCAGGGAGTACTTCTGATTGCCTGAATGGAGTCGGGAAGGAATTTTTTACTCCCCTTAAGTGGGGAAAATTGGCTTCTACCTCACAGTTTTTTTTTTGCCTTCCTCTGGATCAACTAGCAGGATGACAGTCCGAACTGGATGGACAGATATCTTTTTTCGGCCATATGTACTATGTTACTATCAGTAACCAGGGTTCCTATCAGTAACCAGGGTTCCTATCTCCAGTTGGTGAGGAGACAGCTAGTGTTCAAATTCTTTATTGATGACACCAAGCAATTCCTCCTCGGTGTGGCTCAGTTCGCCAAGGCTAACCAGGTGCAGAACCATGTGACAACACCTAGCTCTGCATATGTGAAATGATGGAGGAACATTGGCGCAGAAATCTCAACATTACAACGTGGAGGCAGCATTGCCTTGCCATCACCTGACAAAGTTGCTGATTTGCCCGGGCCAGAACCACATTTACTCAGTAGCAGTGGCGTTGCGAGGGGGGTGCGGGGGGTGCGGGCCACACCGGGTGACACCAGTCTGATGGGGTGACACCCGGACCCCCCACCCAACACCAGTAGCATCCCCGGGCCCCTCACCCCCGGCGCTGCACTGAAGGTAGTGGCTAAACTCCAGACACGAAGCGGACCTCCTGACGTCACTGGGTCACGTGACATTCTCTTGTCACGTGACTCTGAATTGGCAGCGCAGCGGCAGTCAGGGTCGGAATCCAGAGAGCTCAGGCTGTCTGCAGAGCAGGTCACAGATGGCTGCTCCTAACTCATAGAGGGGGGAGAGAGAGAGTGAATGTGTGCTGTGGACGTGCTGAGGGGAGGGGGGCCGGAAAACTGTATGGTGAAGGAGTCTGTGTGAGCCAGTATGCAGAGGTGGGGGATGCCTTTAATATTGTATACAGGTGGGGGGTCGTGCTGTGTAATATTTGTAGGGGGGCATTGTAATATTTTGCGGGGGGGGTGTATTATTGTCTGCAGAAGGGGGCCGTGTAATATTGCATGCGGGGGGGTTGGAGGGTGTAATAATGCAGTTTTGTATGCGGGGAGCCGGATAGGGGGGATGCAGGGTAGTTTTGTATGCAGGGGGTGCCGTGCAATATTGCATGCAGGGGGTGCCGTGCAATATTGCATGAAGGGGGTTGTCGTGCAATATTGCATGCAGGGGGGTGCCGTGTAATATTGAATGCGGGGGAGCGCTGTGCAATATTGTATGCAGTGGGGTGCTGTGTAATATTACAAGCGGGGGGTGCCGTGTAGTTTTGTATGTAGGGAAGGGAGTGCCGTGTAGTTTTGTATGCAGGGGGGGGGGTGCCTTGTAGTTTTGTATTGGGGGAGACGTGTAGTTTTGTATTGGGGGGAGCGTGTAGTTTTGTATGGGGGGGAGCGTGTAGTTTTGTATGGGGGGGGGAGCGTGTAGCTTTGTATGGGGGGGGCGTGTAGTTTTGTATGGGGGGGCGTGTAGTTTTGTATGGGGGGCGTCGGCGATTTGTCTGCTAGCGGGGGGGGGGGTGACACCATTTTCTACCGCATCGGGTGACACCAGCCCTAGCAACGCCACTGCTCAGTAGGCTGTGAATGGCATATATTGTCCTTGACCATATGACAGCACTGGCATGAATGTCACCAGACACTGAGAGGCCTAAGAATTGGCCCACCTTCTGCTCAATGTATGTGTGCAGGGCTGGTACAGATTTTTTTGAAAAGTAATGTGTGCTTGAGACTCTCCATCTTAGCTGGGCACAAGCCATCAGTTCGCTTAAATGTGCAGAGTCAACTACATACAAAGGGAGGGACTGTTTTGATTGATTGCTATAGGAACAAGTGATGATGAGGAGGAGGAGCATCCGGATCAATAGACAACATTGAAGTAGATAGGAAGCAATTATTGCTTCCTTCTGCTGGCATTGATGAGCCCTGACTGCTGCATAGGGGGAGCAGCTGGTGGGAGATGCAGCGGTTGCTAAATCAGGCTGTAACACTAAATGAGCAGCACGGTTTTCCCATGCCGCTTTATGGTGATGTTCCATGTGTTGACACAGGGCTGTTGTGCCAACATTAGCACCCTGGCCATGCCTCACCTTCTGCCCACACATCCTGCATACTGCCACGCTAACATTCCGCATTCATTTAGTGAAAAATTCCCACACTGGTGAGTATGACATTTTCTCTCCACCACTGTGTGATGTCTGTCTGCTGCAGCTTTTATGAACCTATGAACTGCTAGTGTATTCCTCACAGGTATTCTCCTGAGCAGCAGGCGGTGTACCCCTCCCGTGTTTGGCTACAGATCTCCTACTGTTACCACTCTGCTGTCTCACAGCCCCCTTCTACCCTGCTGGCTCACGGCACCCTTCCACCCTGTTGTCTCATGGGCAAGCTGCCACCCTTGCCCCCGATGATGATGCCCTCTCCTAACCCAGGCTCCCACGTGTGATCAGCTACAGCATCATCTACAACTGTTTGGTCATCTCTTCTGTCACCTTTACTTGTCTCTTGTGCACGTCCCTGCCCTCTCGCAACATGTACTCCCAACGGACTGTCATCATTGGTAGTTGCAGCCTAAAGGAGCCCACAGCAGACCTCTCAGCCAAATTTGGGTTTGCCTGTAACTGCTGACTGTCCTCATAAAGCTCACCCTCACTGAAAAGAGGAGAAGAGCCGGCAGCAGTTGAACAAGGTAAACTTGTCAATCTATGAGACCGCCTGTTAAGATTGAGTCTGATGCACAGTAAGTCTAGGTGTAAAATGACAGATTAACTGTGAATGTTGCAGCAGGTAAACAAGATAAACGCAGCAATATATTACTCCACCCTTTACTACTGAGTATGACTCACAGTAAGTCTATATGTAAAATGTCAAATTAACTGTGAATGTTACAGTAGTTAAACAAGATAAATGCAGTGATTACACTCAACCTGCAGTCTCCCTTAGAGGAGGCTGGCACAGTGGGTTCACACCCGCTGGTTCGTTACAGTTGCAGCAGCTTAATGTGGCGATAAATTAGACCGCCCTTTAATACTTATTCTGATGCACAGTAAGTCTATGTGTAAACTGATAGATTAACTGTGAATGTTGCAGCAGTTAAGATAAACGTGGTGATAAATTAAACCACCCTTTAACGCACAGTAAGTCTGTATAGAAAAATGTCAGATTAACTGTGAATGTTGCAGCAGTTAAACAAGATAAATGTGGCAATATATTAGACCGCCATTTAGTACTGAGTCTGATACACAGTAAATCTATGTATAAGATTGCAGATTATTTGTGAATGTTGCAGCAGTTGAACATGATAAACAAGACAATATTAGACTGCTCTTTAATACTGATTCTGATGCACAGTAAGGCCTCTTTCACACGAGCGTGTCCGGATTACGTCCGGATGCGTTGCGGATGCGTTCAGTGAAAACTGTGCGATTTCACAGGCAAAGCCATTCAGTTTTGCCTGCGATTGTGTTCAGTTGTTCAGTTTTATCCACGCGGGTGCAATGCGTTTTGATGCGTTTTTCACGCGCGTGATAAAAAACTGAAGGTTTACAAACAACATCTCTTAGCAACCATCAGTGAAAAACGCAACGCACCCACACTTGCTTGCGGATGCAATGCATTTTTCACCCAGCCTCATTCACTTCTATGGAGCCAGGGCTGCATGAAAAACACAGAATATAGAACATGCTGCGATTTTAACACAACGCACAAGTGATGCGTGAAAAAAAACGCTCATGTACACAGACCCATTAAAATGAATGGATCAGGATTCAGTGCGGGTGCAATGCGTTCACATCACGCATTGCACCCGCGTGGAAAACTCGCCCGTGTGAAAGGGGCCTAAGTCTATGTGTAAAGTTACAGATTAAGGCTATATGCACACGACAGTGTTTTTTCTCAGCTTCCGTTCCGTTTTTTTTGCGGATCCCATTCATTTCTATGGATCCGCAAAAAAAACGGATGCCTCTTCCGTTTCCTGTCCGCGTCCGTATTCCGCATTTCACGTCCGCAAAAAAATATGGCATGTCCTATTCTTGTCCGCAAAAAACGGTTTGCGGACCCATAGAAGTCAATGGGTCCGCAAAAAAAACGGAAGCCACACTGAAGCCTTCCGTTTTTCCATCCGCATCCGTTTTTTTTGCGGATGGTTGCTTGCAAACCAGGGCACTTGTGCAGGTACTTTAAGAAACTGTTTCAAGCCTTCCGTTTTTTTTTGCGGATCCGCAAAAAAAAACGGAAGACACACGGAAACACAACCTACTAAATTTGCGGACACACGGAACGGATGTGGATGTGAAAAAAAAAGGAAGACGGATCCGCGATTTGCGGACAGCAAAAAACAACTGTCGTGTGCATGTAGCCTAACTGTGAATGTCGCAGCAATTTAACAAGATAAACAAGATAAAATGGGATGGAACAGTGGAAGAATTAAGGACTTTCATGATGATACTGAATAATAACACTATTGTCATGGATATAAAGCGCAAAAATGCTTTATATACAAAAAAAAAAAAAAAGAAAGGATCAAAGGAAAAATATCAGTTATTGATCCTACTGAGGAGAGGGTGACATAATAACCTCTCAGCTCGTTTGAGAAAACCTTAATTATTTTGTGCAACTAGAAAGGAAACAAGGTACCATCATCTATGCAAAAATATATGTGAGTTTATTTTACATAAGTGCTAAATACAAAATCGATAATACAACCTGTACAATGATAGACAATGCAATATAATACCAATACTTTCAATCAATACTGAATATCACCAATCAATGATATGCAACAGCTCAAATTAAAGAAGAGTACCCCTTTCTATCACCTTTTAACCAATTGAGGTATATGGTGGTACTATAAGTTTACCAGCACGGTATCAGGCTAGGGAATACCAAAGTTCCCAAGGACTAAGTACCAATGTCTGATGCTCAATTAGCAATATGCATCTTTGCTAAGGGAATGATCAGACTTGATCAGGAGCCTTATCAATTACAGATCCACAAATGGGGACCTTTGACTATATACCGGGCTGAGTAACTTATCAATACCGCAAGCAATAAGCAAGATATACGTTACCAAGGGTCAAAAGGTGAGTAGGGCTCCGGGGGGACGGTCAGCTCTCCAGAAGGTTCCCCGTGATCCAGGATAAAATCCACGTGTCTGTTTAATCTTTTGTTTGTAGTCTTTTTTTTTTCTTTCTCCTGGAATCCTTCTCTTATCCTGTCTATGATTAATATTCACAGACTTATTAAAAGCATACACCCCTTTAGATAACAGTCTTCCAACCAAACCAGAGGGTGTGCACATATGGTAATGGTACTGTGAGATCATACATTACCCAAAATATTTTGTGGTGAACATGTTATGTTACCTGCCGATACCTAGGCGGCAATGTTGTATAAGCTATAAATGTGAAGCTTTTAGGAGTTAAATTTATATAATGTGACTTCATGTTAAGTGGTAAACATCCACCACCTGGGACATACATCAAAAAGGGAGGCATACCCCCTGACACTTGAAGAAATTAAAAACCTAGATTCCCAGCAACTAGTGTAGCTGTTCTCATGTCATAAAGTTAAAATGTAGACAACAAATGTGTGGGTTTTGGATTGCACAGGTGTCTTATCTTATGAAAATAACACAACTTTTCTGAGCAGAAATCCAACTGAGCATGCTTTCCCACATACCTCAGGAATGCACGCTTCTGGTGATACACACACAGGATATATATATACGTTAATATGCGATTATAACATGTAACAAAATAAAACCAATATATGAAATATAAAACAACACATTTGTGATATATTGATTAACTTGTGTCAAAACTAAATACGATCCACTATATGAACAGACAGACATTATATGTTTGTCTCATTAATACATCTTATTATGAAAAAGAGCCAGGAAGAACCTTATCTCGGCTTATAGCCTTCTGATGAGGTAAAATTACTCCCTTAGATAGGCCCACATCTGCCAGGAAGAACCTTTCCTTGAACCCATTTTTCTCTTTTACAATGAAGGTTCATACAGGAGGGTGAATATAAGTACAACATGGCTGCTTATAGGCCATGAATACATGTTATAACACTAGTAAATGTATAAATGTTTATATACTTATGAAAAGGCATGACACTATAAATATCAAACACATTGGCTGTGGACAGGCGGCTGCGCTTGTCTGTGATAATGCCCCCTGCCGTGCTAAACACACGTTCAGACAATACACTGGCTGCAGGGCAGGACAGCACCAAAGGGCAAGCTCAGGCCATGTTCCCAATTTGGAGAACCAGAAGTTGAATGGGGCAGACCCATCAGTCAGTACATGTAGGCGTGTGCAAACATACCGTTCCACCATGTTGCTGAAATGCTGCCTCCTGCTAAGATGTTCCATATCAATGATGGTGCCTGTTCTTTTGGCGTGCTGACAAAGCTTTTCCACATTTCGGCCATGCTAACGCTGCCTTCTGGGGTGCTGGTGGTGCACCAGCTGCGTTGGCGACTTCTTCCTCCTGCTCTGCCTTCGCCTTGTGCTTCCACTGAGGCCCCGTTGTCAGATGGGAATGCCATCAGCAGCGCGTCTACCAGTGTGCAGAATATATTTCCCAATCAGGTATGCAGGGCAGGGGAAGTGTGAAAGAAAAATGTGGTACAGATCACCCAACAATGTAAACGCCACCAAATTTACAGAATATGTTTCTCAATCAGGTATGCAGTGCAGGGGTAGTTTAAAAGAAAAAAGGGGTCATGGAGCGTCCCCATCATCCGACATCTATTCGCCCCGCTGAAGGATTATTTTGAAAGTGTGTAGAAGCCACACGGGGCCCCCACGCTGAATATTTATCATGGAGACATCATGGAGATTTTACAGCATATAACTACAGCACCCAACAATCTAAACACTGCCGAATTAACAGAATATATTTCCCTGTCAGGTATACAGTGCAGCAGGAACACACCCTCCAAGCCACTTGTGAATAACTGGTCTGATTACCGTGTAAATGTCCTCCCACAATCTAAGAGCTGGATTTACTGATTCAATTTCACTCTCAGAAATGCAGCGCAGGACACAAAAGTAATTTATGGAAAAAAACGATGATTTTCTCACCCACAGTGAAACAGATGGACTTAACTTATTTTCTTTCACTATCACAAATGCCGTGCAGGGCACAAATGTACTTTTTAGCAAAAAGCAAAATGAATTTGTCCCCCCAGAATCTAACAGATAGCTTTAATGAATTGAATACACTCACATGGGTACTTTACAGAAAAAAAAAGGAAAATGTCACCCCCTGGGTCCCTAAACACACAGACGGATTACCTATATTATTTTCCCTTCCCCTGGCACACATGCAGTGCAGGTGCACTTTAAAAATGTGTATCTGTTGCCCACTGAGCTAAAAGAACAGGAATAAATTATTGTCCCTGGCACATATGCAGGTGCTAGTGCACTACACTTGCGCGCTGTAAAACGCTCAACAGGAGAAAACTCATGTTTCCCTATGGGCATGGTTCTCACCTGAACGTTTTACAGCGCGTTTGAACGCGTTGTAAAACGCCCTATGCTCAAAGATGTTCTTGAGCTTCTTTGGGGCTTTTTGTCGCGCTTTTGAACCCATAGACTTCAATGGGAACGCGCGTAAAACGCGCGTTTAACACGCGTTAAAGTGTAGATATGCCTTTTTCAATTGGTCTCCAGAGTCACGAACGCGCGTATGACACGCGTTTCCTATTTGCAAAAACGCGCTGTAATACGCGCGGCATAAAACGTGCGTCTCAGAAATGCTCAGGTGTAAACCCATTGTTAATGTGACCTATACACTGTACCATTTAATTGAAAAATAAACTGAAATCTTTTAGGTGGAGGGAAGAAAACAAAACAACTAAAATAATGTGGTCGCACAAGTGTGCACACCCTCTTATAACTGGGGATGTAGCTGTGTTCAGAAGTAAACAATCACATTCAAAATCATGTTAAATAGGAGTCAGCATACACCTGCCATCATTTACAGTGCCTCTGATTAACCCCAAATAAAGTTCAGCTGCTTTAATTGGTCTTTCCTGAAATTTTCTTAGTCGCATCCCACGGCAAAAGCCATGGTCCACAGAGAGCTTCCAAAGCATCAGAGGGATCTCATTGTTAAAAGGCTGTTTTTCTTCATCTGGAACTGGGGCCTTAGTTAAGACACAGGGATTTATGAACAGTTCCAAATACCAGTCAATATAGGCCCAAAACCTTCAGGTTTCTGCTAGAAAGCAGAACGTGAAGAGGAACTGCATCTTTCAGCATGGCAATGACCTAAAGCATACATCCAAATCAACAAAGGAATGGCTTCACCAGAAGAAGATTAAAGTTTTGGAATGGCCCAGCCAGAGCCCAGTCCTGAATCTAATTGAAAATCTGTGGGGTGATCTGAAGAGGGCTGTGCACAGAAGATGCTCTTACACTGGGTTCAGACCTGAGCGTTTAGAAGCCTATCGTTTTATGCGCGTTCAAGATGGCCGTTTAGGCGCGTTTTTTCAAGCGTTTTGGTAAATAGTGTAGGCGCGTTTGACGCGCGTTTATGTGATTGACTGCATAGTTGGCCAATGACCAATGATATAGTTTGGCCAATCTGAGTGCTTTAGAGGTGTGACATTCCATGGTGGCTAATTCAGCATGTTGCAAACTTTGTAAAACGCGCATCCATAGGCGCGTTTTACAATGCACAAACGCCCGAACAACACGCCTATCGCGTTTCCCATTGAAGTCTATTGGCACCAAACGCTCGAAAAAAGCCTGAATTAACGCGAACATACTTGCTTATGCGTCGGACGTTTATAGGCGCCTACGAACGCGCATAAAAACGCGCAAGTGTGAACCACCCCCATTGGAATGCATGGTTCCTGTACTGTTGTGCGTTTTTATGTGCGATCGAACGCGGCGTTTTACGCGAAAGTGTGAACTGAGTGTTAATCTGACAGATTTGGAGTGTTTTTGCAAAAAAGAGTGGGCGAATCTTGCCAAGTCAAAATGTGCCATACTGATAGACTCATACCCAAAAAGACTGAGTGCTGTAATAAAATCAAAAGCTGCTTCAACAAAGTATTAGTTTAACCTCTTGCCGCCACGCTAACGCCGATGGGCGTCAGCGCGGCGGCTCTCTCAGGTCTCAGTCACGCCTATCGGCGTCATCTCGTGAGACCTGAGATTTCACATGAACGCGCGCGCGGCGTGCACGCGCGTTCATGTGATCGGAGCCGGGACAACTGAAACTACAGCCTGCCTTTGCGCACCCAGGCTGCAAAAAAGTGTCACACATGTGGTATCGCCGTACTCAGGAGAAGTGGGGCAATGTGTTTTGGGGTGTATTTTTATATATACCCCTGCTGGGTGTGAGAAATATCTCTGTAAACGACAATTTTTAAATTTTTTTATACAAAGTTGTCAGTTTACAGAGATATTTCTCTCACCCAACATGGGTATATGTAAAAATACACCCCAGAACACATTGCCCTACTTCTCCTGAGTACGGTGATACCACATGAGTACACTTTTTACAGCCTGGGTCCGTAAAGGGCCCTAAACCAATGAGTACCTTTAGCTTTTACATGGCTGCTCACAATTTAGCCTCGCTCAAAATGCCAGAACAGTACAAACACCCCACAAATGACCCCATTTTGGAAAGTAGACACCCCAAGGTATTCACTGAGGGGCATAATGAGCCCGTATGAGATTTTTATTTTTTTGCCAGAAGTTAGCAGAAATGGAAACTTTATTATTATTTGTTTTTCCTCAGAAAGTGTCATTTTCCGCTAACTTGTGAAAAAAATGAAATGATACATGAACTCACCATGCCCCCTGCGAATACTTTGGGGTGTCTTCTTTCTAAAATGGTGTCATTTGGGGGTATTTATACTATCCTGGCATTCTAGCACCTGAAGAAACATGACAGGCGCTCAGAAAGTCAGAGCTGCTTCAAAATGCCGAAATTCACTTTTTGCACCATAGTTTGTAAACGCTATAACTTTTACCCAAACCAATAAATATACACTTATTGGACTTTTTTTTATCAAAGACATGTAGAACAATACATTTAGAGAAAAATTTATATAGAAATGTAGTTTTTTAAAAAAAAAATTACAACAGAAAGTGAAAAATGTCATTTTTTTGCAAAAATGTCGTTAAATTTTTATTAATAGCAAAAAAAGTAAAAATGTCAGCAACAATGAAATACCACCAAATGAAAGCTCTATTAGTGAGAAGAAAAGGAGGTAAAATTCATTTGGGTGGTAAGTTGCATGACGGAGCAATAAACGGTGAAAGTAGTGTAGTGCGGAATTGTAAAAAAGGGCCTGGTCACTAGGGGGGTATAAACCTGTGGTCTTCAAGTGGTTAAGGGTTTGCACACTAATGCAACCATATTATTATTTTTTTATTTTTTTTTATTCCCTCTACCTAAAAGATTTCAGTTTGTTTTTCAATTGAGTTGTACAGTTCATAGGTTACATTAAAGGTCAAAAAAGTTCTGAAATGATTTATCTTTGTCTCATTTTTTACAGCACAGAAACCTGACATTTTAACAGGGGTGTGTAGACCTTTTATATATACTGTATGTATGTTTATAGTGAATGTGTAACTACTTAAAATATAGCTGAAAATTAGCTGCTGTAGATTTGAGGTTTTGGCGCACAGAGGGCCGGTGCTGGGCTTAATTTATTAAAAGGCATACTGTATGCCTCTTAAAGAGGCTGTTCCAGTCTCATAGAAGTGATTGGAAATACAGCACACATTCATGTAATCTGCTACATTTAAACCGGGAACATGATCCCCTCTTCCTAGTGACCAGCACAAGCCTCCACCAATCAGACATTTTTCCTCTATTTTGTGGCTAAGGCATTAGTTATAATAAAAATACCTGTTTACTAAATTACGATCATCTCACTCTAGTTTGGTTTCAGAAATACCAGTCTTGATAAATCATTCCCATAGGGATTCATTTATCAAAACTGTCTAAAGACTTTGTTGTCTATAGGGACCAATCAGAACTTAAAGGGTTTCTGTCACCTGAAAAATGGGTATTAAGCTGGCTGACATTAGCAATAGGCTAATGTCAGCTGAACACTATTATATTTGTGGTCATGGCTACGGCCAAGGGAAGCTAGGAAACCCTAGCGAGATAACATCGAGACTAAACCTAACCTGACTGGATGTGTCTTAGCTAAACCTGACTGAATGGCTGATGGTGTGCCCTTTGTCATTGCCGTGGGTAGACCGATAAGGGGGCAAAAACCAAGCCGTGTAGTATAGGAAATAATTTATTGGCATGTACAACCAAATTACAAGCCAAACTGCGAAGAGCAACAGGATTCTCCGCATGGGGGTTCGGGATGTATCGGGCAAAACAAGAATGCCGACGTCCCCTTGTTTCGCCCCCAGCATTACCTAAAAGAAAGTATGAGAAATTAAGACGAGACAAAGGCATTGCGGGTTTGCTAACCGTGGACCTTCATGAAGACATTCAAAGTGAAAAGTAAAACTTTCTTCTATACTACCAGCAACTCACTCCTACGGCTCATTAGTCTCAGTTGAGTATAAAGATGGATTTTTGCTAACTGAGGCAAGGAGACCAAACTGAGTGAGTACAAAGACACTATGGTTATAAAACGAGCTTCAATAACTAGCAGGCGAAATTGACCATGAGCCTGACCGACATGCCAGGTGAGACTTAAACTAATTGAAAAAATGTAACCTGACCGACGTGGCAGGTTGACACTAACAGGCGACAGACATTAAATAATAAACATAAGCCTGAATAACATAAACAGGCAACAGACATTAAATATTAAATGTATACATGAATAACATAAGCTGGTGACAGATATCAATGATCAATGAACGTAAGCCTGAATAACGAAACAGGCAATGGACATTAATGATTAATAACGTAGGCCTGAAAAACGGACAGGCGACAGACATTAAATAATAAACATATGCCTTGATAACATGAACAGGAGACAGATACCAATGAACGTGAGCCTGCATAACGTAACAGCGACAGTCATTAAATAACAAACGTATTCTTGAATAACGTACAGGCGACAGACATTAAGTAATAAACGTATGCCTTGATAACAGAACAGGTGACAGATACCAATGAACAATGGGCGTAAGCCTGAATGACGTAACGGCGACAGACATTAAATAATAAACGTAGGCCTGAATAATTAAAACAGGTGAGAGACAATGGTTATTAATAAACACAAGCCTGAAATGTGACAGGCGACAGACATAATGATTAATAACATAGGCCTGAATGAAGTAAACAAGTGACAGGTATCAGTGATCAATGAACGTGAATCTGAAAAGTGCAAATAGACGACGTACATTCAAGATTGATAAGCGGCAATGGACATTGACGATGTAATAAACGTAAACCTGAAAACTTGACAGGTACTAGATTTGCTGTAGACCTGGAGAAGAAACATCAATGCAATAACTGTCGAAGGAATTTGATAACAGGATGTTTGTGAAGAAGTACGGGCAGTAGCGGGATGGGCAATAGGACTTAAATGAAGTGCTGCTGGGAAGACCCGGGTGTGATAGCAGCTATCTGGCCTGGAATTTGGGCCAGGCTGTGACCTGGAAACCTGGCGATGTGGCAGGTTGGCCCCGAACAAATTTGAACTATGTGGCCTGAGTAATGTGACAGGCTGTAAATTAAAAATGTAAACCTGTCCGATGTGGCAGGTTGACCCTAAGAGAATCGCCTGGGTGGCGATTGATCATGAAAAATGTGTGCTACGTGGACTGTGACGTAAACAGTCGAGAATTAGTAAATGTAAACCCACCTACGTGGCAGGTTGTCCATATGTGAATTATGACTACGAAGTCTGGCTGGTGTGGCAGGCGGTGACCGAGGCCTGACCTGGGTGGCAGGTTGATCCTGAAAATTTGTGCTACGTAGCCTGTGGCATAACAGGCAAGACATTAATAAACGTAAACCTACTGACGTGGCAGGTTGTCCCTATGCGAATTATGACTACGAGGCCTGGCTGGTGTGGCAGGTGGTGACAGAGGCTGACGTGGCAGGTTGTCCCTAAACGAATTAGACTGTATGGCCTGAGTGAAGTAGCAGATAGATAGAGAATGCGTGACTTGGCCGACATTGCAGGCTGACTCTAGAGGAGCAGAATAGGATTGTTAGTGAGACAAGATACAATGGTGTGTCAACCTGTGAAGAAACAACGCGAAGGGAAACCGTACCTTTAACCTAAGCAAAGAGGTAAATGGGGTGGAGGACAGTGGGGCTGCGAGGTTGGAAGCAACAGGCAATGTATGTCAAAAAATAAGTAGGTAGTGCAGGCGAAAACAGAAACTAATGAGTAGCGATGAGGGGAAGGGAATCCGGTGAGGCTCAGGAGTCAGAGGAGACGTGAGCCGTGGAACTCACCTTCCACCCCCGCTAGGCAGATGAAAGTTTTGGGGAAAATGCAGGAAAAACTTTATTATACAGTAACACAAAACCAGCTAACCCAAGCACCACAGACTGCTCCCTTATTTTTTTTGTAACAGATCCGCTCTCCAGTAAAATAACTATACTTTAACAGAACTGTTGCTATCCCTCCATTATTCCTCCTGGCAATGCTTGTACAACATGGCAGCTGGGTACCAGACAAACGGAAACAAGAGAGCATGCCCAGTAGGGTAGAGAATGCTGGAGGCAGACACCTCGGGACCATGACACTGGAAGCGGCAAACGAAACCAGGGTGGTGAACTAGTAGATAGACGAAAACAACCAAGCCGTGCGAGACAGTGAGCATGGCCACGAGTGCAGGTAAGAGAAGCTGAAGGCGGGGAGGGAGATCGAGGATTGACGGTGTGCCTGAAGCTGCGGCAGTTGGCCATGATCCTGAATCGTGCTTACCGCAGAAACTTTTGGCTGGCTCAGGGCACGTCGGCCCATGCATACTTACAAGTGGAGTGCGCTTCAGTGTAGCTGCTGTTTGGTGTGAGCTGCTAGGGTCTGGGATGAAAACACGCCCCTCTGCTCCTGAAAATGCACACCCCTGGGTGTGGCTGTACCTCATTTATGAAGAGCCTCCGCCCCTCCCACAAACACAGGCTGACTCATCAACCTTAGAATTAGTGCCTCACTGCCTGCCACCATTATTAACCAGCTCTGGACTGCCGCACGCAGGATCGCGTGATCTTGGCGGCCCAGTTATTCCTCGTTGACACGCAGGCGCGTCATCTCGCGAGAGGCGAGATGACGCGATCTGTGCGCCTGGACAGGCGCACAGAATATCGGGGAAGGCGCAGGACAAGTTTGTCACCAGCCTGCCAGCCAATGATCTGCGCTGGCAGGCTGGTGACATTTAAAAAAACTAATCAAAAGCCATATAATGCATTATATTTATAAATATAATGCATTAAATGGCTTTTGTGCTCTGTGCTGGGTCCTTTTCATCGGTTGGACCCAGCACAGAGCACATGTCACAGTGAGTACACCAAGCAACACATATTTAGCCCCAGATCACCCCCCATCACCCCAATTAACCCCTTGATCACCCCATATCAATCACCTGTCAATCACTAGTGAAATGAAAAAAAGTGATCAGTGTAAACTGTCACTTTTTTTTTTTCACCAGTATTGACTGCTAGGTTTAGGTTAGTTTAGGCCCCTTTGGTAGGTAGTTAGCTTCCGTTAGCGCCCAGCCCACCGCACCTCAGTCACTGATTCACTGATTCGCTGATTAGCGTAGCGCTAATCAGCATTTGTACTTTTATAGTATCTGTAAGTGATCAGAACTGATCACAGTCAGATCTATAATAGTATTAGTGTCACCTTAGTTCGCCCCCCACCCAAAACGCAGTGTTTCGCACTGATCGGTTCACCCACGCCCGCCCCGCCGCAGTGACAAAATTTGTATTTTTTTTTAATCAATCGCAGCGGCTTCCTGTACATCACTAGCCTCCCATTTGTAAGACAGACTTGCTTTTTTTCTTGGGTAGTCTCAGGGAATACCCCCTAAATTTAGTTTTCCAAATTTCAAATAAGGGGTATTCGTCTGAAGAGGCCTACAGGATTCTGACCCAGTCGGATGAGGAATAGGAACCCTCATCTGACGAATCTAGCGGGTCAGAATATGAACCTGTAGAAAGCAGTGGCAGTCTGACCCAAAGGTGAGACGAGGAGGTTGAGGTCCCTGATACCACCAGGCGTACCCGGCCCCGTGTCGCTAGAACACAGGTTGCGGAGGATCCGTTTTAAGGGCAGCAGAGTGAGGCTGGCGCTGTCGGATTACGTGGTGAGGCATACACCAGCAGCGTATCCCATCCTGGACCTAGTACCAGCACTGCCGTAGAACATGGTGAAGTGGCGAGCACCAGAAGGGCAGTTGAAGCTGGTACGGTGGCACGTGCAGTAGTTCCCCCGTCGCAGCCACCGTGCAGACAGGCCCATAGAGCCCCTAGAATCCCTGAGGTGCTGGAAAACCCTGATTGGCAGCCCCCATCTTCAGCCGCACCAGTAGTTCCCCCTTTTACCGCCCAGTCAGGAGTTTGGATGGAGACAGCTCAGATCGGATCGGCACTGGGGTTTTTTGAGCTGTTCTTCACTGCGGAGCTCTTTGACCTAGTCGTGGCAGAAACAAATCGGTATGCCACTCAATTTATAAATGCCAACCCGGGAAGCTTCTATGCCCAGCCTTTCCAGTGGAAACCAGTCTAAGTTTCCAAATTTAAAACTTTTCTGGGCCTTCTCCTCAACTTGGGCCTAACAAAAATGCATGAATTGCGGTCATATTGGTCCACGAACCCAATTCATCACATGCCCATGTACTCTGCTGCCATGTCCAGGACACGATTTGAGACCATCCTGCGTTTCCTGCACTTTAGTGACAACACCACCTCTCGTCCCAGAGGCCACCCAGCTTTTGACCGGCTCCACAAAATTTGGCCCCTCATAGACCACTTCAACACCAAATTTGCAGATTTGTATACCCCTGCACAAAACATCTGCATAGACGAGTCCTTGATACATTTTACCGGGCGCCGGGTATGGGGTCAAATTGTATAAGCTCTGTGAAAGGGCCACAGGCTATACCCACAAATTTTGTGTCTATGAGGGTAAAGATCAGACCAGGTCGGTTGCCCTGACTACCTGGGGAGCAGTGGGAAGACAGTCTGGGATTTGGTGTCACCCTTATTTGGCAAGGGGTACCATCTTTATGTGGACAATTTCTACACAAGTGTGCCCCTCTTCAGGCATTTGTTCCTAGAACAGATTGGCTGCTGTGGCACCGCACGACCTAGTCGCCGGGGCTTCCCTCAACGGCTCGTTACCACCCGTCTTGCAAGGTGGGAGAGGGCTGCCCTGTGTAACGAAGAACTGCTCGCGGTGAAATGGAGAGACAAGTGTGAACCCACGCCCGCCCGCAGTGACAAAATTCTGTATTTTTTTAATCAATCGTAGCGGCTTCCTGTACATCACTAGCCCCATTTGTAAGACAGACTTGCTTTCTTTTTCTTGGGTAGTCTCAGGAATACCCCTAAATTTAGTTTTCCAAATTTCAAATAAGGGGTGGCCTGCCTGAAGAGGCTCACAGGATTCTGGACCCAGTCGGATGAGGAATGGGAACCCTCATCTGGCGGATCTAGCGGGTCAGAATATGAACCTGTAAGCAGTGGCAGTCCGACCCAAGGTGCAGACTGGTGAGTTGAGGTCCCCGATACCACCCAGGCGCATCAGCCCGGTGTCGCTAGAGACACAGATTGTAGCGGAGGATCCGTTTAAGGGCAGCAGAATTGAGGCTGGCTGCTGCTCGGATTACGTGGTGAGGCATACACCAGCAGCGCAGCCCATCCTGGAACCTACGCTACCAGCACTGCCGCAGTAGAACATGGTGTGATGGCGGCGAGAGCACCAGAAGGGCAGTTGAAGCTGGTACGTTGGCACGTGCAGTGACGAGCTCCGGTCGCCGCAGCCACCGTGCAGACAGGGCCCGTAGAGCCCCTAGAGTCCCTGGGAGTGCTGGAAAGCCCTGATTGCAGCCCCCAACTTCAGCCGCACCAGTAGTTCCCCTTCTGCCGCCCAGTCAGGAGTTTGGGTGGAGACAGCTCAGATCGGATCGGCACTGGGGTTTTTGAGCTGTTCTTCACTGCGGAGCTCTTTGACCTAGTCGTGGCAGAGAACAAATCGCTATGCCACTCCAATTTATCTAATGCCAACCCGGAAAGCTCTATGACCAGCCTTTCCGGTGGAAACCAGTCCAAGTTTCCAAATTTAAAACTTTTCTGGGCCTTCTCCTCAACCTGGAACCCAACAAAAGTACATGAGTGCGAGTCCATATTGGTCCACTGGGCCCAATTCATCACATGCCCATGTACTCTGCTGCCATGTCAGGACACGATTTGAGACCATCCTGCGTTTTCCTGCACTTTAGTGACAACACTTTCACCTCGTCCCCGAGAGGCCACCCAGCTTGTAGCCCGGCTCCACAGAATTCGGCCCCCTCATAGACCACTTCGACACCAAAATTTGCAGATTTGTATACCCCTGCACAAAACATCTGCATAGACGAAGTCCTGATACATTTTACCGGGCGCCGGTATGGGGTCAAATTGTATAAGTCAGAGTGGGCCACAGGCTGAAAATTCCACAAATTTTGTGTCTATGAGGGTAAAGACTGTGACCAGGTCGGTTGCCCTGACTACCTGGGAGCAGGGAAGACAGTCTGGGATTTGGTGTCACCTTATTAGCAGGCACCATCTTATGTGTGGACAATTTCTGGGCACAGCCCTTTCAGGCATTTGTTCCTGAACAGATTGGCTGCCAGCACCGCACGCATCTGTCGCCAGCTTCCTCAACGGCTCGCACACCCGTCTTGCAAGGTGGGAGGGCTGCCCTGTGTAACGAAGAACTGCTCGCTGTGAAATGGAGAGACAAGTGTGACGCTACATGCCTCTCCATTCACGCAAACACGATAATCCAAATTGAATGGCAACCAGTGTCATTGAAAAGCCCCTCTCAGTCCATGACTATAATTTGCTCATGGAGGGGTTGACTTCAATGTTGGCCCCATATTTGCTTTCCTAAAAGACCAGATAACTTGTGTAAAAAAAATAAAAAAATCTTCTATGAACCTGCCATGCCCCTCACGGAATACCTTGGGGTGTCTTCTTTCTAAAATGGGGTCACATGTGGGGTATTTATACTGCCCTGGCATTTTAGGGGCCCTAAAGCGTGAGAAGAAAAATGTGTAAAAATGCCCTCCTAAAAGGTACTCATTGGAATTAGAGCCCCTTTGCGCATCTTGGCTGCAAAAAAAGTGTCACACATGTGATCTCGCCGTACTCAGGAGAAGTAGAGCAATGTGTTTTGGAGTGTATTTTTACATATACCCATGCTGAGTGAGACAACTTTGCATAAAAAAAATGGAAAAAGTTGTCATTTACAGGGATATTTTTCACACACAGTATGGGTATAAGTAAAAATACACCCCAAAACGCATTGCCCTACTTCTCCTGAGTACAGAGATACCACATGAGTGACACTTTTTTGCAGCCAAGATGCACAAAGGGGCCCTAATTCCAATGAGTACCTTTAGGATTTCACAGGGCATTTTTACGCATTTGGATTCCAGACTTCTTCTCATGCTTTAAGGGCCCCTAAAATGCCAGGGCAGTATAAATACCCCACAAGTGACCCCATTTCGGAAAGAAGACACCTTAAGGTATTCGCTGATGGGCATAGTGAGTTCATGGAAGTTTTTATTTTTTATCACAAGTTAGCGGAATTTGAAATTTTTTGAAAAAAAAAAATCAATTTCCGCTAACTTGTGACAAAAAATAAAAACTTTCATGAACTCACTATGCCCATCAGTGAATACCTTAGGGTGTCTACTTTCCGAAATGGTGTCATTTGTGGGGTGTTTGTACTGTCTGGGCATTGTAGTGCCTCAGGAAACATGACAGGTGCTCAGAAATTCAAAATGCGGAAATTCACTTTTTTGCACCATAGTTTGTAAACGCTATAACTTTTACCCAAACCAATAAATATACACTTATTGTATTTTTTTTTATCAAAGACGTGTAGAACAATAAATTTTGAGAAAATTTAATATAGAAATGTAGTTTTCAAAAAAAAAATTACAACAAAAATCGAAAAATGCCATTTTCTTTGCAAAAATGTTGTTAAATTTTTATTAATAGCAAAAAAAGTAAAAATGTCAGCAACAATAAAATACCACCAAATGAAAGCTCTATTAGTGACAAGAAAAGGAGGTAAAATTCATTTGGGTGGTAAGTTGTATGACCGAGCAATAAACGGTGAAAGTAGTGTAGTGCAGAATTGTAAAAAGTGGCCTGGTCATTAAGGGTGTTTAAGCTAGGGGGGCTGATGTGGTTAAGAAAAACAAACTTTGAAATATGCTAATTAGCCTCTAGGAGCAGGAGGGGCATTGGCCAGAGGTGGGCGAACGGAGCCTCTAGGACAGGCATGTCCAAACTGCGGCCCTCCAGCTGTTGCAAAACTACAACTCCCAGCATGCCTGCATAGCCTACAGCTATTAGGGCTTGCTGGGAGTTGTAGGTTTGCAACAGCTGGAGGGCCGCAGTTTGGACATGCCTGCTCTAGGAGGAGCAAACCCCCGCTCCAAGAGGCTAATTAGCATATTATAAAAGTTAATTTTTCTCAATAACGGCGGCAGACAGTGAGATGGCATTAATATTGTTAGCAAATCTCGTACCTGTCATGTTTTCAGGTTTACGTTTATTACATCGTCAGTGTCCATTGCCGTTTATCAATCTTTAATGTACGTCATCTGTTTACACCTTTCAGACTCACGTTCATTGATACCTGTAACTTGTTTACTTCATTCAGGCCTATGTTAATAATAATTATGTCTGTCGCCTGTCACATTTCAGGCTTGTGTTTATTAATCACCATTGTCTGTTGCCTGTTTAAGTTATTCAGGCCTACGTTTATTATTTAATGTCTGTCGCCGTTACGTCATTCAGGCTTACGCTCATTGTTCATTGGTATCTGTCGCCTGTTCTGTTATCAAGGCATACGTTTATTACTTAATGTCTGTCGCCTGTACGTTATTCAAGCCTACGTTTGTTATTTAATGTCTGTCGCTGTTAAGTTATGCAGGCTCACGTTCATTGGTATGTCGCCTGTTCATGTTATCAAGGCACATGTTTATTATTTAATGTCTGTCGCCTGTCCGTTTTTCAGGCTTATGTTATTAATCATTAATGTCCGTTGCCTGTTTCGTTATTCAGGCTTACGTTCATTGATCATTGATATCTGTCACCAGTTTATGTTATTCAGGAATACGTTTAATATTAAATGTCTGTTGCCTGTTCACGTTATTCAGGCTTATGTTTATTATTTAATGTCTGTCGCCTGTCGGTAAGGTTATGTTTTAATGATAACTGCCTTTAAAGTTATTCAGGCCACATAGTCAATTCTGTTAGGGTCAACCTGCCACATCTGTCAGGTTAGTTTTTTTTAATTAGTTTAAGTCTCACCTGGCACGTCGGTCAAGCTCATGTTCAATTTTGCCTGCTAGTTATTCAGGCTCGTTTTATAACCATAGTGTCTTTGTATTCACTCAGATTGGTCTCCTTGATGCTGGTTTGTATTCACTCAGATTGGACTCCTTGACTCTGGTTTATATTCACTCAGTTTGGTCTCCTTGCCTCAGTTAGCAACAATCCGCCTTTATACTCAGCTGAGACTAATGAGCCGTAGGAGTGAGTTCCTGGTACTTATAGAAGAAAGTTTTACTTTTCACTTTAAATGTCTTCATGAAGATCCACGGTTAGCAAACCCGCAATGCCTTTGTCTCGTCTTAATTTCTCATACTTTATTTTAGGTAATGCTGGGGGCGAAACAAGGGGACGTCGGCATTCTTGTTTTGCCCGATACATCCCGAACCCCCATGCGGAGAATCCTGTTGCTCTTCGTAGTTTGGCTTGTAATTTGGTTGTGCATGTAAATACATTCTTTCCTATACTACACGGCTTGGTTTTTGCCCCCTTATAGGCCTACCCACGGCAATGGCAAGGGGCACACCATCAGCCATTCAGTGAGGTTTAGCTAAGAGACGTCCAGTCAGGTTAGGTTCAGTCTTGGTGTTATCTCCCTAGGGTTTCCTAGCTTCCCTTGGCCGTAGCCATGACCACAAATATAATAATGTTCAGCTGACATTAGCACATTGCTAATGTTAGCCAGCTTAAAACACATTTTTCAGGTGACACTAACCCTTTAACTTTCAGTTGATAAATTTTCACCAAATGGACCAAAAGCTTTGTGAGTACAGCTTAAAAATACACTATGGGGACATTTATCAAATCAGATATTTTTTTTTATTTTTTATTTTTTTTTGGGGGGGGGCTTAAAATGTCACAAATGATGCTGATTGTGCTTTTTTCTGCTACATTTGGTTAAAGTTGTGACATTCGGTGATCCTTGCCGCTTTTCAAAGCGGTCTATGTGTAAGAGCTAAAAGTGGTATTAGACCTGAATTATGGCACATTTGCTATGTCTCAAAAAACCTCCTGGTGTACTTTAACACATATATGTCTAAGGGCTCGTTCACACTAAAGTTTTTTGCTTTCTGTATACGGCCGTTTTTTGCTTTTCCTATACGGTCCCTATATGGAACCATTCATTACAACGGGTCCGCAAAAAAACAGAATGTACTCCGTATGCATTCTGTTTCCGTATTTCAGTTTTTCCATTACGCAACATTTTGAGTCAGATCCTGTTATTGTCCGCAAATCACGTTCAGTGGCTCCATTCAAGTCAATGGGTCCATATAAAAAACGGAATGAATACGGAACACATGTCCGTAAGTCATATATTTTTTGCGGATCCATGCTGTAGGAATGCTATGCCCAGGCCATTTTGCACATGTGTTTGGTGTTTCAAAGTTCCTGTTTTTGTGTAAAAAAGGAACGGAAACGGAAACTCAACGGATCCAAAAAACAGAGCAACAGATCCGTGAAAAACGGACAGCAAAGCCATACGGTCGTTTAAACTAGACCTAAATCCCATTCCACTCAGACCAAATATATTATTATGGTGCACCATTTCATAAATTTTGCACAGCACAGAAAACCAAGACAGACAAAATCAATGTTAAAACAACTGCCAATGATAAATGTCCCCCTAAGTGTATTTATGGCTGCCAATAGCACATTTGTGAAAAGTACTTTCAGAGCTCTTTTACTTTCTATATTGCTGTCTTCTATAATTAATCAGTGAATTATTTGTCTAAACTGGCTGCCTTAACATCTTGTTGAGCAGCTTGCTTTTCTTGAAGTGCGAAAAATAAGTGTTAAACAATGCAAATAGTCTAATTAGTCTGATCAGATTGTCTTTGTTTTGTTTTGTTCTTTTTGTATGTGGAAAACATCCACCATACTGCAGAAGTCATCATATATTGCCTAAGAGCCTTTCTTATTGTAAAAAGCTTGCCTCTTCAGAATGATCAAGTTAAAGGGGTTGTCGGAGATTAAAAAAAATCCTTAGCCAGAAGCTGTAAGAAGCAGAAATATAAGGGTACTTTTACACTTGCGGCAGGACGGATCCGGCAGGCTATTCAGCCTGCCGGATCCGTCTTGCTGCAAGTGGCCGTGCACTGCCGTGCTGCCATTCCATCCCCATTAACTATAAGGGGGCGGGGGAAGGGGGCGGAGCTACGGCGCAGCACGGTAGTGCACGGCAAAGATCACCGGACTGAAAAGTCGGACATGTAGGACTTTTAGTCCTGTGATCTCCAGCCGCACACTGCTGTGCTGCACCGTAGCTCCACCCCCCGCCCCATTATAGTCAATAGGGACGGAGCGGCAGCTCGCCAGTGCACGGACACTTGCGGCAGGACGGATCCGGCAGGCTGAATAGCCTGCCGGATCCGTCCTGCCGCAAGTGTTAAAATACCCTAAAACAAATTAGTATATGTTAAAATGTATCTCTAGTCTCTTCCCTCCTACAGTTTATTCATAAACATATGTTTGGGCCATATTAACAACTATTTTGTTCCCAACCGTATGTGAACAATAAATTGGTTCTAAAATATGTGTGCAGTACAGTAAACTTAAAGTGCTCCAGCTTTGGGGCGCTTTCTGCCAGACCCCGCACCTCATTGGATCTGCTGAGGAGACATACTTACTTGAACCCCGTCACTTGGTAACGTGACACATGAAGGACACATTACCACTACAGCCAGTCATTGGCTGCAGCAGCACACATTACTCAAACAGTCCAACAGGAAGTCTACAAGTAGGGACTAGACTGGAAACAGAAGTGGTGAGGTGGTGGTGGTGGGGTGTCTGGAAGAGAAGCTCCTAGAGCTGGACAAACTTTAAGTAACATGACTATGATCACCGCATTCTCCAAAATATGCTTTTTTTCCGTTTTAGTAAGCATTCAAACATTGTTAATTGTATTCAAACTTTACTCATAATTAGAGCTGAGCAAACACATGGAAGTTCAGAATCGCAAAGTTCGAGTTCGGGACCCTAACTTGACCCCGAACCCCATTGAAGTTAATAGGGACCGGAACTTTTGGCCACTAAAATGGCTCTAAAAATGGCATGGAAAGGCCGAGAGGGCTGCAAAAGGCAGCAAAATGTAAAAGTAAAATAAAATAACTAAAAATTAAAAGTAACAATCTTGAACTAGGAGGAGGAGGTGGATGTAGAGTGGGAGGTTGAGGAGGCGGTGACCGTGGCGGGGTAGGTGGAAGCAGGGGTGGAGGAGGTAGCCAACACTGGTTTGTTGTTAATTGGGGTAGGCCCCCAAATATTGGGACATGTAAAAAAATAAAACAAAGAATGGATGGTTGAGGCCGGTGTAAATGTCAATTCTGCACAAGGTACAGACAAGTCTTGTGGGATCCATGCCTTGTTCATTTTAATGAGCGTGAGCTTGTCCACATTAGCTGTGGACAGGCAGCTGCGCTTGTCCGTGATAACGACCCCTGCTGTGCTAAATAAAAACAATACACTGGCTGCAGGACAGGTCAGCACCTCCAGGCGTAAAGGGCAAGCTCAGGCCATATGCCCAATTTGGAGACTCAGAAGTTGAAAGGGGCAGACCCATCAGTCAGTACGTTGCACACATACTGCTTCACCATGTTGCTGAAATGCTGCTTCCTGCTAAGACATTGCATATCAGCTGGTGGTGTTGGTTGTTGTGGCGTGGAGACAAAGCTTTTCCACATTTCGATCCTGCTAAGCCTGCCTTCTGAGGTGCTGGCGGTGCCCCAGCTGTGTTGGCGGCCTCTTCCTCCTCCTCTGCCTTGTGCTTCTACTGAGGCCCCGGTGTCAGTTGGGAATGCCATCGGCAGCACATCTACCAGCGTACGCTTGTACTCGCGCATCTTCCGATCACGCTCCAGTCAGGGAATTAAGGACTGCACGTTGTCCTTGTAACGGGGACACAGCAGTGTGGCCACCCAGTAATCAGCACAAGTTAGAATGTGGGAAACTTGGCGGTCCTCTGTGGAAGGTGTATCATCTGTGTCCTCGAAATCCCCCCAGCCACGCTGCAGTGATGGCCCTGAGCTGCTTTGGGTGCCACCTTGCTGTGAACACGGTTCCTTCTCATCCTTCTCATTGTTTGGAAGATGGACAGCTGAACGCTGCCATGGGACATTGTGGTGCTACTTGTTGAATGTGACGGACGTGGTGGCGTTGCTGCCGCATCCTCTGTTTGCCAGTGCTACTGTCACTCCAGAGGTGGAGGAAGAGGCTGAGACTGCAGCAGAAGAGGGAGCAGGAGAAGCCTGAGACCTTTCTTGGTTTTGGAGGTGTTTACTCCACTACAGATCGTGATTTGCACTAAAATGCCTGGTCATGCAGGTTGTGCTCAGGTTCAGAATGTTTATGCCTCTCTTCAGGCTCTGATTGCACAGCGTGCACACCACTCGTGTCTTGTCGTCTGCACATTGTCTGAAGTACTGCCATGCCAGGGAACTCCTTGGAGCTGGCTTTATTGTGCTCGGTCCCTGGGTGCAGTGGGCAGTAGCACGGTACTGTCTAGGGGACGGCCGCTCGGCTTTTGCACCCTGCTCCCCCCTTTTTGCTGTGCTGGTGGCTCTGTATGACCACCGCCTCTCCCTCCAAACTGCACAGGTCACTCGCATGACCTTGATTCCATGTGGAGTCTAGGACCTCATTGTCCTCCACATAATTTTCCACCCAGTATTCACCCCTGCCCTCCTTGTCGGTTTGCACACTGCAGAAAGCCGCAGCAGTTGGCACCTGTGTTTCGTCATAATCAGAGACGTGCTGCTGTGGTCCTCCCATGTCCACATCCTGAAACATAAGTAGTTGGGCATCGGTGCACTTAATCTCTTCCACTTCTGGGGCAGTGCTAGGTGGATGGCCCTGAGAAACCTTGCCAGCAGAGTCATCAAAAAGAATAAGAGACTGCTGCATGACTTGGGGCTCAGACTGCTTGGCTGATTTGCAAGGGGGTGAGGTTCATGATAGATGCCCATGGCCTGCAGGTGCCAACTCTGAGCTTTCAGCAATGGAGACAATGTGAACATACTGGAGGCACTATCAGCCATCCAATCTACTAGCGACTGCACTTGTTCTGGCCTCACCATTCATAGAGCGGCATCCGGGCCTACTAAATAACGCTAAAGGCTCTGTCGTCTATGTGCACCCGAGGAAGGTGTTTCATTTGGGCGTGTAGCTGAAACAGATAGACCACGTCCTCTCCCTCCACCAACACCAGCAGCACCACAACCAGGGCCACGTGCCTTATTTGACACTCTCCTCATTTTTTGTGGTCACCCATTGAAGTAACAGACGTTTTTACTAAATTTAGTTTCCTGTCACCTATGCAGAGCAGGGGTTTGAATACGGCAAAAATGATAAAATGTCACCCACCAATGTAACAGACGATTTTTAGATGTTTTCCTCCCTGTCACCTATGCAGAACAGGGGTTTGTATATGGCAAAATAGGTTAATGTCACCCAATAATGTAACTGACGATTTTTACTAATTTACCTCCCTGTCACCTATGCAGAGCAGGGGTTTGTATACGGCAAAAATGGTAAAATGTCACCCACCACTGGAACAGACAATTTTTTACTAATTTACCTCCCTCTCACCTATCTAGCACAAAAAGTGTGTTTTTTTTTATAGCACCAATGTAGATGCAGTATGTTACAGTTGTATTGGACTGTCAGAAATGCAGTGTAGCACGCAAATTTGCTATCTAGCACAAATTTTTTTTTTTTTTTTTTTATAGCAGCAATGTGACTGCAGTGTGTAACGGTTTAATTGGACTGTCAGAAAGGCAGCATAGCCCGTAAATGTACAATCTAGCAAAAAATGTGTGCTTTCTTTATAGCAGCAAGGCATCTGCAGTATTTAACGGTTTTATTGGACTGTCAGATATGCAGTGCCTGTTGCAGACAGATAAAAAAAATCGCTTTAGTTCCCAGACATATGTGACAGACTGATGTAATTAAATAATTTTCACTGCCAGGTATGCACTGCAGGCCGCAGGGATACTTGACCGGCCAAAAAAGTGAATTTGTCCTCCACTGAGCTACCAGAACAGAATTAAAGTAATGTCCCTGGCACACATGCAGTTCACATGCATTTGCAAGTGCTTTACACTTGTAAAAATGGCCGCTGACGCTCACCGAACTAGCAGATGGATTAAAAGTAAGTTTTCACTGTCACTGGGCTCAGGGCTGGGTACAAAAATGTAGCATAGCACCCTCAATAATCGCTGTAGTTTGAAGATTTAACATCACCAGGTTCAACATAATTCTTCCCTAATCTTTCCCTCACAGCAGCAGCAGCATTCTATCCCTACACTGAGAAGAGCAGAGTGACGTTCGGCGCTACGTGACTCCAGCCTATATAGAGGCTGGGTCACATGCTGCTCTTGGCCAATCACAGCAATGCCATTAGTAGGCATGGCTGTGATGGCTTCTAAGGACAGATTAGTGAAATGCTTGTTGATTGGCTGCCCTGCAGCCTTTGAAAAAGCACCAAGAAATCGCTGAACACCGAACCTGAACTTTTACGGAAATCTCCGGGTTCGGGTCCTGGTACCAAAAACCCTAAAGTTCGCTACGAACCCAAA
This sequence comes from Bufotes viridis, assembly GCA_033119425.1. Lineage (NCBI taxonomy): Eukaryota > Metazoa > Chordata > Amphibia > Anura > Bufonidae > Bufotes > Bufotes viridis. The sequence goes on along the minus strand of CM065589.1, from coordinate 255,405,967 downwards.
CTTTACAGTTTGGGTTCGCTGAACCCTACTCATGATGATCTATTGATGTGAACAGACTGGTAACAATTTGGCATTTTAAAGTAATTCAATTCCTTTTTATAAAATTTTTTAGCATTATACACTGTCTCCTAATTATAGCTGCATACTCATTGTTATTCATAGTTACCAAGACACCACAGTAATATACAGGCTTGAACAAAGAACATTCAATAGAATTAGATCAATTCCCAATTTCCCACAATCCACAATAAGCACTCTCTAAAAACACATCTTTTCATGTTGGCCTATCACATCCCCTAATCTAACTCTACTCCATTCAACCCCACCCCCACCACCCACCCCACCCCCCTTTAAATAATTCTTCTAAACCTGATCCACCTTCAAACACTATCCCCCCTATGCACTCAAAAGTACTATAAATACTGGCTGGTGACTCATTCAGCATTACACCTACAAAAATGACCAGACCACTGTACAAAGCAAGCACTCTTTGCATTTTACTCCTCTTGTACCCCCTGATTGTAAAGAGCTGTGAAATATGTTGGTGCTATATAAATAAACATTATTGTTGATCTTCTTCTTAACCTTTTCAGAACCGAGCCTCTTTTCACCTTAAATCCCTGGCCGATTTTTGCAAATCTGACATGTGTCACTTTATGTGGTAATATACACTTGGAACACTTTTATTTATCCAAGCCATTCTGAGATTGTTTTCTCGTGACACATTGTACTTCATGATAGTGGTAAGTTGGGGCAATATAATTCACCTTTATTTATAAAATATCCAAAATTCACCAAAAAATTTTAAAAATTTTCAATTTTCTAAATTTTAATTTTTCTACTTTTAAGATGGATAGTAATACCTCATAAAATAGTTATCAGTCAATATTCATCACATGTTTGCTTTATGTTGACATCATTTTGCAAATGTAATTTTATTTTTTAGGACTTTAGATGGCATCAAATTTTAGAAGGAATTTTTCTAATTTTCAACAAAATTTCCAAAACAAAATTTCTAAGCACCAATTCAGTTATAAAGTGATTTTGGGGGCTAACATAATGAAAACCACTCATAAGTGACCCTATTTTAGAAACTACACCCCTCAAATTCTGCTAAACTAAAGTTTTTTGCGCGATTAGGTGACATTATCATTGGTACCATTTTGGGGTACATAAGAAAAATCTATTGCTTGGTATTACACTTTTTGTGAGGCAAGGTGAAAAAAATGGCTGTTTTGGCTTTTTTTCAAGCATTCACCTGAGGGGGCATATCATGTGATATTTTTATAGAACAGGTTGTTAAGGACGCTGCGATAGCCAATGTGTCTATTATTTTTATTTTTGTTAAGTTTTACACAGTAAAAGCATTTTTGAACCGAAAAATAATCTTGTTTTTGTGTTGCCATTTTCTGAGAGCCCTATTTTTTTTTTCTGGCGATTGTCTTAGGTAGTATCTAATTTTTTGCAGGATGAGATGACAGTTTGATTGCTACCATGTTGGGGTACATTTTTTTTTGATCACTTGGTGTTATACTTTTTGTGAGGCAAGGTGACAAACAATGGCTGTTTTGACATAGTTATTTTTGTATTTTTTTATAGCGAGGGGGCATCTCATGTTATATGTTTATAGAGCAGGTTGTCATGGACCCGGTGGTACCCAATGTGTCTATTATTTTTATTTTTGTTAAGTTTTACACAGTATAATCATTTTTGAACAGAATAAATTCTTGTTTTTGTGTTACCATTTTTTGAGAGCCATATTTTTTTAGTTTTTGCAAGATGAGATGATGGTTTGATTGGTACCATTTTGGGCTAAATATGCCTTTTTGATCACTTGGTATTACACTTTTTGTGAGTCAAGGTGACAAAAAATGGCTTTTTTGGCACTTTTTTATTTTAATTTTTTTGGCGTTCACTTTACGGGGTGCATCATGCGATATTTTTATAAAACCGATACATACGGACGTGGCAAAACCTAATATGTATACTTCTTTTTTGAAAAAAGGATGCATTTTTAAATTAAAACTTTTATTATTTTATTTGTAAATACAAATAAAAATACAAACATCTGTATTGTAATGCATTGGCTGTAAGTGGATCCCACAGGTTGACAGTGAAGGCAGCACGATGCCTAAGGAAGGCATCAGGCTGCCGTCCCAGCCATCGGTGACGTGAGGATCCTGCACTTTCAGCTGTCAGCGCTGACTGCGGCAGTGGAAGGTTTATTGCTCCGGCATCTGTGTTTTTAAGTGAATGGGTCTGGGATCAGTCTGCAGCAGATGCATGGATGTTGCCCGTGCATTTGTGACAGCAATTGTGGTCCCCAATGCATGGAAGGTCCAGCACACGTTCGTGTGCATGAGCCCTAAATCTAATATTTGACCTTTAAAGACTTAAATTGTTTTTGTTGTTGATGACATTATTTTCAATCTGTATATGTAAAAAATGTGGAATTATATGCTTGCATCTTTATCCTGCAGCTAATGTTGGAGAGGGGGTAAGACTGGACCCAGGCCCATGACAAAAAACAGAAGATTGTGAGCGGGATCCGCTTTGAACTGTGGTGTGAATTCCGAACGAGCCACAAAAAGATGGCCATTGTAAAAAAATGGTCTGACTTGAAGTGGAGGCACGGGTTGTGAATCAGAGAGATCCGTGATAAAAAATGCCCAGGTACAATGCTTAGTTTCGTACATTATTTTTGTATCTTTCGCCAACACTCTGTAAGGTATACATATAGTTATACAAATAATTATTTCATCACTTTACAAATTATTACTTAGTAGTACCTGGTATGGCAATTAGTAAATCAGCCGGTTACATCATATATCTCTACCTCGCTGTGAGTGTATATATATATTTATGTTTTCTGAAACGTAAAAAATCTGCCGATTACCTCATGCATCTGTACCTCACTGTTAGTGTTGATCACGAATATTCAATAGCAAATTTTAATCGTGAGGATCGGCACTTCGAGAATTCGCAAATATTTTGAATATCTTAAAATATATTCGTAATCGCGAATATTCTTATTTTTTTTAAATACCAGTCTATGCAAATTTTTATGCACATTTTTTAATGCGAATTTTCGCAATCAAGAAAATAATGCCTGAAGATCGGGAATTCACGAATTCACCAATATATGGCCAATATTCGCCCAAATATTCGCGAAATATCGCAAAATCGAATATTGCCCCTGCCGCTCATCACTACTCACTGTGAGTGTATATATATAAGCATGTGTGTGTGAAACGTAAAAAATCAGCACACGCATAAATATATCTATACGTGTGTGTATATATACATAAACTGCAATAATTATTCTATGTTCTAGTAAAAGGCCCCGTCCATCATTACATTACATCCCCCACTTAATTTGGATTTGTTACAGATTCTGAGTTGTGTGTCTATATTCTGAACATTGTGCAATTACAGGTGTTCCCCTTCTGTCCGTCTGCCACAGATCTTCTAGAGAGGATCTCAGTGTGGTGGAGGTCTCTGAGATGGAGGAAGAGAAGGACGTAGAGCAGGCCGGACCCTCTGGACAGCAGGATGCCCCTCCCCCAAAAGAGGTGGGCGATGTTGTGGAAGTTGAGGCAGAAGCCTCTCAGGCGTCACTTTCCTCCCCGCGCCCCCCCCCCCCCCCCCATGTCTAGTTGTTGAAGAAGAGGAGATGGTGATGAGGGTAAATATGTGCACACAGCAAAATAAATCTGTACCAATAACATATACAGAAACATTAACCCATTCTACCCCATGTCAGTTTTCAACTTCCTGTCAAGTCCATTTTTAGCAAATCTGACATGTGTCACTTTATGTGTTAATAACTTTAAAACGCTTTTATTATCCTTGCCATTGAGAGATTTTCTTGTTACATATTGTACTTCCTGACTGTGTTAAAATAATGTAATGTAAATGTAATATAAATTTTAATTTAAAAAAAATCCTGATTTTACTAAAAATTTGAAAATGTTCTCAATATCTCTACTTTTATAATGGATTGCAATACCTTAAAAAAATAGTTATTACTTAACATTCCACATATGTGTACTTCATGTTTGGATCAGATATAAAATGACATTTAATTTATTCTTGACTTTACAAAGCTTAGAATTTTTAAAGCAAATAAAAATATATTATCAAAAATTAGCAAACTGAATTTTAAACAACCAATTCTTTTAATATGTAACTTTCAGGGTCTTAAATAATGTAAACCAGCCACAAACCATCCCATTTTTAAAACTACACCCCTCAAGCTATTCAAAAATGATTTTGCTAACTTTGTAAACCCTTTAGGTGCCATAAGAGAATTAACTGGAAAATTAAATGACATTCCAATATTTAATTTTTTTTAGTACAATTTACATCGTCATCTATTTTTTTGTCAACTCATCAAGGGTTTACAGCAAAACTAAACTCTTAATCGATTAACTGGAATATGGATTTTACAAAAACACCCCATGTGCAATAAAAACAGATGTATGGGCATACAGCTGTCTTCAGGATGGAAAGTGCACCATATGGCATTAGGAGAGAGGGTTTAGCTCAAATGGTAATTGCCAATGTCGCATGTGAAGACACCCAGAGGTAACCCAAGGGTGGGAAACAACAAAAAGTTACCCCATTCTAGAAATTACTCTCCTCAAGCAATATTTTAAGATGTGTAGTTAGTGAACACACATCTAGTTCACCACTTCCCCCAGAATACACCAACACCCTATGTGCCACTATATGTGAAACTATACAAACTACAGTAATAGAAAACAAAAACCAAGGAGACAAACTGTTTATTCTTGATGATCAGGACAGACAGCAGCAGCAATTAATGGTAATAGTGTATTATAAGGCCTACACATAACTCTGAAGTATTAGGACAACACCAGCATGTACATGGAAATGGTATACTATGGCCTACACATAACTTCGAAGGATAGGAACAATAGCAGCACTATATGTTAATGGTGTTTAATAAGGCCTACACATAGCTCCGAAGGATCAGGATAACAGCAGCAACAGGTAGATAATAAGATAACAGTGTAGTTTAGGGCCTACACATAGCTCGGACTAAGTCAGCAGTAACAAACAGCAGCACGTTATAAGTTTGCAGCAGGAAAGTGTTCCCCGGAATGGCCCCTGCCATACTGTTGAAACAAGTAAAATAAACGTATGCAATCCCAACAGCAACATGTTTGTTATTTGAGTACATCAGGATTCTACTCCCATGCATACAAATTTTTATATTTTCCATAATAAATTTTTATTATACTGTTTTTTTAGCATTGTAAAGGCCCCAATAAATTGGTCCAATATCTATCTATCTATCTATCTATCTATCTATCTATCTATCTATCTATCTATCTACACTCACCTAAAGAATTATTAGGAACACCATACTAATACGGTGTTGGACCCCCTTTTGCCTTCAGAACTGCCCTAATTCTACGTGGCATTGATTCAACAAGGTGCTGATAGCATTCTTTAGAAATGTTGGCCCATATTGATAGGATAGCATCTTGCACTTGATGGAGATTTGAGGGATGCACATCCAGGGCACGAAGCTCCCGTTCCACCACATCCCAAAGATGCTCTATTGGGTTGAGATCTGGTGACTGTGGGGGCAATTTTAGTACAGTGAACTCATTGTCATGTTCAAGAAACCAATTTGAAATGATTCAAGCTTTGTGACATGGTGCATTATCCTGCTGGAAGTAGCCATCAGTGGATGGGTACATGGTGGTCATGATGGGATGGACATGGTCAGAAACAATGCTCAGGTAGCCCGTGGCATTTAAACGATGCCCAATTTTCACTAAGGGGCAAAAAGTGTGCCCAGAAAACATCCCCCACACCATTACACCACCACCACCAGCCTGCACAGTGGTAACAAGTCATGATGGATACATGTTCTCATTCTGTTTATGCCAAATTCGGACTCTACCATTTAAATGTCTCAACAGAAATCGAGACTCATCAGTCCAGGCAACATTTTTCCAGTCTTCAACAGTCCAATTTTGGCAAGCTCTTGCAAATTGTAGCCTCTTTTTCCAATTTGTAGTGGAGATAAGTGGTACCCGGTGGGGTCTTCTGCTGTTGTAGCCCATCCGGCTCAAGTTTGTGTGTGTTGTAGCTTTACAAATGCTTTGCTGCATACCTCAGTTGTAACGAGTGGTTATTTCAGTCAACGTTGTTCTTCTATCAGCTTGAATAAGTCGGCCCATTCTCCTCTGACCTCTAGCTTCAACAAGGCATTTTCGCCCACAGGACTGCCGCATACTGGATGTTTTTTCCTTTTCACACCATTCTTTGTAAACCCTAGAAATGGTTGTGCATGAAAATCCCAGTAACTGAGCAGATTGTGAAATACTCAGACCGGCCCATCTGGCACCAACAACCATGCCACGCTCAAAATTGCTTAAATCACCTTTCTTTCCCATTCTGACATTCAGTTTGGAGTTCGGGAGATTGTCTTGACCAGGACCACACCCCTGAATGCATTGAAGCAACTGCCATGTGATTGGTTGACTAGATAATTGCATTAATGATAAATAGAACAGGTGTTCCTAATAATTCTTTAGGTGAGTGTATATATAGATAGAGAGAGAAAACCAAATGTCACGCCAGTTCCTCAAGAAATTGTGTTTAGTAACCAAAAATCAACTTTTATGTCCACACAATAGGACCTTTCTCAAGTAGTGACAAAAGTGAATAGTGCCAAGTACAAAGGTAAATTTCAATTAAAAATATCATTACGTTCATCACCAACAATTTCCCTGAGTCGTAATATGTCCATAGGTACATAATAGACAAGCATCCAAACAGTGAAGAAAATAATAACTTCACAAACACTATCTTGCTAAGGCTACTTTCACACTAGCAGCAGGACAGATCCTACAGGCTGTTCGCCCAACGGAACGGCCTGTCGGATCCGTCCTGCCGCTAGTAAACGTGTGCCCCCGGACTACTGCTCGGATGCATGAAGCACACATTATTAAGGCTAGTTTCACACTAGTGGCAGGACGGATCAGACAGGCTGTTCACCCAACGGAACAGCCTGTCGGACTACCGCTCCGGCTCCATTGACTATAATGGGGGTGGGGTGGAGTTCTGGTGGAGGCATGGCAGTGCACGGCGAGAGGCTGCTGGAATAAATGTCGGACATGTCGTAGTTTTTTCCCTGCAGCCTCTCGCCGCGAGCTGCTGTGCCTTACATACACAGGGCATCCACATGTTAAAAGATCACGTGTTCGCACATGAAATTGAATGCAAGCTGAGCCACAACTGCATCATAGCTAAGCGGTCACGTGATCGCACCCATGGAAAAGAGTATTATCACTTGCAAAATGGTGACATGGCTTCAAGAACATTATATACTCAATTTATACTGCAAATTTTAAAGTTGTGTTTAAATAAAATTAGCATGTGCAAATTATCATCAGATATATGTCAAGAAGTAACATAAAATATAAAGGTATAAATCGATATCTACATGTGGCAATAAAGCTCCATTCCCAAAACCGAATTACCACACGGATGAGTATAACGCCAATCACACCCAACCATGTAGAGAGGTCAACACGGAAGTCAGGAATCTTGTTCAGGATTACAGACATCACATTGTTCGAACCTAAATCCATATTTAAACAAACAATAAAAAAAAATTAATAAAACTTTATTAGGTTCATCAATCAGTCTTGTACAAAGTTAACTGCACAAGATCTTTTGGCAAGGGAAGGCCACATGCGGTCCACACCTTGCTACAGTAAGAACCACAAAAGGGCCGCCCCCCAAACCCAAGTTAAGCAAAATAATAAAATATAAAATAAAGTAAAAAATATTTTATTTTGTGAATGAAGTGTAACACCGCATGATTGTATTTTATTAACAAGATTTTTATATATATATATATATATATATATATATATATATATATATATATTATAAATATTGAGAATATATGATGAGAAAAGCACATGCCCAAATATGAAACATGAACACCAGTTTAAGAGAATTGTAATACTCAATACTTGACAATGTCCAAGGGCGAATAAGTGGTCAATGCTGGTTGTCCTCCGCAGACAGCAGTAATTGTTCATACTGTACTAAAATGCCGACACTTAAATTGGCAGGATAAGGGCAGACAGTAGCAGGTAAATAGTGACGCAACAGTATAAGGCCTACATATCGATGTGCCAAACTCAGGATCATGAAACTGCGGTGAAAGTTTAGTGGCAGTTCTATGTAACTCCTGAACACATGGTGCCTTCAGAACAGACTCCAAACTCCCCTCTGCTGAATGACAGTGTAGGTGCCCCACTGTGACTGTCAGCCCCTTCTTGGAGAACTCTGTCAAGGGCTGTGTGACACTACCCCCCGTAGTGTAGCCAAGCCTCATATCTAAAGGCTTATTCTGCACCATGACCTGCGATCGATGATCCGGGCTGCGCAGTGAAGCCAGCCGCTAAGGACAACGCCAGCAACCGTGGACCGTGGCTTCGCCTATGGGAAGGTGAACTAATCCTGCCGAGAGAGCAGAGGACACTTCAAGACCCTGGCCAAGGCAAGCTGCCTCATCACTGCCTTCTGTGCTCAGACGGGCAGAGGACAGATAGTTCCTGCTGTTGTCTGATGCCTAGCGTGTGTGCGGTGCCGATCGTGTATGGGTGGGGAAAGCGGAGAGTCATTTGCATTAAATTAACACATTATACATGATTTAAAAAAATAATTAAAAAAGATAGATATCAACAAATAAATACATATTTAAAAAAATTAAAACAGTCAATACATAAATCAAGAAATACATGATTACGATAAATAATAAATATAGAAATATACAAATACATTACAGCATAAATATTTCAAAAAAATCCATCAATAAATACATAATAATACTTATATACATCAATAAATACATTAAAAAAGTTAAAAAAACAATGGAGTTTTGGAGGGAGAGACTAGGAGAGGGACGGACAATGGACCCTTCAGCACTGTGAACCAACAGCGGGGGCCAAGAAGTCACTGCCGATTCAGGACTCATTTATTTTGATAAATGTCAGTCTGTCCACGGGCTTAGTGGACAGACGGGTCCGCTTGTTGGTGACCACCCCACTTGCCGCTCTAAATGTCCGCTCAGACAGTACGCTGGTGGGGGGGGGGGGCAAGACAGTAATTCCAGCGCATACTGAGCGAACTCATGGCAGGAGTCCAGCCTGGCAAACCAGTACTCCTTGGGGTAGTCGGTACTCATGCTGTTGAAAGCACCAACGGACCCCATGAAGTCTTCCACCATGCGGGCCAGCTGCTGGTGGTGACTGCTGCTGGGTCGTGCAGACTTGTAGAACAACCGCATCTTACCCATAGGGTCACCTGCTCGGCTGGTTCTGCTGGGGCTAGCCACCTGGTGGGTGAGATGGGCAAGGAGAACTGGAGCGTGAGGCTGAGGGTTTGCCTGCTCCAGCTGCTTGATCAGACAGCCCCTCAGTTGATTCATGTGGTCTCTCTCCGGCTGGCTGGGATGAACTGCTCCAGTTTCCCCTTGCAGAGAGGGTCTAAAAGGGTAGCCAACCAATAATCCTCCCTCCCCTTAATTTTCTTGATCCGGGGGTCCCTCCTGAGGCACCTGCTGTGACTCTTCATGGCTTTCCGGTCGGAGTCGCCCCCTGTGGGAGTCGCCCCATCCCCGGACTAACAGTTCCTCCAGCACCGGCTCTCCCTCCTGACCAGGCTCAGACTCCTGGATGTTATCAAACTCAGAGTCATCCCCAAATTCCTCCTCCTCCTCGTCCTGGGCCTGGTCTTGGTGGAGTAGTATTGCCTCTTCTTGCTCCACCAAGGCACTCTCCTCAGCCTCAAGCAGGCGATCTAGTGTCATGTCTAGCAGGAACACTATGGGGAGCAAGTCATTGAGACCAACATGCTCCCCACTGACCATCTTGGTTGCCTGATCAAATGGGGCCAACATGTGGCAGGCCTGCTGTATCTGCCCCCACTACGCATTAGTGATATAGGGGAGTGGGTGTGATGGCCCTGGAGTGCCTAGATTTGGCAGGTTTTTCCTTACCGCCCGTCGGTACTCCCACAACCTCTCCAGCATTTGTAGGGTGGAATTCCACCACGTCACGCTGTCTACAATCAGCCTGTGAGGGGGCAGGCTGTTGTCCTGCTGCAGTTTGGACAGAGACGCTGTGGCGGTTGCAGAGCGTCGAAAGTGGCTGGCAATCCTCTGTATCCTTTGCACAATGTCACTCAACCTTGGGAATGTGTGTAAGAACTTTTGTACCACAAGGTTGAGGACATGTGCCATGCATGGCACATGTGTAAGACTGCCAGCATGGAGGGCCCCGAGGAGGTTGCTGCCGTTGTCGCAAACAACCATACCTGCCTTTAGACTTCGATGCGATGTGAACGCATTGCACCCGCACTGAATCCTGACCCATTCATTTCAATGGGGCTGTGTACATGAGCGTTTTTTTTCATGCATCACGTGTGCGTTGCGTGAAAATCGCAGCATGTTCTATATTCTGCGTTTTTCACGCAGCCCTAGCCCCATAGAAGTGAATGGGGCTGCATGAAAAACGCATTGCATCCGCAAGCAAGTGCGGGTGCGTTGCGTTTTTCACTGATGGTTGCTAGGAGATGTTGTTTGTAAGCCTTCAGTTTTTTATCATGCGCGTGAAAAACGCATCAAAACGCATTGCACCCGCGCGGAAAAAACTGAAGAACTGAACGCAATACGCAGGCAAAACTGAATGGCTTTGCCTGTGAAATCGCACAGTTTTCACTGAACGCATCCGGACCTAATCCAGACACGCTCGTGTGAAAGGGGCCTAAAACTGATGTATCGTCCCTGCCAATGTCTGCTGGTCCAAGCTTCCATTTTAGATGCACCCTGGCCCTGACAGCATGATCCAGCGACAGGGATACATTCTGCACAACGTGCTGGTGTAGGGCAGGGACGCCGGTCCTGGCAAAGTAATGGCGGCTGGGGACATGCCCTCTGGGTTGGGCCTGCTCTAACATCTGCCAGAATGGATTGTTGTCCACAAGATTGAAGGGCAGCATATGTTGGGCGATAACCCTTGCCAGGAGCCCCGGGGTGTAGGGCGCGGGGCATTCAAATGCGTCGACAACCGACAGCTGGTGCCGGACGGCAGTGGAGGACATAGAGGAGTGTGCAGTGGAGGCAGAGGTCTGGCTGCCGGTACCAGTACCTCTAGGGGAGGAAGCAGGGGAGTGGGAATGCATAGTTGGAAGGGGTTGTGGTGGCTGCAGTACAGTGGCAGGAGCTGCTGTCTCCTGCACACTGCTGGTGGCACTGCTACGACCACCCTTCATCTGTTCCCATCTCACTAGTGGTTGACTTTCAGGTGCTGGGTAAGTGCACCCTGGCATGGCATAGCTGACAGATGGCCATAGTTACATCATCTGCTGCAAGGGTGAAGAAAGCTCAAACAGGCGACTTACGCACCGACCTCCTGGCAGATGGGTTTTTGCTGACTTGCTCCTGTTCGGGCTCGGTGCGCACAGGTGGAGCTGGCTGCTTCTGCCTCCTCCTGCTGCCATTACCAGTGGACCCCCTGACGCTGGGCTCCCTGGCAACCTGTCGCACCGTTTGCCTCAGATGGTTACCTCTTTCCTCATCAGTGCTGCTGTCACCTGAAAAGAGAGGTGGCACCCATTCTCGGTCAACCTCCTCTTCATCCCCTGATATGTCAGACCCAGGGCCAACCAGTGGTGGACTGAGGGGAACAGGAGACGTGGAGCCCCTGACCTGGCTCCGTTGTCCCCTCACTGACGCCTGGGTCTGACTAAGTGTGGGGGTTCATGGCTGAAACCACCTGCAGCAGTTGTAAGGGATGTCACTGGGGTACTGACAGGCATTTCCCCCTCCTCCTCCTCCATCCCTTCTAAAAGGTCCTGCGCATGAGGACTGAACTGCAATTGAGCCTCCTGCATTACCTCCCCCAAGATGTCCCTCTCAGTGTCGCTATCAAATAGGAGCAGGGTAGATTCTTGGGGGCTGGGGATTGGTCCTGCAGAAGGCGGAGTGCTTCTGCAGCTGCTGCTAGGAGCCGGGAGAACCACTACTTCCTCAGCATCCTTAGAGGAAATGGGTCGGCTGCCACGCCAGAAAAAGTCACGAATGAGGCGGACGCCCTTGACACCTGCGCCCACCCCTCCGTGGGTAGAGGAGTGGCCACGTGTGGCAGCGGTCCAGCACTGGAACCAACTCCCCTACCACTGCTGCCTGAACGCCCACCTGAAGTACTCATGGTTTTATTTTTTATGTAGAAAGAAAAACTAAAGAAATAATAAAGGAATTTGGAAATTTTTTTATTGGGATGGGAACTCTAGGGCAAAAATAATAAAATCACTCACACAATATCAGTAAAATTAGTTTGTCTTTTTTTTAAATAACAAAGGACGCAGACATTGACGCACCAACTAAAACTAACACAAAAAACTAAAACTGAAAGTTTATTTTTTTACAAACAAAAGACGCATACACTGATGCAGAAAATACACCAACTAAACAGTAGAAAACTAAAACTAATAAACTTTTTTTTTAACTAACAAAAGACACAGACACTGACGCAGACACTACACCAACAAAACAGTAAAAAACTAACAGCGCCATGTCAGAGGTCGGGTGCAGCAGGGGGGCGTTATGTGCTAGTACATTCTAAACTTCAAGCATCCCCACAGGTGCAGAGGACCCAGTATTGTAGCCATTATCACTTAAATGCACCCATATTATCCACATACAGTTGTCATAGGTTAGCAACATACGTAGCAACCAATTGGAAATCTGCCCACCCCTTTACTATAGAAGATTCTTCCCAGCAGCCAAGCTGTGCAGTTTCATGTGGTGGTTGTGTTAGGAGTGTGATTATGTCCGACTGTGCTTTTTAAAAGCAGATCAATTTCCTCAAATTCATTGAATTAGATAATTAGATAGGTTCTTAGTATTAGATAGGGTAGGTTAGTGTAGCAGTTAGGTTTAGTGTAGGGTATAGTTAGTTTATAATCAGTTTAGTCTAGTTTTTAGTCAGGTTTTAGTGCAGGGTGTGTAGTCTAGGGTATAGCATTAGGGTATAGCATTAGGGTATAGTGTTGTTTCAAGTGCAGGGTCTTGGTTAGGTTTAGTTTAGTATATTATAGGGGGGGTGTTATATGGCTGGGTGGGTACTACTGGCACATTATAGGGGGGGTGTTATATGGCTGGGTGGCTACTGGCACATTATAAGGGGGGTGTTATATGGCTGGGTGGCTACTACTGGCACATTATAGGGGTGTTATATGGCTGGGTGGCTACTGGCACATTATAAGGGGGTGTTATATGGCTGGGTGGCTACTGGCACATTATAGGGAGTGTTATATGGCTGGGTGGCTACTAGCACATTATAGGGCCTATAATGTGCCAGTAGCCACCCAGCCATATAACACTCCTATAATGTGCTAGTAGTAGCCACTCAGCCATATAACACCCCCTCCCCTATAATGTGCCTGGCCCATAACACCCCCTCCCTATAATGGGCCAGTAGCCAATGCAGATGAATGATAATTAATTCCTCTACCCCCCAATGTAGTCCATCATTTTGAATTATTGATTTTTCTCCACCTAGCCGAAACAAAAAAAAACTCTAGACACAGTCACAGTCAGACTGTACTTACACAGTCACACTTCCGGCGACAGCGATGCTCTCATGCCCTCTGCAGCGCAGCGGCACGATTACGTCATCACGCCGCCTGCGCAGTTCTGTCAGGCGCCGCCAGCCTCTCTAATAGGCCAGCACCACCTCCCCGTCTCCAGTCCCGCCTCCCTCCCTGCCATGTAACTAGGATCGCATCGCGGCCCGCACTGCAGGACAGACACATGAGAGCCTGAGACTGACGTGAGTCGTAACTAAAGGGGAGGGGGCCTGGGCCAAACTGTGAAAGGGGGGGGGGGGCCCGCCGGCACAGTGGACAGTGGACAGTCCCGCAATGTTGGCAACTCGGCAATTAGCCTGCGCAGCGTCAGCCAGGGCTGGGACAAGGTCCACCACCAACAGAGGCTGAGCTTCCCAAGTGCGCCCCCCCCTCCCCCCCCTCCAACTTGTGAATGACACTGCTATGGGGGATCTGTGATGGATGACACTGTTATTGGGGAATCTGTGGATGACACATATGTGTCATCCACAGATCCCCCCTCCCCATAACAGGGTCCGTGTAGGAATGACCCCCAATACAAGGGGTGAGGCTGTGGGGTTGTATCTGCTTTTTTTATGACAGCGCCAGCGGGGCCCGTGCAGTGATTGTATTCTACTACACCCCCCACCCCCACACTGTATATAATCTTAACTATATAACTTTACTACAGTTATATAGTTAATAAGATTATATGCAGTGAGCGGGGGGGGGATGGGGGGTGAAGTAGAATACAGTCACTGCACGGGCCCTGCTGTCATTATTAAATAGCATATGTGACCCCACCTCTTTTATTGGTGGTCATTCAGTAAATTAACCCTGTTTTGGGGGTGGGGGGTGTCTGTGGATGACAAATATGTGTCATCCACAGATTCTCCCCATAATAGGGTTCATTTAGTGAATGACCATTGTGGTGACCCAATACATGGGAGTTGCATCTGCAGAGCTTTTGTATAATGCCACCCCACACTGTAGTGTCCCCCACACAGTAATGTCCGCCACACTGTCCCCCACACAGTAATCTCTGCCACACTGCCCTCCACACAATAATGTCCGCCACACTGCCCCCCACACAGTAATGTCCGCCACACTGCCCCCCACACAGTAATGTCCGCCACACTGCCCCCCACACAGTAGTGCCCCCCACACTGCCCCCCACACAGTAATGTCCGCCACACTGCCCCCCACACAGTAATGTCCGCCACCCTGCCCCCCACACAGTAATGTCCGCCACACTGCCCCCCACACAGTAATGTCCGCCACACTGCCCCCACACAGTAATGTCCGCCACACTGCCCCCCACACAGTATTGTCCGCCACACTGCCCCCCACACAGTAATGTCCTCCACACTGCCCCCCACACAGTAATGTCCGCCACACTGCCCCCCACACAGTAATGTTCGCCACACCCCCCTCAACCACACAGCAGTGCCCCCACATAGTAATTTGTCATGCTCTCCCCCTCTTGTCATTCTCCCCCCCTCTTGTCATTCTCCCCCCCTCTTGTCATGCTCTTTCTGCCCCCTGTCATTCTCCCCCATCTTTTCATGCTCTTTATACCCCCCATGTTGTTATGCTCTTTCTGCCCCCCCATGTTGTCACAGACTTCATGTAAGGGGGCCCAGCATTTTCACAGTACTTAATGCCGGGCCCCGTCAGAGCGCTCCTCTCACCTCCATTATGTTCACTGCTCCAGGCTTCCGGGATCAGGCCCCAGCGCTGCCACACATTAAGCAGGTGGGTGGAGCCTAACGGAGGTCTGTTAGGCTCCGCCCACCTGCTTACTGTGTTTCTAGTTAGAGGCAGCGGGGCCTGATGCTGGAGGCCTGAAGCAGTGAACATAATGGAGGTGAGAGGAGCGCTCTGACGGGGCCCAACTCAGGGAATGACAGGAGGGAGCGCTGAGCGGTTCCCCCCATCAGTCCCTCTCCCTCTGGCTGGCCCCTTGCCTGTGCCCTGAGGCTGGAGCCTCCCCAGCCTCTGTGTCAGCCCGGCCCTGGCGTCAGCTGATTACTGGGGCGGGGAAGCAGAGGAGAGAGGACACGTGCTGCCTGGCGCCGGACCCCTTGTCAGGGCCCCGGGCCCCGAAGCAGCCGCATCCCCTGCTTCCCCGGTAGTTACGCCCCTGCCCTTAGTGTTAGTTTATTTTAATAGTTTAGCTTGTGTTGTGTCTGTCTGCGTCGGTGTCCGTATCTTAGTTTAGTGAAAAAAAAACAACTAAAAAAAGTAAATTTCCTTTAGTTATAGGAGTTTGTCATAGTTTAGTTTGTGTTCTGTCTGCGTCCGTGTCTTAGGTTAGTGAAAAAAAAACTACAAAAAAAGTTAATTTACCTTAGTTTTAGTTTAGTAGTTTTTCATTGTTTAGTATTTCTTGTGTCTGCATCAGTGTCCGCGTGTTTGGTTAGTTAACAAAAAAAAAAAAAGAGAAGAAAAAAAAAAAAAAAGTTTATTTCCGTTATTATTTGGTAGTTTTATAGCTTACCTAGTGTTGTGTTTGTCTGAGTCATTGTCAACTCAGCGTCTTGTATAAAGCAAATATATTTGCTGTATTTGTGGGAGGGGAGGCTGATTACAAGGCTAGTTATATGCACCTGTGGACCCAGGCTGGCTGATCACTAGGCTATTTATAGGCACCCAAGGGCCCAGGCTGATGCCGATTCAGCTGATTTCACTACCTCCGGGTCAGCTCTAGGATACAGCAGCATAGGTGGAGGCGCCGTACGGCTGGGCAATGGCAGAATGTCTCAGGAGGGCGCCGGTATTCGTGGTAGGATCAAAGTTGTTTGCACGGGACCCACGCTGCATTCCGCGACATGTAGCACTCTGGGATGAAACAGAGTTTGGGCGCTAATGGTCGAACGTTGGTTACTGGTACTGTTTGTCCGGCTATTCAGAGGCCTGTGGGGGCCATTGCATACAGTTATTGAGGTAGCAGGTGCTTAAAGTAGGTATGGTTTCTGATACCTGGTTTACATGTGGGGTGCGTGTCTGCAGTTGGCTCAAGTGATGCACGCTGTGTTTAAGTGATGGTAAATGCGCATCAATGGTCGGTAAAAAAAAACAAAACACAGCAGCATCGCATGGAGGCTCGTTCATGCCTGGGCAACGGCAGAAAGCGCTAGGCGAGTACTGGCGTTCACAGCAGAATCGGACTAGTTTACATAAGACCCACTCCGCGGTCTGCGACTTGTAACACTCTGGGACGAAGCAGAGTTTGGCGCTAATGGTCAAATAACTGTTGTTAATATTCTTGTCCGGCCGTTTAGGGGCTAGTTGGGGGCTATTGCATAGTTATTGGTGTAGCATGCGCCTAGAGTAGGTATGGTCGCATGTTATTGATACCTGTTACATATGGAACATGTGTCTCCAAGCTGCACACGCTGTGTTTAAGTGGTGGTATTTTATTAATTTATTTTTTGGAAGGGTCATGTATCAATGGTCGTTTAAAAAAAATAAAAATAGGTTGCATGTTTGCTTTCTCCTGTTCTACATGTGGGGCGCACGTCTGCAGTTAGCGCCAGACATGCAAGGTGTTGGTAAAGGTTTATCAGTGGTCTGTATATGGGGGCACTAGCAGATTTGGTCAAGTTGTCTGTATTTCAGTTCTGATGCTCTTGTATGTTAGTGTGTTTAATCTATAAACAGTATTTTATGGGCACGCATGTGTCAGCGGTTCCGTGCTACATCTATAGGTGCCCTATATGTCAATTAATTGGTGTTGCATCAGGGTTTATTTTCAACTACGTTCATATTTTTCTTAGGTGAACACGAGGTGGTGTTGTGGTGACCAACGTTACAAAAAAAAAAAAAAATCCTGTAGCAACATGTGTAGGTTTATTCACACCTGGGCAATGGCAGAAGGTGCCAGGCAAGTGCTAGCTTTCACGGTAGGATCGGACTTGGTTACACGGTCTGTGACTTGTAGCCCTCTGGGGCATAGGGGGTTGGGCGCTAATGGTCGAATGATTGTGGGTAGGATTGTTACCTTCAAAGCTACGTTTGTGTGTCTGCATTTACAGTTTGTCCTATACTCCATTCACTACTAGAGCTGCGTTCATGCGTCTGTTGTTATATCACATTAATACTCTGCTCACTTTAGATTGCATTCATATGGCTGCTTTATATCATGCTCTTCATGCTCACACTTGGAGCTGTGCCCCTACCATGTTTTAGGCAGTACTCACATTCAGAGCTGCATTCACCCACCTGTTCTTACATCATGTGTTATACTCTGCTTCCACTTATAGCTGCATTTTCCTTTTTTTTGACATCATGGTTACTCAGTATTTTCACTAGGGCAGTCAGCACACCGCTCTGACACTGCTCTCCCGATAAACATAGCTGCTTTCTTTTCAGGCTTGCGTTTATTTCCTCGTTGGTTTGTTACATTCCATAGGCCTACTTTTGCTGTTCACTTAGGGAAAAAAAAAAAGTGTTTTAGTCCTGCTTTGCATTCACTCAGACTGGTCTCCTTTACTTCTGGTTCATATTCACTCAGATTGGTCTCTTGCCCCAGTTAACCAAATAGCTCCTCAGCGGTCAGTGGACCAATAGGAGTACGTTTCCTACTTTGTTTTCACAAATCGTTCATTTGTTTGTCATGATAAGGGACTTCTCTTAGCGAACTGCAAGGCCTCTGGCTCTTGATTTTCTCCCATCTGTTCAATTTCACGGTTCACGGTTGGTTTAATGTTTATTTATGCACGTGGTTCGCATCACTAATGTCTATGCATATCCCATCAGGTACTGGCTCACGTTTTAATTACTTATCGTCACTGTAAGGTCATTCAGTTCAATCTCATGGCTTCGGGGGCCCGATGATCGCTTCGGCCTCATTGCTCCAGAGGCCCTTTGACCGTTCTTCATGTTGTTCGTTAGGGGTACAATATGGTTGTAGGCTGTTTAGTGTCTTAGGTTCTCTGTCAGAGGGGATCATAGTTACGCAAGTCCCCAAGTCATAGTGGTGCTGCATAAGTGGGGTGGCCCCCTTTAGGCTGCCCTACCACAGGAGTTATGGCATAACTCCACTGCTTGTTGCAGATAGGGTTAGATAGGTTAGGTACATCCGATCCGACCACAAATATTGTTTAAAAAAAATATATAATTTGTATTTCTTCCCTGCTTTTATTTTTTTCATTTTAGCCCCACAGTCCCCATCCCAATAACGTTTTTAACATTTCCCAAATTCCCGCTTTGATTTTTTTTTGGGGCATATTAATTATGGCCTCACGTGGTCGGTCAGGGAGCCGTAGTAGGGGAGTTGTTTCTAGTGTTGGACCAGCACAGGACCGCTCCTCTACCCAAGGAAGAAAAAATGTGAGGGGTGTCTGTCTCATTCAAGACATTTTCAGGCGTGGCAGCCACCCCATAAGCTTGCAGCAGGATGCCGAACAGGTTATGGCTTTAATGGCACATTTCAGTGCCACGGAGTCATCAGCCCCGGCTCCAAGCAGCAGCAGCATCTGCAGCACGCCACCTCCTGCAATTGCAAACCCCAGCCCCGAAGCAATGTCCTCGCCCATGTTTGATGACAATGAGAGGGACATCTTGGGGCAGGCAATGCAGGAGGCAGAACTACTGCAGCTCAGTCCTCCGTATGGGCAGAACCTTTTGAAGGGATGGTGTAGGAGAGGGTTATGCCTATAACATCCCTTCCAACTGCTGTGGGTGGTGTGAGCCACACAACCCCCATACCTAGTGAGATCCAGGCATCAGTGAGGGGACAGCAGAGCCCGGTCAGGGGCTCCATGTCAGCTGTTCCCCCTCCGTTCATCAAGGCTTGGCCCTGGGTCTGACATATCGGGGGATGAAGAGGAGGGTGACCGAGAATGGGTGCCACCTCCCTCGTCAGGTATCAACAGCACTGATGAGAAGGAAGGTAGGCACCAGAGGCAAATGGTGCCACAGGTTGCCATGGACCCAAGCAGCAGGGGCTCCACCAGTAATGTCAGGAGGAGGCGGCAGCAGCAGCCACCTCCACCTTCACCTGTGCGCACTGAGCGCGAACAGGCGCAAGTGAGCACCACCCCATCTGACAAGAGGTAGGTGCATAAGTCGCCTGTTTGGGTGAAGAGAGGGTGGGTGGTGGCTCGGCTGGGTATTACTGCACTTAACCAGCACCTACGAGTCAACCACTGGTGGGAGTGGGAACAGATGAAGGGTGGTCATCATACCAGCAGCAGCGCCACTGTACAGCAGCCACCACAACCACTTCCAATAATTCATTCCCACCCCCACTGGAGAGGTTGTGGGAGCAGCGAAGGGCGGTGAGGGAATACCTGCTGGACCTAGGCACTCCAGGGCCAACCAACCCACTCCCCTACATCACTAATGAGGAGTGGGGGAAGATACAGTAAGTCTGCCAAGTGTTGGCCCCATTCGAGCAGGCGACAAAGGTGGTCAGCGGGGAGCATGTTGGCCTCAATGATGTGCTCCCCCTAGTGTTCCTGCTGGATGGGAAACTAGATTGCCTGCTCGAGGCTGGGGAGAGTGCCTTGGTGGAGCATGAAGAGTAAACCATGCTCCACCAGGACCAGGCCCAGGACGAGGAGGAGGATGACGAATCAGTGCACGTCCAGGAGTCTGGGCCTGGTCAGGAGGGAGAGCCGGTGCTGGGGGAACCATTAGTCCGGGGGTGGGGCAGCTCCGACCGGGAGCAGCAGCAACTGCAGCAGGAGGACGAAGAGGTAATGGTCCCGGGCAGCCATGAAGATTCACAGCGGGCTGTCCTCTTTCCCATGGCCGCACACATGCTGCGATGCTTTAGGAGGGACCTCCGGATAAAAAATATTAAGGGGAGGGATGATTATTGGTTGGCCACCCTTTTAGACCTTCGATGCAAGGGGAAACGGGAGCAGTTTATCCCATCCAGCCGAAGGCAGGCCCGTATGGATCAATTGCAGGCCTGTCTGATTAAGTGGCTGGAGCAGGCTAACCCTCGGCCTCAGGCTCCAGTTCTCCCCGCCCATCTCACCCAGCAGGTGGCTGGCACCAGCCGAGCAGGGGACCTTATGGGTGAGATGAGGCTGTTCTACCAGTCTGCGCGACCCAGTACGACCAGCAGCAGTTGTAACCACCAGCGGCTGGCCCGCATGGTGGCAGACTACATGGGGTCCATCGGTGCTTCCGACAGCATCAGCACTGATGACCCCATGGAGTACTGGGTTGCCAGGCTGGACATCTGCCGTGAGCTGGCTCAGTATGCGCTGGAGTTACTGTCTGAGCGGACATTCAGCGCGGCAGGTGGACAGACTGACATTTATCAAAATGAACGAGTCCTGGATCGGCAGTGATTTCTTGGCCCCCGCTGTCGGTTCAGGCCGTTGAAGGGTCCCTTGTCCATCCCTCTTCTTGGCTCTCCCTCCAAAACTCAGTTGTTTTTTATCCTTTTTAACTTATTTATTACTTATTATTGATTAATTTTTATATATAAAAAACAGATGTACATATTAAGTTATTGAATGATGAATTTTTAAATTTTTTTAAATATGTAATTTATTTGCTTAAAATATGATGAAATTATTGAATATATATTATGCATTATTGCATTTATGTATTGTTTTTATTTTTATTTAATTTAATCATGTCTTTCTTGATTTAATGAGTGTTTCATTTATTTAATATATGTTTTAAAATCAGGATATATAGATATTTTCAGATTTTTTATTTGGGTTCTTCAAAGATCCCAGAATATTACAATTAATTTAATCATGTTTCATGATGATTATGTTAATAACTAAAAAAAATTTCATTTATTCATGTATCTATAGATTTCTAATAGAACTATAGCTCTCTCATACTCCTTTTGTCCAATAATAGTGAAGGAAAACTTCGCTCCCCCCACCCACACATGGTCAGTTGATCACACACGCTGGCCTGCGTCCAAGGGGTGGACCCATCTGTCCTGTGCCTGTCTGAGCACAGAAGGCATTGACGTGCCAGCTTGCCTCGGACAGGGTCTGGAAGTGTGACCCGCTCAGCCCGCGTGATTACTTCAACTCCCCATTGTTGACCACTCAGCCACGGTCCACGTGTACTGGAAGGGTTTGAGGCGGCTGCCTCCAGTGCATGGCATGATGCACAATAATCCTTTAGATCAGAGGCCTGTCTACAGCTGGGGGAAGGGGTGAAGGAGAGTTTCACACAAGCCCTTGGCAGACATCACCAGAAAGGGGACGACTGGCAAAGTATAGCACCTTCAGTATCATTCAGCAGAGCGCAGTTCGGAATCTGTTCAGAAGGCAAAATCTGCTCTTTAGCTACATAAAACTAGCGATAAATTGTCCCTACATAACAAAAACAGCTCCGCTTCATTTGGTTTTACTTGAAATACAAATTCTGATTCCTTTAACTTTGCTAAAAACATACAGTAATTGGGTACTGTACATCGTGGATGTATGAAGGGGGAGAAAAATGCAGTGCCTAACGTGAGCGAAAGGGGTAGATATATATCTACATACACACATTTTGTTCATCCTGCTATAATATATTTATGTAGCCCATCTTTCTACGGAATTGAAGCCACAAATTTTTCTCCCCCGCCATACATCACCATTGTAAAGGACGTAATTACTGTATGTTTTTAGCAAACTTTAAAGGCCTAAAAATTTGTTGGATCTATTTCTGATCTTCGGCTGAGCACCATGTGAAGGTTGTCAGCATTGACTGTAGCATCGGTCGTTGCTTATACCTCATGCCGATTGGTGTTGATACGTGTTGGCTGTGCCGCCCTCTATCTCTTTGTCTGTTGCATTAGTTCACAACAATTTGTATTTCAAGTAAAACCAAATGAAGCAGAGCAATTTTTGTTATGTAGGGACAGCTTATCGCTAGTTCTATGTAGCTAAAAAGCACATGTTGCCTTCTGAACAGAATCTGAACTGCGCTCTGCTGAATGATACAGAAGGTGCTATACTTTGCCAGTCATCCCCTTTCTGATGATGACTGCCAAGGGCTTGTGGGAAACTCTCCTTCACCCCTTCCCCCAGCTGTAGACAGGCCTCTCATATAAAGGATTATTGTGCACCATGATCTGCGATCATGCCATGCACTGGAGGCAGCCGCCTCAAACCCTTCCAGTACACGTGGACCGTGGCTGAGTGGTCAACAATGGGGAGTTTTAGTAATCACGATGGCTGAGCGGGTCACACTTCCAGACCCTTTACGAGGTGAGCTGGCACGTCAATGCCTTCTGTGCTCAGACAGGCACAGGACAGATGGGTCCACCCCTTGGACGGAGCCCAGCGTGTGTGAGCGGCTGACCGTGGGTGGGTAGGGGGAGCGAAGTTCTCCTTCACTACTCATAGACAATAGGAGCATTAGAGAGCTGCAGGTAGACACCCCCACTTAAATAGAATCAGCACACGGGGAGGTAGGCTATGGTACCGCAGTGTACTACTACAGAGTAGATGTGCCTTATATGGAAAACAAGAGCAGACCGGTGCAAGCAGCGTGTGGATATAATTTTTTTGTAAGAAAAATTGTAAACATTTGAAATAAAAAATTGTGTACAGTTAACAGCATTGCTGCTGCACACTCACACCTGCTGCTTTAATATTCAACTATATTTCTTCATGTTGTTGCCTGGGTCTGGCAGGGGCACATTCCTGGAAACATATTCCTGCTGCACACTCACACCTGCTGCTTTACCATTCGACTATATTTCTTCATGTTGTTGTCCAGGTCTGGTGAGGGCACATTCCTGGGAACATATTCTTGCTGCACACTCACACCTGCTGCTTTACCATTCGACTATATTTCTTCATGTTGTTGTCCAGGTCTGGCGGGGGCACAATCCTGGGAACATATTCCTGCTGCACAGTGCACACTCAAAACCTGCTGCTGCCTGTCCTGCTGAGTTAGGCCCAGATCTATGTGTAGGCCCCATACTGAAACCTAAACATCTACCTGCTTATGTAGCTGCTGCTGCTGCTCTGTCATAAGCAGGCTGAGTTATTTTATAGTTCTTTTACAACAAGATAACCTGCTGCTGTCTCTTTTGTTGAGTTGGGCCAAGATCTATGTGTAGACATTCTGTTAAGCGGTAAACATCTAGCTGCTGCTGTTGATAGTGTTGCTGTCTATCTAGTTCAGGCTGAGTAACTTTTTAGGCCTAATAGTACACAATTATATTTATCTGTTGCTGCAGCTTTTTCCTGAATCAACAGTTATTCCCATCTCATGCATAGAACTGAAACTATAGTGTTACCATTTAACTTCTTTGGTTTGTCCCAATCCTGTGTAGTTGCGTTCAGGATTATATAGTCCTTATACTACCAAGTTCACATTTACATACTCCTGTCTGACATGCCACAGCAAGGTTAGGTCCATCATTGTGGAAGCCGTATGTAACAGATTGACCTTGTTATATTAATTTATGTTCGGCTGTCTGTATAACCCCCCCCCCCCCCCCGTTCATTTACCAAACCAATTATGTGTGAGTCACCAGAGTCCTGGAGCCAGGCAGTGTCCCAGGGACCCTGCAAGACCTGTTTAAACTAGCTGCTTTGTTCCTCCTAGCCCTCCCATCGGCCCTTGCTATTGTCTCACCCCCCCCCTTCCTTGTATCATAGTAATCTATGTACTATTGTTTGTAAATGAGGCTGTTGAAGGTTTTAAACGTGTGTGCCATTCCTAGGAAAGGCAGTTGACTCCCAAAACTGTGTGTCGTCCAGTTACTGGGGGAATTGTCTCGTGGACATTGACCTGCTTCTTCAGCTACAAGGGGATTTAAGCTGAGATTTTGATGCTATGTCTTGGAGCTCCGCAACAATTGGTAGCAAGCAGCGGGATACAAGCCCTGCAGCAGAAGGAAGCAGCGTTTGTACGGATTAATGGAAACAAACGGAAAAGTGAAAGCAGCAGCGGTTCGTGCAGATAACAGGTCGTTACATTTTGGTTATATGAATGGAACCGTGAATGGAGACGAACTATGCTGGATTAAAACTGACAACATTGAAGGAATTGCTGGAAGCGAGAGGGCGGATAGCCAGCAATAAAACTAAGGCTGTGCTAATTGCGGAACTGACCAAGGGAGGCACGCAGTATGGCTACAGAAACCGCAGAGTCAGAGTTCGACAGAGAGGTGAAACACAGGCTAGCATTTTATGGAGAAAATCCCTCCATAGAGCTGGTACAGGCAACCATGAACCAGGTGGATGGCTTGATCACTGCAAGGGAGGAGAGAGAGAACCAACTCCGGATAGCAGAGCAGCGGGCATTGGAAAGACCGCCAACTATTACTTCGGCTCCAGAACCCAAAGTCAAGGTACCGCATGATGCGTTTAAAAAAAATTTGTCGAAGCAGAGGACGAGTTTGATGACTTCTTGCAAGACTTTGAGCGGCAGTGCAGGCTACACCAGGGACCCCCAGCAGAATGGGTACGGATCCTCGCTGGTAAGCTGTCTGGCCGTGCAGCAGAGGCATATAGAGCTGTACCTGACGAGGAGATTGCAGACTATAACCGGGTGAAAGAGGTAATTTTGGCAAAACATGCCATCACCCCAGAAGCATACAGGAGACGATTCAGGGACACTAAAAAACAGGAAAAAGACTTATACACAGAGTGGGCATGCCGCATGCAGAGGGCAGCTCTAGCCTGGCTACAGGCAAGCCAAGCTATTTCAGCAGAGGAAATTACCCAGCTGGTCCTACTGGAACAATTTTTCAATGGACTAAATCCAGAAGTGCAGGAGTGGGTAAGGGACCGGAAACCTACCACTCTATCTAACCCAGCTAGACAGGCGGATGACTACCAGGCTGCCTGCAGACAATCCAGGGTAAGCTTCAGACCCAATACACCCTAACCCTGGGCCACCAGCACCACAACGCACGGGGCTTCTGCCTAGTATCCCAGCAAACAGATACCCTAATCGCAGCGCCATACAGTGCCATGCCTGCAAAAAGTTTGGGCATTATCAGAGGGACTGTACCCACAACCGAAACCAGGCTGCATGGATCCGTTTAGGTCCACCCCCTCCAGTGCGGGCAGCCGCCCACTACTACCATACAGAGGCTGTCCCGCTTAACATCAGAGCAGAGGATCCAGAGGAACACTGGGGTGTTCTACACGAGGCAGACCCAATACAGGTGGAGACTGATAACCGACAGCATCACAGGCAGATGGTTATCCTCAACGGCAAGGAGACCCAGGGGCTGCGCGATTCCGGTGCCACCCTCACCCTGGTGCGACGACATCTGGTTCCAGAGAAAGACCGCACTGGGGGTTCTGTAGTTGTACGGGTGGCGGGAGGGACCATCCACAGATTACCCACAGCCAGGGTACATCTACATTGGGGTGTGGGGGCGGGAATGGTTAATGTTGGGTTGATAAAAGACCTACCCGCTGATGTTTTGCTGGGAAATGATCTTGGCCCGATGACTTCCGCGTTTGTACCACCCCAGGGTATTAACGAGACCTATTCCATTACCACCAGGTCACTGGCACACTACATGAACAACCCGGCACACTCTGACGTCCAGGTAAGAACCCTTCCTCACAACATTCACCCTATCCCCTGGGATAACCCCGCAGCATTTGGGCAGAAAACCCTTAGTGACCCTACGTTGCAGGTTTATAGGGATAAAGTTAACCGGAATAGGAGAGAGATATTCTTGGCAGCAGGGGTTATTGTACCAGGTCACAGCAGGGTCCCCACCTATCCCCACCCGACAGCTAGTAGTCCCACAGAAGTACAGGAAGGAGTTATTACAGATCGCGCATGATATCCCCCTGGCAGGACACTTAGGGGTCAGCTGCACTAGGCACAGGCTTACCCATGCTTTTTTTTGGCCTGGCATCTCTAAAGATGTTAGGCAGTACTGTCAAACATGTGACACATGCCAACAAGTAAGTAAAAGAGGGGATCGCCGCAAAGCTAAGTTGCAACCTCTACCCATCATCGAAGAACCGTTCAGACGGGTAGCGGTAGATATTATAGGACCGTTGGCCAAACCCAGCCCATCAGGCAAAAGGTATATTTTAACTATAGTGGATTATGCAACACGGTATCCAGAAGCTATGGCTCTGACTAATATTCAGGCAGAGACGGTGGCTGAGGCATTGATGCGAGTCTTCTCTCGGATGGGTTTTCCCAGAGAGATAGTCTCGAATCAGGGCACTCAGTTCACGGCCGAAGTCATCCAACAGCTGTGGAAACTGTGCGGCATCAAATCCATCGTTAGTTCAGCTTACCACCCCCAGACAAATGGCTTGTGTGAACGATTTAACGGCACCTTAAAATAGATGCTTAGCACCTTTTATTAACACCCGTCGGGACTGGGAAAAATTCCTACCCCATCTCCTTTTTGCTTACAGGGAGGTGCCACAGGAATCAACAGTGTTTTCGCCGTTTGGACGGAGAGTTAGAGGGCCCCTAGATTTAATCAGGGGACACTGGGAGGGAGCAGTAGGTAAGGATGGTACTCCTATCCTATCCTATTCTATACCCTATGTGCTGGAGTTCCGTGACAGCTTGGAGGAATTGACTCAGAGTCCATACTAACCTCCAGGCATCACAGACCTGTCAGCGCCGATGGTAAGACAGAGGTGCCAGGGACCGGAACTTTCAGATTGGTGAAAAGGTGTTGATTTTGAAACCTTTACGCCATGACAAGCTCCAGGCTGTCTTGCAGGGCCCATACCAAGTGGTGGAGGTGCAACACCACTTATGTGATCGGCCCGTGCTCTGGTAGTGGGCGGAGACGCATGCTCCACGTGAACATGCTCAAACCCTACTATGAGAGAACAGAGGATGTGGCCGCCACATAAATGTATTGATTGTCTGTGCCTCTTCCCTTTTCCTGTCCCATTGTTTCCCAAGAACCGGGCGGTGTCCCAGGGACCCTGCAAAACCTGTTTAAACTAGCTGCTTTGTCCCTCCTAGCCCTTCCATCGGCCCTTGCTATTGTCTCACCCCCCCTCCCCTCCTTGTATTATAGTAATCTATGTACTATTGTTTGTAAATGAGGCTGTTGGAGGTTTTAAACATGTGTGCCATTCCTAGGAAAGGCAGTTGACTCCCAAAACTGTGTGTCGTCCAGTTACTGGGGAAATTGTCTTGTGGACATTGACCTGCTTCTTCAGCTACAAGGGGATTTAAGCGGAGACTTTGATGCTATGTCTTGGAGCTCCGCAACACCTTAAACTGTAGTCTTACTAATTAATTAATACTGTGTGCCATTATTCTTGCACCTAGTGATTGTGAGTAGCCAATGTGGTACAGGGTTTAAAAAAAAAAAAAAAAATGTTAATGCTGTCTGTCCTGATCGTGTGGAGACTACCAGCATGGACCATTTATTATTCCTAGTATTTTTTCAAGTATAATTTGAGATTTAGCATTCACTTATATTGGTGTGCAATTTTCATGTTGGCACATGTGCTATGTTCATAAGTATTGTCAAGAGTTATCTAATTCTATCTATATAAAGGATTTTTTTCTTAGACAATCATGTGGTGTTATGCTTCATTTACAAAATAAACTATTTAAAAAATTTTTTTTTTCAAAAAGTTGGGTTTGTGGCGGTGCCAGATGTGGTTCTCACTTTAGCATGGTGGGGACCGCACGTGGGCTTCCCTTTTCAAAAAGTCTTGTGCAGTTAACATGGTACATGACTGATAAACCATATAAAGTTTTATAATTGTTTTTTTATTGTTTGTTTTAATACGGATTTAGGTACGAACATGGTGTTGTCTGTCATCCTGGAAAGGATGCCTGACTTTCGTGTTGACCTCTCTACATGGTTGGGTGTGACTGGCGTTATACTCATCCGTGTGGAAATCCTGTTTTGTTAATGTGGAGCATTATTGCCACATGTAGATATCGATATCCATTTATATTTTTTAGGAAAGTTCTTGACGAATCTGTTTTGATAATTTTGCACATGCTGTTAATAAAAATTAAATCTTTAACTAAACAGTCTAAACTGTAGAGTATATCAAGTCCTTGAATCCATGTCACCGTTTTGCAAGTATATCTCATCTTTTCCCCTCCCCCACGACAGCACCTTGGAGAGATGGCTCCGCCTCCAGGACAGGAAACCTGTAGCATAAAAAAGAAGGAGCCACTCTCCATCCTCAGTGAGGTTTTCTGTCCTGGAGCGGGAAGCCTGTAGTTTACCTTTACAGGTGCACATGGCTAGGAAGTCCTGGCAGCTGCCGGATGGCCATGGGCATTGAGGATTCCTGCCGGTCGTCCTTTCCTCCTCATAGGCTTGAGGTTGGGGGGGAGTGAAGTGATGGCGGTCTTCCAGGAGCGGCCAGAGCTTCATGGGGCAGGCGATGTCGGCGCCTCAGAAGAGGTAGGTCGCATCTGAAACAGTAGCGGTGGCCAGGCGGCCCGGACGAGGCGGCGGTGTGACCGGTGCGCAGGCGCGGGTCGCGCGGCTATGACGTCATGCGTTCCACAGGAAGGAACTTCCGGTCAGGTGACCGGAAGTAGGAACTGGCGGCGCGATCTGCAGGACGTTGATAAAAGAACGCTAAGGGGGGCAAAGTTGGTGTCCTTTTGGTACTGCATGTGGCTTGAAGCGGTTACTGGCGTCTGGCACTCGGTGGGTCCGCACGATGTGAGACAAGCGACTCTCAGGTGATATGTATCGTTTTGTGATAGTAATTGGGTATATTGTGTGCATACAGGTGTATGGAAGAGATGGAAGGTGAAAAGGGAGCAGAGGCTACCGAATTGGAGAACGGGCAACCGGTATTAATTTAAAAAAAAAAAAACACTTAAAGGGGTTTCGTTTTTTTTTAGTGAATGGCCTATACGTTTTCTCCTTAGACGGCACCTAAGAAGGTGGTGGCCAAGAGGAAGAATAAGGAGTGCGCCATTTGTAAATGTCTGTTATCATCTTCATACACGAAAAAACGGTGCCAACAATGCATAGAGAGGACAGTGGCAGAGGAAACGCCAAATTTTTTGAAGGATTTAAAGACTCATTAGGTCAGAGGTTAAAGTGTCCCTCAAGGCGGGTAAAAAGCAGAAGAAAACTATAGAGCATTTCTAGCTGGTCAGGGATTCTCGGAAGATCTAGTGAATACACTGTTAAGAAATAGAAAAGAGGTGACTAATGTGATTTATGCAAGAGTTTGGAGGAAATTTCTTTCTTTCATGGGTATGGATAGGGTGGTTTGGCCATTAGAATTCTCTATTGCGCAGGTGTTGAAGTTCCTTCAAAAGGGGTTGTCTTTGGGACTGGCAAAGAGTACCTTGAAGGTTCAGGTTTCAGCATTGTCAGTTCTAGGCAGAAGGACTCTGGCTTTGGATCCTTGGATAATAAGGTTTTTTAAGGCGGTGGACAGAATGGTTCCAGTTGTAGGCCCTAGATTCCCCCCTTGGGATCTGAACATAGTCTTGAAAGCATTAACAAAAAACCCTTTTGAACCTTTAGAGTCTTGCTCTATAAAGATGCTTACACTAAAATTAGTCTTGTTAGTTGCCTTGACTTCAGCGAGAAGAGTTAGTGAGATCCAGGCTATCTCTATCAACACGCCTTTTATGGAGATTAGGGAAGACAGGGTAGTGCTGAAACCAGATCCGGGGTTCTTACCTAAGGTTCCGTCCAAAGTTAACAGAACCCAAGAGTTCTTCCAGTTTTTTTCCCAGATCCGAAAAACAATGAAGAAGTTGAATTCCATGCTCTGGATGTCAAAAGATGCCTCCTACGGTACTTGGAGATTAACAAGGATATAAGAAGTTCACCAGCCTTGTTTGTCCTCTTCGGAGGTGCTAAACGAGGCAAGGCGGCTTCAAAGGCTTCCATTGCCCGTTGGATCAGGGAGGTGATATGTTTGCCTTATACAGCTTCTGGTTTAGCTGCACCTATCTCGGTTAAAGCTCATTTTACACGGGCGGTGTCCACTTCTTGGGCGGAGAGGGCCA
This sequence comes from Bufotes viridis, assembly GCA_033119425.1. Classification (NCBI taxonomy): domain Eukaryota; kingdom Metazoa; phylum Chordata; class Amphibia; order Anura; family Bufonidae; genus Bufotes; species Bufotes viridis. The sequence continues at coordinate 255,375,403 of CM065589.1, read as the reverse complement.
GTGTGTCAATTGATCAGATCTGTCATGCGGCTACCTGGTCCTCTCCATCTACCTTTTACAAGCACTATAGACTTCAGTTGAACTCTATCTCGGATTTGCTCTTTGGTACTAAGGTCTTGGGCGCTGTATCCCACCCTTGATTGTTTCTCTGAAATCTCTCTCCAAGGTGCTGTCGTGGGGGAGGGGAAAAATGATGATTACACTTACCGGTAATCGGATTTTCCAGACCCCACGACAGCACCTCTTTATTCCCTCCCTTGGTGATGGTATGGTGTGTTCACGTTTGTTGCAAAAAAAAAAAATAGTAGAAAATTGAACTAACTTTGGGGAGTCCCTCTCATACTCTGGCTCCTCCTTTTTATGCTACAGGTTTCCTGTCCTGGAGGCGGAGCCATCTCTCCAAGGTGCTGTCGTGGGGTCTGGAAAATCCGATTACCGGTAAGTGTAATCATAATTTTTTCTTTAGTTTAATTGATGGTGCAAACATGTTATGTATTTTTTATCATGTGAACCCAATGTGTTGGGACCATTGATGCCATTTTGCGTTCCACATTGCATTTTTAACCTGTAATTGCATTACACATTTCTTTATGGAAGCTGTAGGCTAGGCTCCGACATGCACTATTAACAAAACTGGGCGTTATATGTGATCCATGCTGGTTAGTAAATAGCCCACTCCATTATTCTTTGAATGACAACAGTTCTAATTCTTTTTATTTTCTTTTTTTAAATATATTGTATACAATTATGAGTGTGATGGACCGTTTATTTCTCCACATACTGTTAGTCCTGTCATTATTGTCTTACAAACTTTTGTTTATGTGCACATTTTGTAATGTGTTTTTTCAAATTTTTGTTTATGAACTTTAACTAATAGTTTAGAATTAAAAAGATTCAATATTTTGCTTAGTTTGTAGACCTATTAAGTTTAGGCAATGCTTGAGAAACTTTTGTATTCCTAATACTACAACACTTTGTTTGCCTTCAATGTCCTGATCAAGCGGATTTTTGTGTAGGCCTTATACTACACTGTTAACATGTACCTCATGATTATGTCTGACTGGACCATGCATAATTTGAACCTTGACTAAACGTTCCTTACTTCTAAGTTCTCAGTTAAAATTACACAAAAACATAAGTTAATTCAAAAATGAAATGCAACGCTAGGAATCAAAATAACATTTTACTTAAAATATAAAAATATAAAGAAAAGTAATACAAAACACTATGGCAGTTTTTTAATGTTTTCAAGCTGCTCCTGCAGATCTTGAAGCTCCCTCTTCATCTTTTTATCCAGTTGCTTCTGCTGGGTGTTGAGCTTCTACAGCTGATGCTGGATATCGTGTGCCGCTTTATGGTAGTCATATTTTTTTTTTTTTTTATTCTTTTTAGAATATTATTTCTAGCTGTTTGGAAGCAAAAAAAGAGTTTACAAGTCAGAATAAGAGGCAATGATATCATTTAGTTTGGTATATATTATGGTTAGCATTTACAGTTTTACATGTCAATAGTTAAGTATACAATATTCAAAGCAATTATATATTTTGTTGATTTGTTAAAGTTTAGTAAAGTTTAAATTATAATTTTTAGCGTTAGCGTGACGAAAGTCTATGTATATATTTTTGCTCTTACTGTAATGTTATTGCCTGTATGGTCTGTGTAGCCAGGACTCTGGCTACAGTTTTATTCCCTCTTGTGTGGCCGTCTGTTTGGCTCATTTTTTTTTTTTTTTTTACTGTTTACTATGTTAAATGGATTGTTTTTCTGTGCCTCTTCCCATCCCCCTTTTTCCTGTCCCATTGTTTCCTCAGCAGGGTGTTGTCTCAGGGGCACTGGGAGACCAGTTTAAACTAGCCGCTCTGTCCCTACTCAATCTCCCATCAGCTATTGTCTGACCGCACCCTTCCTTGTACTATAGCCATCTATGTACCCTAATGTATGTAAATGAGGCTGTTGGGGGGTTTTAAACTAGGTGTGCTATGCCAAAAAAAGTTAGTTGACTCCTAAGCTATGTGTCGTCTAGTTCTTGGGAGAAAGGGATTATTGTAACACGACCTGGATTATTGTATGCAGTTCCTGTCTACCAGCAAAGTTATTGTTGATTATACTGCCTCTCTGCTACAGTTAGTATTACTTTCAGTAGATCATAAAGTTTTTATAAAGTGCTGGTGTTTTATATTAATGTAGTCAGTGTTGGCCCTTTCAGATTCTTCATGACCGGCGCCATAATATGGTGCATCGTTATGTGATTTTTTGCCCAGCACCGTACTATTATCGTGCAACAAAAAAACAGTCCCCTTGTACTAATCACTTGCGAAACATGGTACGATGGCTGCTCTACCAAGGTGTTTCACACATGGTTTATGAATATAGGGAATGTAAAGTACAAACATTTTAGGTCACTATTATTATCTGTTATTACAAAAATATAAACTTTTAGGTAGAATGTTATAATTTTTTTTTTTTTATACTATCATAAAATTTTCTTTTACTATAATACATTAATAATTATACTCAGACTGTCAGATTTAAACATAAAAAATAATAATGAAGTTTAAAAATAACCTTGGGTAGAAAATGTTAATGTTTATGATTTAGGTTTGGTATATATAATCAGAATGATTTGTGCACATACTTACCCTCCTGGTGTGGGGTGGTCACCAACTCTTCCTCCTCTGGGTGGGCCATCTCCTCCTCAGCAGGAGGTGTTCTGGCTGCTGAACGGGGTTCGGAGGTATTGGGCTGTTCCTCCTCCACCTGCATAACTTGGGCCTCCATGGTGTTGGAGGGGCCTGCCTGCTCCTCATCCACCTCCGACACCTCTACCACCCTCAGATCCTGTTGATCTGCGGCGGACCATTGGAACAGGCTCACCTGTAATCACACAATGTTCAGGATTTAGACAAAAAGCTCTGAACTCACAACAAATGCAAATTAAGTCAAGTTTTTCATTAGCTTCAGGGACCTCCGGAAATGTCAAAACCGCTGGTTGGATCTGTCCTGCCGCTACTGAACATGTGCCCCTGAACTACCACTCCATCCACATTGACTATCATGGTAAAGGAACAGAGTTGCGGGCCAGGAACGGCAAACTAGGCCGGAGAGGTGATATAAAAGTAAGACATGTCGTAGTTTTATTGTGGCCGCCTGTCAGCATGTTTCACTGTTTCGGAATCAGAACTCTGCCTTGCTCCCATGATAGTCAATGTGGATGGAGTGGTAGTCCAGGGGCACACGTTCAGTAGCGGCAGGACGGACTTGCTAGGATGTTCACCCGCCAGAACAGCCTGCCGGAGTTCTATTCAGGTTCTGTGAAAATAGCCAAAATTGGGGACGTATGTAATATTGATCATGGATGGGGCCTTGTAAAATAGTACAGATTGCGGTTTTGCGTATGTAGATAAATACACACACCTATATGTGGGTGTGCAAAGTAGGAAATCAGCCAGTGGCTAAATATCTATATACACTCACAGCGAAGTAGAGATGTACCGTATGAGGAAAATGGATGATTTTGCACGTGTCTGACTCATAAACCCTGTACAAATCATTACTTTGTACCTGTTATATCTACAGTGCTGTCCCAAATTATTCATACCCCTGTCAAATTTTGACTTAGTTACTTTTATGCAAACAGCAACCTGCCCAAATGGAAAAAAAAGCTGAGAAATGTTTTTTTTTCCCTTATGCCCATGACAGCACCCTTGAGAGAGCCCACCTCTACCCGGACAGGAAACAGGAAATTCAATGGAAAGCTTCTTAAGGAGGGACCCGGCATCAATCCACCAGTTCCTGTCCTAGGAGAGGATGGGTTGTTACAGCATGGAAAGATACACTGGCTGCAGGGCCTCGCTGGTAAATGGAGCCACAGGGGTTACCTGGTACGGCGTAAGTCTTCCTCAGGAGCCGTCTTTAAGTCTGGATCTTCACCCCTCCGGTCCTGGCTTTGACCGCTCTGTAAGGTTGTGGCAGTACCGGCGATACCGGGAGGTACCGCCATCACTCCAGAGGCTCCTGGCAGTGTTCGGGAGCTCTGGGGCCTGTTCTGCCTGCCATCCTGAGAAGCCTTACAGAGGCTGGAGGGTGGATATAGGTTCTAGCACATGGCTCGGCGTGCACCGGAAGTGACGCGCTGGGTCACTTCCGGTATTTGGAACGCATGGCGTTCAGGAAGTATGCCTGCAGGCCGCAAGCGGCCCTACAGAAAGGACCTGACCATGGGGTATTTAACCACAAAAGTGCCACAAAGGTGGAGGGGTGCCAGCCAGCAGAGGCGCACTGTGGGATCCAGTGCATGGAAGTCCCTCTTTCCTTGGAGCTAAACATGGAGGATGAGGGAGCTCAGCGCACTACTAACCAGGAAAGCCACGAAGCACGGCCGGTATTCCTGGTGGGGTAAGGGGGTTAATCCCTGACTACTTTTCTGACTTGCGCTTTTTCACTAAGGGGGTCCTGTTTAATTTGTGTATTCTCAGAATGTCAAAAAGAGTCCCAGGAAAGTGACAGCTAAAACCTGTGGGAAACAATGTGCTACTTGCAGGAAAAAGTTATCCCCCTCCTGGCCCAAGTTGATATGTCAGAAATGTATTGATAAAATGCTGGAGGAAGAATCACCGTCTTTTATGCAGAGTATTAAGAGTATGGTGAGATCAGAAATTGCAGATTCAATGAAAGAATTCAAAATGTTTCTTCCGTCATCTCCCTCAGGAAAACAAGCACACTCCAGTAACCTTTCGGATTTGTACTCCTCGGAGGATGAAGCCGAAATAGGAGAAATTTGTGACAATTCCGGTTCTTCATCTGAGGAGGAGCCAGCGGGGAAACTGCTTTTCTCGTATGAAGACACGGACTCCTTACTTAAAGCTATCAGAGCTACTATGAAGGTCAATGAAGCTAAGGAGCAAAAATCTGCCCAGCAAATTATGTTTCGGGATCTAGCTCATAAAAAATCTAGAGTCTTTCCAATTAACGAAAACATAAAAAGTTTGATACAAAAAGAATGGAAAAGACCAGATAAAGTTTTTTGTCCCTAGGAGTATTAAAAGAAAGTACCCTTTTTTAATGAGGGAGAATGTTCTACTTGGAATAGACCACCTAAATTAGACGCACCGGTCCCTAAAGCCAGAAGAAGATTTCCCCACAGCGGTAGACGCTTTTGCTCACTCATGGCCGAACAAGTTGCTGAACGCTTTCCCTCCAATAAGATTAATACCAAGGGTCCTAAAGAAATTGAGGCTCCACAAAACCAAAATGGTCCTGATCGCCCCCTTCTGGCCCAGGAGGTCATGGTTCACTTGGCTTCGCAAGCTACACGTGGATCCTGCCGAACAAACGAGACCTGCCACATCAAGGACCGGTCCAACATCCATAAGTGAACAATCTAAACCTAACTGCCTGGCTTCTGAGAGGTCCATATTAGAGAGAAAGGGGTTGTCTAAAGAAGTAGTTAATACCCTACTTTCTTGTAGCAAAGATGTCACATCATCTATATATGCTAGAGTTTGGAAGAATTTTATAGAATTTGCCGGTAATCCTATTGACCCCTTGAGCTCTCCTCCTCTGCCCTTAGTTCTGGACTTCTTACAGAATGGCCTAAATAAAAAACTTAGGGTTAGCACACATAAGGGTCAGGTATCGGCCCTTAGTGCATATTTTGATTTCTCCCTGGCAAATCATCCCTGAGTAAGGGGATTTTTCAAAGCAGTTAGCCGTGTCAGTCAGATACCGAGAGATTCTGCCCCTCCCTGGGACCTAAACTTAGTTTTATCCAGTATGATGAGATCTCCCTTTGAACCATTACTAGAGCTTCCAATCAAAATCCTAACCCTCAAAATTAAATTGATTTTTTTTTAGTAGCTATTACTACTGCAAGAAGGGTAAATGAAATGTCGGTCCTTTCTACCTCACCTCCCTACACTAAAATATTGGACGACAGAATAATCCTCAAACCGGACCCTTCCTTCCTTCCCAAAGTTGTTTATTTTTTTTCATAAATCACATGATATTGTCCTTCCTTCTCTATGTCAAGATCCAAGGAATGAGAAGGAAAAGAGTCTACATTGTCTAGATGTCAGGAGATGCCTCCTAAGGTATGTGGAGGTCACCGAGTCCTGAAGGAAATCCTCCAGACTGTTTGTTCAGTTTGCAGGGAAAAACAAAGGTGATAGAGTTACATCCAGAACTCTTTCTAGATGGATTGTCACTGCTATAGCTTTAGCCTACAAGTCGGTAGATAGACCATGCCCTCTCGGATTTGAGGCACAGGGCTGTCTCCACCTCATGGGCAGAGAGGGCAGAGGCCTCTTTGGAGCAGATCTGTAGAGCTGCCACCTGGAAGTCCCCTTGCACCTTTTTCCATCACTACAAGCTAAACTTAGATAGCAAGAACCAGTTAGCCTTTGGGAGAAAGGTCTTGCAAGCAGTTAACCCTCCCTAATTAGCTATTATTCTAGTCTTCTCTCAAGGGTGCTGTCATGGGCATAAGGGAAATATATGATTACACTCACCGGTAATGACTTTTCCATGAGCCCATGACAGCACCCGCCATTATCTCCCCCCAAAAAAAAAAAAAAAGAGAAAATCTAAAAAAAGAGAAAAAGATAAAAGAGAGGTCTATGGAATTTGTGTTCTAGGACAAGTTCTCGATAATAACTGGTGGATTGATGCTGAGTCCCTCCTTAAGAAGCTTTTCCATTGAAGTTCCTGTTTCCTGTCCGGATAGAGGCGGGCTCTCTCAAGGGTGCTGTCATGGGCTCATGGAAAAGTCTTTACCGGTGAGTGTAATCCTATATTTTTCCCACAATAATGCCTCTTGTTCATCGTCTTATTATCTGTTTTTGAGACGCCTATGTCATTTACCGTCAAAGTAACTTTAAGTCAAAATTTGACAGGGGTATGAATAATTAGGGGCAGCACTGTACATTACACAATGTTGTTGAGAAATAAATAAAGTAATATAAGTATATTACCAGGGCAGACTCTTTCAAAGATCTCCCGGATCACGTCTGGGTCCCTTCTTTTGAGGTCAGATCACAGCTTTACAATGGCCTTCTTGGTGTGGTGGTGGTCGTATTTGGCTTCAAGAAGTGCCTGGATTGCCAGGACAATTTTTTTTTTTCTCTGCATGTCTTTGGGTACGATCATACCCCTTTTTTAACATGCTCTGCAAGATAAAAGATACAAGTGTATATAATCCCAGATTTTTTAAGTACAAGTATTAATATTAAAGGGAGTCTTTCACCTCCGTATGGCCATATAGAGTGATTACATATAGCAGCCCCAGCCTGATGCAAGGGAATAGGTGGCGGGCATAGGCAGATGCTGGGCAGGGAAACAATGAAAGAAGGCTGAGCAGCCCCTGGGCACCTTCAAGTGCTCATTTGCATATGAATTAAACATCACTTTTACAACTTCGCCAAGTGTAAAGAAAAAGACAAAGGTACCATTACATTAATGTTTAGGTGTGCTGTAGGATAATATAAGCACTGTATACAGCCACATGGAGGTGACACACTCCCTTTACGAGTACATCAGGCTTCACTGCAAGTCAAAATGTTTAATTGTTGAAAGGGGAAATATTAGAGAGTTTATGTTACCGTTATAAGATCCAAAATTCTATTTTTTGTGTGTGGGGTCAGAGCAATCGTATGTTGTCTAGCAGAGCTGGGATATACTGTATTTTTCGCAATATACGACCCACCTGCCCATAAGACAAACAAAGCTTTTAAAGTTTTTTTTTTTAATTGCAAAAAAAAAAAAAAGATTTTAAACAAAATAAAAAATACTTTTTGTGGGTTTGAAAGTAGGGAAATAAAGTGCATCTTATAGGGCCTAAAATATTGTACCCGTCTATTGAAGTGACGGTACTTTATGGGGTGTAGAGCTGGTTCGCCTCCCCTTGGTGCACCCAGGGCCGGCGCGTCATATAAGCGGACTAGGCCGCCGCGTAGAGCGCCCCTTGGCAAGGGGCGCTGCTAGGAGAGCCGGCCATGCCTCATGCTGCAGCCGCCCGAGCGCTCTGAATTGAGCCTCAGGCGGCTGCAGCACTGCCCGGGCTGGCGCGTCCATGAGGACGCACCGCCCGGGCTCAGCATGAAGAGAGGAGCTGACAGGAGGGAAGCGCTCAGCGCTCCCTCCTGTCAGTCCATTGTAGCGCGGCCGAGCTCTTTATGGCCGCGGGTACAGGAGCATGTGTCTCCTGTACCCGGCCGGACTGACATGAAGTGCGCACACAGTGTGCACTTCCTGTCAGTCCGTCAGGGTACAGGAATCTAAAGCTCCTGTACCCGTGGACCATAAAGCGCTCGGCCACGCTACATTACAGGCGGGGAGGGAGGGGGAAGAATGACAAGAGGGGGAAGGAAGAATGACAAGAGGGGGGAAGAATGACAAGAGGGGAAGAAGAGGGAAGAATGACAAGAGGGGAGGAAGAATGACAAGGGGGGGGAGAGAATGACAAGAGGGGGGAAGGAAGAATGACAAGAGGGGGGGGAGAAGAATGACAAGAGGGGAGGAAGAATGACAAGGGGGGGGGATGACAAAGGAGGAGGGGTGAAGAATGATGGGGGGGGATGACAAAGAAGGAGGGGTGAAGAATGACGGGGGGGGGGAATGACAAAGGAGGGGGGGGTGAAGAATGATAAGGGGGGGGGGGGGCGGCAAACTTTTCTTTTGCCTAGGGCGGCAAAAATCCTTGCACCGGCCCTGGGTGCACCCTGGGTAACGCTAAATGAACCAGCAAATACTGGCGGTTAGCCAAAAAAAGCTTCGACAGACCAACAATAGAAACTAGAATCTATATACTATATGTGTGTGCCTGTGTGTGTTTGTGGTATATAGTGTTTTGTATGCTGTGTGTGTTTGTGGTATATAGTGTGTGGCTGACAATTGATGTGAAATGTGCATGTAATTAATATTTGTCAGCTTTCCATACATTAAATACAAGCTACTGACAAAAATGCTATGATTTCACACCAATACTAATTGCAAAAATCATGTACATCTAATCATATCAGACCAGATTAAAAAGAAATTCTATGTAATGCGATGCGAATAAAATGCATAAAATCGCATCAAGACAAATTAGCGCATATTCGAGTATAAATCAATTTTTTTAATCCATTCCCATTAGGAAAATAATCGATAGATAATAGTTTTTATTTACAGTTATCAGAAGGTTGTCCTCCTTGTCGCGAAAAGTTCGGGACACCATCTTTGCAAATTTAATCGCAAGCCGTAAACTTTCAGGCACGTAGAAAAGCGTCACCGCGCTGACGTGATGCCCGTGTAATGCTAATTCGTAGTTATTCGCATTACGCTGGCGAATATACACAATTTTAATAAGGGGGACAAAATTGGATTTCGAGAGGGATCATGGTGTATTTTATAATTTTTACACAAACTGAAAGTAATTTATTAGAACATTTTGTAAGATTCCAGGCATTAATGCCAGTGCCACCGATCTTCTCCATTATGCGCATACAAATGCGCATTACGAGAATATTTAATTCGCGTTTTTTTTTAAAATGGGAAATATTACGGTGGTTAACGAATATTCGAATTTGTGAATATTTCACAAATATTTGACGAATATCCTATTAAATATGCGTGAAATATCATGAATTCGAATATTACCCCTGTCGCTCATCACTAGTGCATATAACCTGATCCGAATCCGTGAAGGCGACGAGTGGAAGATGGCATTCTATACCCGTGATGGCCACTATGAGTACCTGGTCATGCCGTTCGGCCTTTGCAACGCTCCTGCAGTCTTTCAAGAATTTGTAAATGACATCTTTCGGGACCTGTTATACAAGTGTGTAGTGGTGTATCTCGACAATATTCTCATCTATTAAACTGACTTGACCACTCACTGAAAACAAGTGCGCTTGGTTCTGCAACGATTAAGGGAGAATAGTCTGTACGCCAAGCTCAAAAAGTGTGTCTTTGAGAAGTCCTTCTTACCCTTACTGGGATACATTGTTTCCCACACTGGTCTGCAAATGGACCCCGACAAGGTCTCAGCCATCCTGAAATGGCCTTGTCCTCAATGTCTCCATGCCATTCAAAGATTCTTGGGGTTTGCCAACTTCTATAGGCAGTTCACCCCAAACTTCCCTTCCCTCACAGCCCCTGTGAGAGGTGGATGCAAAGAAGTGGACACCTGAAGCTGAGTCTGCTTTCCGGCAACTCAAAGACTGCTTTGCCGCTTCTCCTGTCCTCCATCATCCAGATACCTCCAAACAGTTCTTCCTAGAAGTGGATGCTTCTTCTATTGGTGCAGGTGCCATCCTGCCACAAAAGAACCCCAAAGGGAAATTTGTCTTGTGTGGTTTCTTCTCCAAACTCTTCTCTTCTGCTGAAAAAAACTATTCCATTGGTGATAGAGAGCTGCTTGCTATCAAGTTGGCCTTGGAGGAATGGAGACCTTCTGGAGGGGGCTCTGCATCCTATGGTGATATACACTGACTACAAGAATCTGACTTATCTGCAGTCTGCACAGCGTCTAAATCCACGTCCGGCTCGATGGGCACTTTTCTTTTCCAGATTCAATTTCAGATTGAGGAACCTCAACATATCATAGATCCGTCTTGCCTGGTTTTGGTGGTGCCAGTCCATGTGAAAGATATTCCTCCAGGGAAGATCTTTGTACCACAAGCCAAGAGGAGGAAAATTCTTTTCTGGGGACATTGCTCCAAATATGCTTGTCACCCTGCGGTGCGTAAGACCCTTGATTTGCTGTCCCATCACTATTGGTGGCCGACCCTACCCAAAGATGTCCAGGAGTTTGTGTCTGCCTGTACCTCCTGTGCCCGCAACAAGGCTTCCCTAACCAAACCAGCTGGCTTGCTACTACCGTTACCCATACCGGAAGTCCCCTGGCAGCACATCACTACGGACTTTATCACAGATCTCCCATCCTCTGCTCGCTGTTCCATAATCTGGGTAGTGGTAGACAGATTCTCCAAGATGGCACATTTTATTCCACTTCCTGGATTGCCCTCTGCGAAGCGACTAGCCTGTCTGTTTTTCGAATACATCTTCCGCCTTCATGGCCTACCTTTGCACATGTGTCCGATCGCGGGGTACAATTCACTTCCAAATTCTGGAGAGCGCTCTGTGGGCTACTAGAGGTCAAGTTGGACTTCTCTTCTGGTTACCACCCTCTAATGGGCAAGTTGAACGAGTTAAAGAGGACCTTTCACCGGTCCAAAGTTTGTTGGTGAAAGGTATGTACATGCAGAGTGGCACCCAGGGATGTCCATGCACTTACTTGTATCCCTGGATGCCGCTCCGTTCGTCTTCTGTAGCCCCCGGTACCGGCACATGCGCTGCTGCTAATTTTGCCTTGGGCGGAGACATCCTCTTTTGCCCTGGGAGTCTCCTTCTCCCAGGCTAGAGCGCTGGCCAATCGCAGCGCTCAGCTTATATTCTGCAACCTCCCAGGATATGAGCTGAGCGCTGCTATTGGCCAGTGCTCCAGCCTGGGAGAAGGAGACGCCCAGGGCAAAATTATCAGCAGCACGTGTGCCGGTACCGGGGGCTACAACAGGTGAACGGAGCGGCACCCAGGGATACAAGTAAGTGCAGGGACATCCCTGGGTGCCGCTCTGCATGTATATACCTTTCACTAACAAACTTTGGACCAGTGAAAGGTCCTCTTTAACCAGATCTTGGAGAACTAGCTATGTCACAGCATGATGATTGGGTGCAGCTCCTGCCTTGGGTGGAATTCTCGTACAACAGCAATTCCGGAGAATCTACGGGCTCTTCCCCTTCTATATAGTGTATGGACTGCACCCTCGTGCTCCTTTACCCCTGTCCGCATCTTCCGAGGTACCAGCTGCTAATTTTTTGTTCAGAGACTTCCTCAGCATCTGGAGACAGACTAAGGACTCTATCTCTCAGGCTGTTACTCGTATGAAGAAGAATGTGGATACTAGACGTAGACCCCTCCTCAGTTTTCTCCTGGGGACAAAGTGTGGCTTTATTATCAGAACATCTGCATGAAGGTACCCTGTTACAAACTTGCTCCCCGGTTTCTGGGCCCGTTTTAGGTCCTAGAGCATATCAACCGTGTTTTCTACAAACTCCGGTTGCCTCCTTCCCTCCGGATTCTGAACTCCTTTCATGTATCTCTGCTGAAACCATTGGTCCTCAACTCATTTTTCCAGACCTCTCTCAACCTCTACTTCTGTGTCTACTGATGCAGAGCCTGAATTTGAAGTACAGAACATCCTCGATTCCAAGGTGGCAAAAGGTACTTCCTTGTAGACTGGAAGAATTATGGTCCTGAGGAACGCTCCTGGGAGCTGGAGGAGAATGTACATGCTCCGAATCTTCTCAGAAGATTTTTTCAGCGCATCCGGACCAAGAAGGGGCGTGAGAGGGGGGATACTGTACCAATGGTAGTTGGAAGCCGGCAGCATGCAGTGCACCCTGCTGCATACCTCAGTCGAACTGCACGCAAGGCTCCTCCTCTCCACTGCGCATGCGGCCTGGTTCCTTAAGGGTTCGTGCACGCCCCTGATTCCACCCTCTCTCTAATCCTGGCCAGGCACCACCATTATAAGGGTGCTCCCAGGGCCGGACTGGCCTACCGGGATACCGGGAAAATTCCCGGTAGGCCGGTAGCCCTGACTGCCGCACGGCCGGCCGGCGGCCGCAGGCACACTGGGCTCCAGTGGCGACGGAGATGAGCGCTTGCATTGCGCTCATCTCCGTGCGGAGCAGCAGCAGAGGAGGGAGAGGCGTGACCTCTCCCTGTTCCTCTGATAGGCTGCCAGCACTAGGCTGGCAGCCTATCAGAGGCCGGCTCCGGCGGCGCGATGACATCATCGCGCCACCGGAGCCGTACAGCTCGAGACACAGGCCGGAAGAGGCCTGCATCGCATCGCTGGAGGTAAGTATAAGTGTTCTTTTTTTTTTTTTCTTGGGGCTACTGGCAGCACTAAAGGGGCTACTGGCAGCACTAAAGGGGCTACTGGCAGCACTAAAGGGGCTACTGGCAGCACTAAAGGGGCTACTGGCAGATAGAGTGGCTACTGCCAGTAGCCCTTAGTGCCAGTAGCCTATGTAGCTGCCAGTAGCTCTTAGTGCTGCCAGTAGCCTACTGGCAGCACTAAAGGGGCTACTGGCAGCACTAAAGGGGCTACTGGCAGCACTAAAGGGGCTACTGGCAGCACTAAAGGGGGCTACTGGCAGCACTAAAGGGGCTACTGGCAGCACTAAAGGGGCTACTGGCAGATAAAGGGGCTACTGGCAGATAAAGGGGCTACTGGCAGATAAAGGGGCTACTGCCACTTAAAGCGGGCTACTGCCACTTAAAGGGGCTACTGCCACTTAAAGGGGCTACTGCCACTTAAAGGGGCTACTGGCACATAAAGGGCGCTACTGGCACATAAAGGGGCTACTGGCACATAAAGGGGCTACTGGCACATAAAGGGGCTACTGGCACATAAAGGGGCTACTGGCACATAAAGGGGCTACTGGCACTAAAGGGGCTACTGGCACATAAAGGGGCTACTGGCACATAAAGGGGCTACTGGCACATAAAGGGGGCTACTGGCACATAAAGGGGATGGCTACTGGCACATAAAGGGGCTACTGGCACTAAAGGGGGCTACTGGCACTAAAGGGGGCTACTGGCACTAAAGGGACGGCTACTGGCACATAAAGGGACGGCTACTGGCACATAAAGGGGCTACTGGCACATAAAGGGGCTACTGGCACTAAAGGGGACGGCTACTGGCACATAAAGGGGCGGCTACTGGCACATAAAGGGGCGGCTACTGGCACATAAAGGGACGGCTACTGATACTAAAGGGGCTACTGGCACATAAAGGGGCTACTGGCACTAAAGGGGACGGCTACTGGCACACTGTTATGGGGGCACTGTGGATGTCACTGTTATGGGGGATCTGTGGATGACACTGTTATGGCAGAATCTATGGATGACACTGTTATGGGGAATCTGTGAATGACACTGTTATGGGGATCTGTGGATGACATACTGTTATGGGAGTACTTTCACACCTGCGGCATGGCTATCCGACCTATCGGGCTGTTCACCCTCCTGATCCGCCATGCCGCAGTACCCGTGCACTGCCGTGCTGCTGCTCTGTCCCCATTGACTATAATAGGGGCAGGTGACGGAGCTATGGCGCAGCACGGCAGAGATCGCCGGACTAAAAGTACTGCATGTCCGACTTTTTAGTCCGGCGATCTCTGCCATGCTGCACCATAGCTCCGCCCCTGCCCCTATTATAGTCAATGGGGACAGAGCAGCAGCACGGCAGTGCACGGGTACTGCGGCATGGCGGATCAGGAGGGTGAACAGCCCGGATAGGTCGGATAGCCATGCCGCAGGTGTAAAAGTACCCCATAACAGTATGTCATCCACAGATTCCGCCATAACAGTGTCATCCATAGATTCCGCCATAACAGTGTCATCCACAGATCCCCATAAGTGTGTCATCCACAGATCCCCATAAGTGTGTCATCCACAGATCCCCATAAGTGTGTCATCCACAGATCCCCATAAGTGTGTCATCCACAGATCCCCATAAGTGTGTCATCCACAGATCCCCATAAGTGTGTCATCCACAGATCCCCCATAACAGTGTGTCATCCACAGATCCCCCATAACAGTGTCATCCACAGATCCCCATAACAGTGTGTCATCCACAGATCCCCCATAAAAGTGTGTCATCCACAGATCCCCACAACAGTGTGTCATCCACAGATCCCCCATAAAAGTGTGTCATCCACAGATCCCCATAGCAGTGTATCATCCACAGATCCCCCATAACAGTGTGTCATCCACAGATCCCCCATAACAGTGTGTCATCCACAGATCCCCATAGCAGTGTGCCTGCCCTGCGCACTGAGGACAGATTGAAAAGAGGGGAAGATCCGTGGAAGCAAGCAGAGGACAGCACAGCAGAAGATGGAATAGGTTCTTTTGTAAGTAAATTATTTTATTATAAATGTATCCCTGCATACCGCAATACTCTCGTATTTTTGAATTTATATATACTTATTTCGTTTTTTTCAGTTGTATGAATTTAAGTGGGGAAAATTATTAGTGCCCCCCATTTTGACTGTGGTATCTTATGTGCCTCCCATATATTGTTCCTAGAGTTGCCACTGCGCAGAGGCCAAGTCACGGCAACGCTAGGGTAAGGCCCGGCCTGTGTGTGTGTATATAATTATATATATATATATATATACACACATACATACACACGCTCGCGGCGTGTGTGTTTGGGGCTGGTATGCAACTTTTTCCGGGGCTGGTATGCAACTTTTTCCAGGGCTGGTTTTTATCCCCAGTCCGGCCCTGGGTGCTCCCCTTCCTGCAATGCCTGAGCAATAATGTAACTTACTACAGCGACGTTTTCTGCTTGTTCCTGCATTGATATCCTGTTACTGACCTCAGCCTGTATCCTGACTTCGTCTCTGCTTGATCCCCCTGTACCACGCTGCTCTCAAGTTTAAGACCTGGACTGTCGACCACGCCTCTGTCTGCTGTGCAGATCATCACTCCTGCTGCACCTGGGCTAACTCAGCTCTGCTGTTCTGACAGCTCTAGCTCTGCTAAACCACTTGCTCAGCTCAGCTTTATCCAGTGGCTGTCTGCTCTACTTGCCACTTAACCGGGACCACTCTTGTGGTGGTGACCTGGTGTCTCCCCTGCAGCTGAGACCAGCTTCTGCATCCAGGAGCGGGATAAAGGGTGAAGACCAGGGAGACACTTAGACTCCGCTCCCAAGTTTGGCCCAAAGCCAAACCGGTAAGTGGCACAGCGGGTCCACACCTGTTGAAGCACTACACCCTTTAAGGCATTGTTCAAATATAGAGTTTAGCAAACTTCTGTTTTAAGTTCGTTTTCCAAAGTTCGGGTTCGGGTTATCCAAGCATCCCATTATGGATTCCGCTACCACATTCCATAACGGCATTTGGAATCCATAAAGGATTCTTCAATGAACCCGAACCTTGGACAACACGGAGGACCTGGGGTGACGTCACCGTCATGTGATCAGT
Organism: Bufotes viridis; assembly: GCA_033119425.1. Lineage (NCBI taxonomy): Eukaryota > Metazoa > Chordata > Amphibia > Anura > Bufonidae > Bufotes > Bufotes viridis. The sequence goes on along the minus strand of CM065589.1, from coordinate 255,359,359 downwards.
GCAGGGGGCGTGGCTCAGTACTGGATTAGATAAGAGGTGGTAGCCTACGACCTTTTATCCGTGGTCCATTGAATAATCCCCTTATGGATTCCAAATGCCATTATGGTCCATGGTAGCGAAATCCATAACGGGATGCTTGGATAACCCGAACTTTGGTCGCCGAACTTAAAATAGAAGTTCGCTCAACTCTATTCAAATAGTATATTTGCTATTTTTACAGAAAAAATATTTTTGTAAGGAAGTAAGTGGTTCCCCAGGACAGAACAATTGATGATAAATAGTCCTTAGGGTAGCTCATCAATAGAACAAGTCATCAGCACTGGATTGGGGGGTTCCTACTGGGAGCAGCGATGCAGTAACCAGCCCTGGCCACTGCACAGTTTCTGGCACCCAGGACTCCAGCACACAGCTGATCAGTAGGGATGCCAGGAGTTGGGCAACCCATCCATCTGATATTGATGGCCTGGTGTAGGGATAAGACTACAGTTGGTCAGGAGAACGCCTGCAAGTGTAGAGCAAGTGTGAAAAAAAAAATGCATTTTTTCACAAATATGGTACTTTAAAGACATTAGGAAAATGCACCACAAAATGTATTGTGCTATTTCTTTTGTGTTGAAAAATACCTCCAATGTGACCCTTATCTGATTCCATGGTTTCAGATGGTGTTGAGCAAATCATACTCCACAAAGTGGAATTCGATCTGAATTTCATGGAAAATTTCATTTGCTGCTATGCAAAATTTTATCGTGCTTTGTGGTAGTGAATCGTTTTCCCTGAATAGCCGGCAGACATGTGACGTCATCATACACAGTGTAAAATTTCATGCTAAATCTTCAATCAAGATACCAGCAACCGATTCTTCACAATCAAATGGATTAGTTAAGTATGAGTTTTTAATTTTTTTAACGTAAGACCCCTTTTGCACGGGCGTGTCTTATTCGGTCCGGAGGAGTTCGGGATGCGTTCAGTTAAAAACGCACAATTTTGCTTGCAAAATAAGTCAGTTTTGTCTGCGATTGCGTACAGTTGTTCAGTTTTTTTTCGCCCGGGTACAATGCGTTTAAATGCGTTGAAAAACTGAAGGTCTACAAACAAGATCTCCTAGCGACCATCAGTTAAAAATGCATCGCATCCGCACTTGCTTCTGGATGAGATGTGTTTTTCACGCAGCCCCATTCACTTTTATGGGGCCAGGGCTGCATGAAAATCTGCTAGCATAATACAAATCTCCCAGAATTGATCCGTTTTAAAAAACTAGACTTTTAATCAATTAATTTAGATGTATACTGGGCAAGTTGATTGTAATATTTTTTAGCAGAATTAATAAAGATTATATTATTATATTATATGTAAAAATCAATCAATGTAATTTTTAGGACATACCATAATTTTCATTCACTGTGCGTGAAACTTGTGAACTGCATCTTAAAATTAATTACAGAGTTATAGCTTTGTTCAAAAAAATGCTGCCTCTGTATTAGCCAGTTAGGAGGATGGGAGTGGAAGTGGTCCTGATGAAGTGTTGTTTCATGGTGTTCTACCACAGGCCATAGAGTTGGGTGCAGTGAAAAAGGTGATTTTTCTAAATTTCGATTCACCGGTTCGAAGTTTTTTTATTTTTTAAATTTGGTTCAATCTGAATTTATTTGCGGTGAATCGTGTTTAAAAACATCTATTTCCTGGCTGCAGAGAGCCTTTATAGTGGTGTAGAACACTGTGCCTTGCAATAACAGGCATATTGAGTCTGCTTTGGTAGTGAAATAATAATGTGAGTCTGCATAACATGCAGATGACAGTCATCACACTTAGGCCCCATGCACACGAAAGTATTTTCTTTCTGTGTCCGTTCCATTTTTTTTGCGAACTGTATGAGGAACCATTCAAAAAACGGAAGGTACTCTGTGTGCATTCTGTTTCCGAATTTCCATATATCCGTTCTGCAAAAAGATAGAACTTATGCATAACAGACAAGGATAGTACTGTTCTATTAGGGGCCAGCTGTTCCGTTCCACAAAATACGGAATGCACACAGACAGCATCCGTATTTTTTGCGGATACGTTTTTTGCAGACCGCAAAATACATACGGTAGTGTGCAAAAGACCTTAGAATGACTGCACATTTCACTGATTTGGGCAATTACGGGGCCAAAACTGACCAAATAAGTCACGTATGAATTCAGCTTTACTGGTCAATGTTGGCACCAAGAAGAAGCACACTCCTTTTAGACCGTCATCAGCTGATTCCTCATAGACCTGTTTTATTAAACGCATATACAAGTAGAGCCCCCTGACAGAGTGGAGAGGGTGTCAGCAGTAAGTTTGGGTTGAAGTCACTGATTATTTTGTCCTTCCTCTTATCTTTCAGAACAATAATCCCCAAAAAACTGATCCTGTCTGTTGAGCATCCGCCTTTTCTCGGTCAGCATTTGGTCAGTATTGCTAATGCCAAATAATACAGGAGTGGATCCAAAACTGAGATGACACGTGAATGAAATATTTGCATGTCTTCTGTATTTTGTACCTACTCCTGCATTTGGCTACCAAATCATAAGCCAATTCTGATGGGACCATACAGGCCTTACAGCCGTTGCACAGACAAGATCAGTCGTGTGTCTCATTTTTTATTCTTCTGACATATCAGAATAAGGGTCAAATAAATGATGTCAACCCCACCAAAAGACAAAATAGTGGCCCAGTCATGAAGTGGGGAGGGTGGGAACAGCAGGAGAAGTCCACAGAGTGGCCCTATGACATAGTGTTAAGTTGGAAGCAGCATGAGGATGCCACAGAGTGGCACAATGGCAGTGTGGAGGTGGTAGCAGCAGCATCAGGAGGAGGCCACAGAGTGGCAGAATGACAGTGTGGAGGTGGATGCACCATCAGGAGACCACAGAGTGGCAAGGTGACATAGTGTGGAGGTGGCAGCAGCATGAGGAGATCACAGAGTGGCAGAATGACAGTCTGGAGATGGCGGCAGCATCAGGAAGCCGCACAGTGGCAAAACGACAGAGTGTGGAGGCGGCAGCAGCATGAAGAGACCACAGAGTGGCAGAAGGACAGAGTCTAGAGGTGGTGGCAGCATTTGGAGGCCGCAGAGTGGCTAAATGACAGAGTGTAGAGGTGGCAGCAGCATGACGAGATCATGGAGTGGCACAATGACAGAGTCTGGAGGTGTTGGCAGTGTCAGGAGGCCACAGAGTGGCAAGATGACATACTGTGGAGGTAGGTGGCAATACCTGTACCCACTGAAGATGGTGGGTGAAAGACGGAACACTTGGCATCAGATGTGTGGCATCAGACGGGTGACAGCATCAGAATAGTAGCTGAGGCAGGTAGCCAGAAGAAACCGGCCTCATTTGTCAAAGTTTTGATTTTGCACCATGGATGATCTAGTCTCATGCATCAGGAATTGATTTGTGGAAATCCTGGCTAATCCACACCTGATTCATCTTGATGCAGTGCCCCACTATGTGCTATATGTGGGCACTTTAAACTCTTGCTAAATGTCTATCTAATGTATTGTGGTATCATGCTGTAATTCCCTTTTAATAGGCTGGCAGTGTCATTTACCTTTATTCGCCCCTAGGTGGTGCTGGCACTACTTATATATATATATATAGTGTGGGGGGGGGGGGAGGAGAGAGTGTCAAGTCAGTGTGTGTGTTAAGGATGAGAATGAAAAGAGGAGTAAGTTAATGGAGGATGTGAATCAGGGCAGTTCACAATGTAGCTGCTATTTTAGCCCCTTGGTTCTGGCCAGGCTAAGGGAGTATAGAGAACACTATTACCGCAGCATAGCATAGACCAGTGAGTCTACGTTTGGATATAGAGAAAGTCTAGTGGAGGTTAGAGCTAAATTAGTTAATGGACTTCACAAACACCAATGACCAGGAGGAACCTAAAAGTACCTGGACACAGACGGATGATTAATGCGCAAAATTATCCTTTACCAAATGCCTCTATGGACATTGTGGATCAGAGTAAATGAAGGCATCCTTACAAATAATGGAGCAGAGGATTTTGCCTGTCGTTAGGGAGACCACACTGTGGACTGCTAATTACAAGTAAGAATTTATTATATCTAGTACCTGAGTGCTAGAGCGTGTACAAGGTCTAGAAAGATGTAGAAAGATAGAAAACTCCTCAAGTTACAATTGTGACATATAAGGGAGCGATATTATGGTGCAAAGAGCCGAAGTGGAAGCTCCTCCCTTGAAGCCCCACCTTCATCACCAGTGTGTGCTAGCCAGAGAGGAAACAAGATGGCGCGTCCTCGTCAGCCAAACTGGGGCGGCATGTGTTGGGATGATGAAGTGTAGTGATGAGCGGCAGGGGCAATATTCAAATTCACGATATTTTGCGAATATTTGGGTGAATATTTGTCAGAATTCACGATTATTTTCTTGTTTGCGAAAATCGGCAATGTAATATGCATGTATTGCGTGTGCAATACAGGCGTGGGTCACTACTGCTACATTTTTTTAAGCTGCTAGAAGTTTCCAGAGACTGGAGAAATTGGCCACGGCGGGCAAACATATGCGATGTTCGATTTGCCCCCTATACTTTATTATTGAGCAAACTTTGACCCTGTACCTCGCAGTCAGCAGACACATTCCAGCCAATCAGCATACCCTCCCTCCCAGACCCTCCCACCTCCTATCAAAAAGCAAGGACAGCATCCATCTTAGATTCATTCTGAAGCTGCAGTGTTAGTTAGAGCAGGGAGAGTGCTGCTGCTGAATTAGTAGGGAAAGCGTTAGCTAGGCCAGTGTTCTGTGTCCACTCCAGTCCTCAAAGACTCATCGGACTTTCACACGAGCGTGTCTGGATTAGGCCCCATTCACACGTCCGTAGTGTGTTGCGGATCCGCAACACACGATGCCGGAACTGCCTATTCTTGTCCGCAGGCTGCGGACAAGAATAGGACATGCTCTATCTTTTGCGGAGCCGCGGCCGGATGTTTCGGGGCCGCGGCTCTGCAAATGCTGAAGCGGAGAGCACATAGTGTGCTCTCCGCATCATGTCCGCCCCATTCAAAATGAATGGGTCCTCATCCATTCCACAGAATTGCAGAATGGATGCAGACAAAAATTGCGGATGTGTGAATGGGGCCTTAGATCCGGATGCGTTCAGTGAAAACTGTGCGATTTCACAGGCAAAACCATTCAGTTTTGCCTGCGATTGCATTCAGTTGTTCAGTTTTTTTCAACGCAGGTGCCATGCGTTTTGATGCATTTTTCACGCGCGTGATAAAAAACTGAAGGTTTACAAACATCTCTTAGCAACCATCAGTGAAAAGTGCAACCACCCACACTTGCTTGTAGATGCAATGCATTTTTCAGGCAGCCCCATTCACTTCTATGGGGCTAGGGCTGAGTGAAAAACGCAGAATATAGAACATGCTGCAATTTTCACGCAACGCTCAAGTGATGCGAAAAAAAAAAAGCTCATGTACACAGACCCATTGAAATGAATAGGTCAGGATTCAGTGCGGATGCTATGCATTCACGTCACACATTGCACCCACGGGGAAAACTCGCTCGTGTGAAATGGGCCATCTGCTGTTAGGACAGCGTCCTGACAGCACCCCAAAAAGCCCTTTTTAGGGCTGGTACATCAGTCTGCTTTTAATATATATTGCAGTTGCCTGCCCGTGTGTGAGAGGCCGCAGGCCCACAGACTGTACTGTGTGCAAACCACTCATATAGGGTGGCACAGTACCTTGCAGATAAAAGTCATTTAATTTATACCCTTTAATATAATTGCAGTTGCCTGCCAGTGTGTCTCAGGCCCACAGACTGTATTGTGCCCACTGCCCACCACTCATATAGGGTGTCGCAGTACATTGCACGGCACACACGCAGTGACCTACAATTCAAACGAAGAGGACAGAGCATGGGTCTTTTTCCATCTCCCGGTTCCAAAAATCTATTCACTACACCGGCCCTGGCCCTCTTAAGGGACAAAACAGAGATTAAACTGATAGGAATAGTACTTAGTTAACACTAGTTGCATTGGTGGCAAATTCCATTGCAAGTGCCCAAAATTAGAAGGAAGCGGACAGAGCAAGCTTTATTCTCTATCTCCCCATGCAAGGATTCAAGTCAATACACGTCCTCTGATAGGGGACTTAACAAAGATTAAAATGGTAAGAATAGTAGTTCACACTATTTGTATTGGTGGCACAGTACATTGCGAGCCACACGTGCAGGGCCCCAAATTGGAAGTAAGAGGACGGACCAATCATCTTTTTCCATCTCCCAATTCCTAAAATCTATTTGATACATGTCCCCTGATAGGGGACAAAACAGAGATTAAACTGGTAAGAACAGATTTTTTTAATTTGAGAAAAAAGAGGACAGCCTCTGCGGAGCTGGGTATTTTTTGGCCGCGTTACTGAACGCTCTTGCACAATAGCTGTAGGCTCATGCGTCCTTTTGCGGAGGTGACAAACCTGGTCAGTCAAACCCAAGGCAACATCATCGACCTCATCCCATATGCATTTTTTCTGGAGCGTGCCACGTGAAGAGTGCTGAATCAGGCTGTAGATGAGCATGAAGAGGAAGAGTTGTGGTCACCATCACCACCAGAAGCAGCCTTGTCGATTGCTGGACCTGCGGCAACGCAGAGAGAGGAGTCTGAAGAAGAGGAGTCAGAGGATGAAGGTGGCTTTGAGGAGGTGGAAGACCAACCACAGCAGGCATCCCAGGGGACTTGTTGTCACCTTTCGGGGACCCTTGGTGTTGTACGTGGCTGGGTGGAGGAAGAGACCTTCAATGATGTCAGTGAGGACAAGGAACGGGACATGGCTAGCTTGGTATCCAACCTTGTGCAAATGTGGAGTTTGCGGTTGTGCAAATGGACTGTTTGCGGTGCATTAAACGTGGAGTTTGGTCTGTCAGAGTTTGGTCTGTCCCTGTGAAGAGGGCTTAACCTTTACACTACCTGATTGATACAACATCATACCTGATCGTATACACACACTGGATGTTTTAAAGCACATTATTCCAAACAATTTAGGATTTTTAGGTGATTTATGCCCTTTATGGATTAAAACCCGACTCTGCGACAACTACGTAATTTTCCATGGGAGTTTTGCCATGGATCCCCCTCCGGCATGCCACAGTCCAGGTGTTAGTCCCCTTGAAACAACTTTTCCATCACTATTGTGGCCAGAAAGAGTCCCTGTCGGTTTTAAAATTCGCCTGCCTATTGTAGTCTATGGCGGTTCGCCCGTTCGCGAACACTTATGGAAGTTCGCGTTCGCCGTTCGCGAACGGAAAGTTTTATGTTCGACATCTCTAGACTGTTAACTCTTCAAACTACAGCTATTATTGAGGGTGCTATGCTACATATTTGTACCCAGTCCTGAGCCCAGTGATACTGCAAAATAATTTTTAATCCATCTGTTACTAACGTGGGGGTGGGCGGCCATTTTAGCAACTGCAGTGTCCTTGGAACTGCATGTGACCTGCATGTGTGCCAGCCTGCCAGGGACATCAGTCAAATTATTTTTTAGTAGATCAGTGTTGGAAAAATTCCTTTTTTCTGGCAGGTCAAGTCCCCCTACATTACCTATTTTATAATTTTGAGGTGACAGTGCATTTCTGTAGTTGCAGTAATAAACCCGTACTGGTGTACCAGAGAGCACGCTTGCATACAACACTGAAAAACCTATTTTTAAATTTTGCGGTGACAGTGCATTTCTGTAGTTGGTGGAATAAACCCGTACTGTCGTACCACAGATCACGTTTGCATACACAGTCGAAAAACCTATTTTAAAATGTTGCGGTGACATTACATTTCTGTAGTTACTGTAATAATCCCGTACTGTCGTACCACAGAGCACATTTACATACACCGCTGAAAAACCTATTTTAAAATTTTGCGATGACATAGTGCATTTCTGTAGTTGGTGGAATAAACCTGTACTGTCGTACCACAGAGCACGTTTGCATAAAACGCTAAAAAAACCTGTTTTATAATTTTTGGGGTGACATACTGCATTTCTGTAGTTGGGTTAATAAATCCATACTGTTGTGCCACAGGGCATGTTTGCATACAACGCTGAAAAACCTATTTAAAAATTTAGCAGTGACATACAGCATTTGTGTATTTGGCGGGAAAAAAACTGTATTGTTGTTCCACAGAGCAGTTTTGCATAGAATGCTGAAAAACCTATTTCAAAATTTAGCAGTGACATACTGCATTCCTGTATTTGGTGGAAATATTGTTTTTTAACAGAGCAGTTTGGCATTCAACGCACAAAAACCTACTAAATTTTGCAGTGACATACTGCATTTCTGTAGTTTGTTGCAATAAATACTGGTTTTGTGATACATAGCAGAACTGAGGCCTACCCTGTATTTCAGTCATTTAAAGTAACCTTTTGAACTCATTTACATAGTTGGTTGCAAACACACAGGTTTTGTGTAGATAGCATATAAGTGATATACGCTGCATTTCTGACAATCAAATTGAACCGTTAACTTTTGCTTTTACATTGTTCGTTTGAAAAATCAAATGTTTGGTGATAGTGAAGTAATTGTATTGAATTGCTCCGTTACACTGTTGTGTGACCTAAAGAAATGTATTTTGTTTATGACACGGACACTGCCTTATTGTTAGTGAACTTAATTGTTTACTATTGGCAGTTATAATTGTTTACTATTGGCAGTTAAATTGACACCGGAGATAAACCATCTGTTAGTTTGGTAAGTGATGAAAGAAAATAAATAGGAGAATATCAAATAAGGGACGTGGGCATGGTCGTTGTGGTGTTGGTGGAGCTCCTGTTGCTGGGAGAGGACGTGGCCATTCAGCACCAACTACAGGTAGAGATGAGCGAACACCTGGATGTTCGGGTTCGAGAAGTTCGGCCGAACTTCGCGGAAAAGTTCGGGTTCGGGATCCGAACTCGACCCGAACTTTATCCCAAACCTGAACCCCATTGAAGTCAATGGGGACCTGAACTTTTAGGCACTAAAAAGGCTGTAAAATAGTCCAGGAAAGGGCTAGAGGTCTACAAAAGGCAGCAAAATGTAGGTAATGCCCTGCAAACAAATGGGGATAGGGAAATTAATTAAAATAAAATAAAATAAATAAAAATTAACCAATATCAATTGGAGGGAGGTCCCATAGCAGAGAATCATGCGTCATATCACCCACCACTGGAGAAGGCCACTTTCAGTTATTTCGGCCCCAGCACCCAGACAGAGGAGAGAGGTCCCACAGCAAGAAATCATGCGTCATATCACCCACCACTGGAGAAGGCCACTTTCATTTATTTAGGCCCAGCACCCAGATAGTGGAGAGAGGTCCCACAGCAAGGAATAAGGCATCATATGACCAACCACTGGAAAAGGCCACTTTCAGTTTTTTAGGCCCAGCACCCAGACATAGGAGAGAGGTCTCACAGCAAGGAATAAGGCATCATATCACCCACCACTGGAGAAGGCCACTTTCAGTAATTTAGGTCCCAGCACCCAGACAGAGAAAAGAGGTCCCACAGCAAGGAATAAGGCGTCATATGACCCACTACTGGAGAAGGCCACTTTCAGTTATTTAAACCCAGCACCCAGACAGAGGAGAGAGGTCCCACAGCAAGGAATAAGGCGTCACATGACCCAGCACTGGAGAAGGCCACTTTCAGTTATTTAGGCCCCAGCACCCAGACAGAGGAGAGAGGTTCCACAGCAAGGAATCATGCGTCACATCACCCACCACTGGAGAAGGCCACTTTCAGTTATTTAGGCCCCAGCACCCAGACAGAGGAGAGAGGTCCCACAGCAAGGAATAAGGCATCATATGACCAACCACTGGAGAAGGCCACTTTCAGTTATTTAGTCCCCGGCGCCCAGATTGAGGAGAGGTTCATTCAACTTTTGGTTGCACCGCAAAATCATGGTAAAGTTAAAAAAATGAGGATTCAATAAAGAAGTTCCCCGGAGTACAAGAATACATGGTTGAGGGGGAGGCAGTTATAAATGTCTATTCTGCACAAGGTAGGGACAGGTCCTGTGGGATCCATGCCTGGTTCATTTTTAGGAAAGTCAGCTTGCCCACGTGTGCTGTGTGTCATTAATGACGCCCCCTGCCGTGCTGAATACACGTTCAGACAAAACACTGGCCGCCGAGCAGACCAGCACCTCCAAGGCATAGAATGCTAACTCTGGCCACGTGGACAATTTGGAGACCCAGAAGTTGAATGGGGCCGAACCATCAGTCATTACGTGGAGGGGTGTGCAGACGTACTGTTCAACCATGTTAGAGAAATGCTGTCTCCTGCTAACACGTTCCGTATCAGGTGGTGGTGCAGTTAGCTGTGGTGTGGAGACAAAACTTTTCCACAATTCTGCCATGCTAACCCTGCCCTCAGAGGAGCTGGCCGCGACACAGCTGCATTAGCGACCTCTTGCTCTTCCTCTGCCTTCGCCTTGGGCTTCCACCTGTTCCCCTGTGACATTTGGGAATGCTCTCAGGAGCGCGTCTACCAGCGTGCGCTTGTACTCGCGCATCTTCCTATCACGCTCCAGTGCAGGAAGTAAGGTGGGCACATTGTCTTTGCACCGGAGATACAGCAGGGTGGCAACCCAGTAGTCCACACATGTTAAAATGTGGGCAACTCTGCTGTCGTTGTGCAGGCACTGCAGCATATAGTCGCTCATGTGTGCCAGGCTGCCCAGAGGTAAGGACAAGCTGTCCTCTGTGGGAGGCGTATCGTCATCGTCCTCCGTATCCCCCCAGCCACGTACCAGTGATGATCCTGAGCTGTGTCGGGTGCCACCCCGCTGTGAACCTGCTTCATCCTCATCCTCCTCCACCTCATCCTCCTCGTCCTCCAGTAGTGGGCCCTGGCTGGCCACATTTGTACCTGGCCTCTGCTGCTGCAAATAACCTCCCTCTGAGCCACTTTTAATAGACTGGCCTGAAAGTGCTAAAAATGACCCCTCCTCCTCCTCCTCCTCCTGGGCCACCTCCTCTTCCATCATCGCCTTAAGTGTTTTCTCAAGGAGACATATAAGTGGTATTGTAACGCTGATAACGGTGTCATCGACACTGGCCATGTTGGTGGAGGTACTCGAAACAGGGCACACAGGTCTCGCATGAGGGCCCAATCATTAGTGCTGAAGTGGTGCTGTTCCGCAGTGTGACTGACGCGTGCGTTCTGCAGCTGAAACTCCACTATGGCCTGTTGCTGCTCGCACAGTCTCTCCAGCATGTGCAAGGTGGAGTTCCACCTGGTGGGCACGTCGCATATGAGGCGGCGAGCGGGAAGGCCGAAGTTACGCTGTAGCGAAGACAGGCGAGCAGCGGCAGGATATGAACGCAAAAAGCGTGCACGGATGGCCCGCACTTTATGCAGCAGCTCTGACATGTCGGGGTAATTGTGAATGAACTTCTGCACCACCAAATTCAGCACATGCGCCAGGCAAGGGATGTGCATCAAACCGGCTAGTCCCAGAGCTGCGGCGAAATTTCGCCCATTATTGCAAACCATCAGGCCTGGCTTGAGGCCCACCGGCAGAAACCTCACGTCGGTCTGTTGTTCAATACCCCGCCACAACTCCTGCGCGGTGTGGGGCCTGTCCCCCAATCATATGAGTTTCAGAATGGCCTGCTGACGTTTACCCCGGGCTGTGCTGAAGTTGGTGGTGAAGGTGTGTGGCTGACTGGATGAGCTGGTGGAAGCAGAGGATGAGGAAGCTGATTAGGAGGAGGAGGCTACAGGAGGCAAAGAATGATGCCCTGCGATCCTTGGCGGCGGAAGGACGTGCGCCAAGGAACTCACCGCCTGGGGCCCAGACGCCACTACATTTACCCAGTGTGCAGTTAGGGAGATGTAGCGTCCTGGCCGTGCTTACTGGTCCACGTATCTGTGGTTAGGTGGACCTTGCCACAGATGGCGTTGCGCAGTGCACACGATTTTATCGGATACTTGGTTGTGCAGGGAAGGCACGGCTGTCTTGGAGAAGTAGTGGCGGCTGGGAACAACATACTGTGGGACAGCCATGGACATCAGCTGTTTGAAGCTGTCTGTGTCCACCAGCCTGAATGACAGCATTTCAAAGGCCAGTAGTTTAGAAATGCTGGAATTCAGGTCCAGGGCTCGAGGATGGCTAGGTGGGAATTTACGCTTTCACTCCAAGGTTTGTGAGATGGAGAGCTGAACGCTGCCGTGGGACATGGTGGAGATGATTGGTAACGCAGGTGGTGGTGTCGGTGGCACATCCTCTGTTTGGTGGGCGGCAGGTGCCAACAGTCCTCCCGAGGCGGAGGAAGAGGCCGAGGCAGCAGCAGAAGAGAGAGCAGGGGGAGCCAGAGTGAGTTCCTTGCTTTTAAGGTGTTTACTCGACTGCAGTTCATGCTTTGCATGTAGATGCCTGGTCATGCAGGTTGTGCTAAGGTTCAGAACGTTAATGCCTCGCTTCAGGCTCTGATGGCACAGCGTGCAAACCACTCAGGTCTTGTTGTCAGCACATTGTTTAAAGAAGTGCCATGCCAAGGAACTCCTTGAAGCTGCCTTTGGGGTGCTCGGTCCCTGTTGCCGGTGGCCAGTAGCAGGCGAACTCTCTTGGCGGTGGCTGTTTTGCCTTCGCCCCCTGCTCCCTCTTTTGCTACGCTGTTGGCTCGGTCTCACCACTGCCTCTTCCTCGGAACTATGAAAGTCAGTGGCACGTCCTTCATTCCATGTGGGGTCTAGGACCTCATCGTCCCCTGCATCGTCTTCCACACAGTCTTCCTCCCTGACCTCCTGTTCTGTCTACACACTGCAGAAAGACGCAGCAGTTGGCACCTGTGTTCCGTCATCATCAGAGACGTGCGGACTCCGATGAGGTGGTATTCTCATGTCCTCATCATCAGGAAACATCAGTGGTTGTGCATCAGTGCATTCTATGTCTTCCACCACTGGGGTAGGGCTAGGTGGATACCCTTGGAAAACCCTGCCCTTTCTTCAAACAGCATAAGAGACTGCTGCATAACTTGAGGCTCAGACAGTTTCCCTGATATGCATGGGACTGATTCTTGGTTTTCAGGCGCCACCTGTGCGCTTTCTGCAGAAGACTGGGTGGGAGATAATGTTGTGAACGTGCTGGATCCACTGTCGGCCACCCAATTGACTAGCGCCCGTACCTGATCAGGCCTTACCATCCTTAGAACGGCATTGGGCCCCACCAAATATCGATGTAAATTCTGGCAGGTACTGGAACCTGAGGTAGTTGGTTCACTAGGATGTGTGGCTGTGGCAGAATGGCCACGTCCTCTCCCAGCACCAGAGGGTACACTAACACCACCATGACTGCATCCGTGTCCCTTACTAGATGTTTTCCTCATTGTTACCGTTCACTAAGCACCACACCAAGAAAAAAAAATATTTGGCCCAATGTATTGATTTCAAATTCAGGCCTTTTTTTACAGGCACCTAACACTATCTGCTTATTTATTTATGTAGCGTATTAGACTAATCCAGGCACAGCAGTAACCGCTGATTTAGGGGAATATCTATTTTAGGGCTAGTATTTAGGCCCTGGATGAAAGGTATCCTTTTATGGACAGATTTAAACTTGGAGATGCACAGTAGCGTGATAAAAAATATGTAGTATTATGCCTTCAGCAATTGTATTTTAACACTTTGTGTAATATACCCTTTAACGGACAGAAATACAATTACTGCATAGGTAACAGGGACCTAAATTTCAAAAAAATCGCCTGTTCCATTGGTGGTTGACATTAACCCCGTTTTGCCGTGAATTAACCACTCTTCTCCCTGGGTGCCAGGGGCTTACATTTCTAAATATCGCCTGTTCCATTGGTGGGTGACATGAACCCTGTTTTGCCGTGAATAAAACCCTGCTCTGCATAGGTGACAGGGACCTAAATTTCTAAAAATCGCCTGTTCCATTGGTGGTTGACATGAACCCCATTTTTCCATGAATAAACCTCTGCTCTGCATAGGTGATAGGGACCTAAATTTCTTAAAATCGCCTGTTCCTTTGGTGGGTGACATTAACCCCATTTTGCCGTGAATAAACCCTTCCTCTGCCTGGGTGCCAGGGGCCTACATTTTTAAAAATCGTCTGTTCCATTGGTGGGTGACATCAACCCAGTTTTGCCGGTGAAAAACCCCTGATCTGCCTGGATGCGAGGGGCCTACATTTTTTAAAATCTTCTGTTCCATTGGTTGGTGACATGAACCCCGTTTTCCCATGAATTAACCCCTCCTTCTTGGGTGCCAGGTGCCTACATTTTTAAAAGGCTAGCTCTGGCCATGTGGACAATTTGGAAACCCAGAAGTTAAATGGGGCTGAACCATCAGTCAGTCTGTGGAGGAGTGTGCTCACATTCTGTTCCACGATGTTATTGAAATGCTGCCTCCTGCTAAAACGTTCCGTATCAGGTGGTGGTGCAATTAGCTGTGGCGTGGTGCCAAAATTTTGCCACATCTCTGCCATGCTAACTATGCCCTCAGAGGAGGTGGCTGTGACACAGCTGCGTTGGCGACCTCTTGCTCCTTCTCTGACTTCGCCTTGGGCTTCCACTTGTTCCCCTGTGACATTTGGGAATGCTCTCAGGATAGTGTCTACAAGCGTGCGCTTGTACTTGCGCATCTCTCCTATCACGCTCCAGTGCAAGAAGTAAGGTGGGCAAATTGTCTTTGTACCGGGTATCCAGCAGGGTGGCAACCCAGTAGTCCGCACACGTTAAAATGTGGGCAACTCTTCTGTCGTTGCGCAGGCACTGCAGCATGTAGTTGCTCATGTGTGCCAGGCTGCCAGAGGTAAGGACAAGCTGTCCTCTGTGGGAGGCGTATCGTCATCATCCTCCGTTTACCCCCAGCCATGCACTAGTAATCGGCCTGAGCTGCGTTGGGTGCCACCCCGCTGTGAACATGCTTCACCCTCATCCTCCTCCACCTTATCCTCGTCCTCCTCGTTCTCCAGTAGTGGGCCCTGGCTGGCCAAATTTGTATCTCAGCTCTGCTGTTGCAAAAAACCTCCTTCTGAGCCACTTCTCAGAGACTGGCCTGAAAGTGCTAAAAATGAACCCTCTTCCTTCTCCTCCTCCTCCCCCTGGGCCACATCCTCTTCCATCATCGCTCTAGGTGTTTTCTCAAGGAGACATAGAAATGGTATTGTAACGCTGATAACTGCGTCATCGCCACTAGCCATGTTGGTGGAGTACTCAAAACAGGGCACACAGGTCTCGCATGGAGGCCCAGTCATTGGTAGTAAAGTGGTGCTGTTTCGCAGTGCAACTCACCCAAGCGTGCTGCAGCTGAAACTCCATTATGACCTGCTGCTGCTAGCACAGTCTCTCCAGCATGTGCAAGGTGGAGTTCCACCTGGTGGGCACTTCGCATATGAGGCGGTGAGCGGGAAGGTCGAAGTTACGTTGTAGAGCAGAAAGTCGAGCACTGGCAGGATGTGAACTCCGGAAGCGCGCACAGACGGCCCGCAGTTTATGCAGCAGCTCTGACATGTCGGGGTAATTGTGAATGAACTTCTGCACCACCAAATTCAGCACATGCTCCAGGCAAGGGATGTGGGTCAAATCGGCTAGTCCCAGAGCTGCAACGAGATTTCGCCCATTATCGCACACAACCATTCCGGGCTTGAGGCCCACCGGCAGCAACCACTAATTGGTCTGTTGTTGTATACCCCGCCACAACTCCTGCGCGGTGTGGGGACTGTCCCCCAAACATATGAGTTTCAGAATGGCCTGTTGACGGAGGAAGAGGCCGAGCCAGCAGCAGAAGAGGGAGCAGGAGGAGCATGAGTGAATTCCTTGCTTTTAAGGTGTTTACTCCACTGCAGTTCATGCTTTGCATGTAGAATTCTGGTCATGCAGGTTGTGCTAAGGTTCAGAACTTTAATGCCTCGCCTCAGGCTCTGATGGCACAGCGTGCAAACCACTCGGGTCTTGTCGTCAGCACATTGTTTGAAGACTTGCCATGCCAGGGAACTCCTTGAAGCTTGCTTTGGGGTGCTCGGTCCCTGGTGGTGGTGGCCAGTAGCAGGCGAACTCTCTTGGCGGCGGCTGTTCTGCTTTTTCCCCCTGCTCCCTCTGTTACGCTGTTGGCTCGGACACACCACTGCCTCTTCCTCTGAACTATGAAAGTCAGTGGCACGACCTTCATTCCATGTGGGGTCTAGGACCTCATCATCTCCTGCATCGTCTTCCACACAGTCTTCCTCCCTGACCTCCTGTTCAGTCTGCACACTGCAGAAAGACGCAGCAGTTGGCACCTGTGTTTCGTCATCATCAGAGACGTGCGGACTCTGATGAGGTGGTATTCCCATGTCCTCATCATCAGGAAACATAAGTGGTTGTGCGTCAGCACATTCTATGTCTTCCACCGCTGGGGAAGGGCTAGGTGGATTCCCTTGGGAAACCCTGCCAGCAGAGTCTTCAAACAGCATAAGAGACTGCTGCATAAATTGAGGCTCAGACAGTTTCCCTGATATACATGAGGGTGATGTGACAGACTGATGGGCTTGGTTTTCAGGCGCCACCTGTGCGCTTTCTGCAGAAGACTGGGTGGGAGATAATGTTGTGAACATTCTGGATCCACTGTCGGCCACCCAATCGACTAGCGCCTGTACTATGCTCAGGCCTTACCATCCTTAGAACGACATTGGGCCCCACCAAATATCGCTGTAAATTCTGGCGGGTACTGGGACCTGAGGTAGTTGGTTCACTAGTTTGTGTGGCTGTGGCAGAACGGCCACGTACTCTCCCAGCACCAGAGGGTCCACTAACACCACCACGACCATGTCCGTGTCCCTTACTAGATGTTTTCCTCATTGCTACTGTTCACCACAATAAGAAAAAAATTATTTGGCCCAATGTATTGAGTTCAAATTCAGGCCTTTATTTACAGGCACCTAACACTATCTGGCTATCTACTTATGTACCGTATTACACTAATACAGGCACAGCAGTAACCACAGATTTAGGGGAATATCAATTGTAGGCCTAGTATTTAGGCCCTGGATGAAAGGTATCCTTTTACGGACAGAATTACACTTGGAGATGCACAGTAGCGTGTGAAAAAATATAAAGGATTATGCTTTCAGCACTTGTTTTTTAACACTTAGTGTAATACCCTTACGAAAGAAATACACTTGGCGATGAACAATAGTGTGTGCAAATGTAGAGGATTATGCTTTCAGCTTGTATTTTAACACTTAGTGTAATATACCCTTTTATGGAAAGAAAAACACTTGGAGATGCACGATAGCGTGTGCAAATATAGAGGATTTATTTATCAGGCCTTGCATTTAAATGCTAACACGCTGAGTGCAATATACCCTTTTACAGACAGATTTACACTTTGCCAGCCACAGCTGGAACACCAGATTTACGGCATTGCTATTTTGTCAATTGAATTCCACCCCAGAACAAAATATATCCTTTGCCGTTCACCATTAAACTTGGCCGGCCACCGCTGGAACACCAGATTTAGGGGATTGCTATTTTGGCAATTGAATTTCACCCCAGAAAAAAATCTATCCTTTGCCAGACAGCAGACAGTATTTCACTTGGCTAGCCAGAATTTGAACACCAGATTTAGGGGATTGCTATTTTGGCAATTGAATTTCACCCCTCAATAAAATATAGAAATTTCTATCCTGAGTTTCTAAGGGTGACAATAAGCACAGCCAATCCCCTGATGTAGGATATAAAAAAAAAAAAAATACTATTGATGGATTGATGGACTTGGTGGCAGCTTGTGCTGGTGCACAACAAGACACAAAATGGCCGCCGATCACCCCAGAAAAAAGTGACAGAAAAACACTCTGGGCAGCCTAAAAACCAGTGAGCATTTAACTAGCAGAAGTTGAATGATTCACACTGTAAATCGATCACTTCATTAGGTGTTTTTGTGGAGTTTTCCCTGCCTAATCTCACCCTCATAGCATCCTATCCCTACACTAATCAGAGCAGAGTGATGTGCGGCGCTACATGACTCCAGCTTAAATAGAGGCTGGGTCACATGCTACACTTGGCCAATCACAGCCATGCCAATAGTAGGCATGGCTGTGATGACCTCTTGGGGCAAGTAGTATGATGCTTGTTGATTGGCTGCTTTGCAGGCTTTCAAAATGCGCCATAGAAATCTCCGAACACCGAACCCGAACTTTTACGTAAATGTATACAGTTCGGGTTCTCTCACCCCTATTTACCAATATATTTGCAACTGAGCAAATCGGCAATTAATGATGTGCATATTTTTGCGCAATAAGTGCAACTTCACATTTTAGCAGGTCTGACTACATATTAGTGATTGGTGCACTAAGTATTGTTTCGAACTTGTGACATCACAGCACTATGTATGTATGGACAGCTGAACCTATCACACAACCAAACACCCTGCACTGGAACCCATGAGCTATACTATATCACAATCTAATCTACACTGACTATCTCCCACTAACTATCTGCATTATATATATGAGCTAACTAATAGTGTTGAGCGAACAGTTCGAGAATCGTTCGGGTCCGTACCGAATTTTGGGGTGTCCGTGACACGGACCCGAACCCCGACATTTTCAAAAAAGTTTGGGTTCGGGTCCGGTGTTCGTCGATTACTTCCCGCTTTCTGAAGGGCTGCACAGCAGCCAATCAGCTAGCGTTTTACTTCTTGCCCTAAGAGCCCATCACAGCCATGCCTACTAATGGCATGGCTGTGATTGGCCAAGTGCAGCATGTGACCCAGCCTCTATTTAAGCTGGAGTCACGTAGCGCCACACGTCACACTGCTCTGACTAGTGTAGGGAGAGGATGCAGCTTCTGTGAGGGCGAGATAGGCAGGGATAAAGAAGTGATCTACCTTTCTACACCTGTGCATCAGAACAACTCAGCTGAGCTGTTCACTGAAAGTCACTATTTTGTTGAGACTGGCCAGAGCGATTTTTACTGGCACATGTAACTGGGCTGACCGGCGGTGGCCATTTTGGGACTTGTGGTGCGCCAGCACTTGCTGCCACAGAGTGTAAACCAAAGCTCCAAAGAAGTTAAAAATCTACACCTGTGAATCAGAATAACAGCGATTCAGCTGCTCAGTCAAAGTCAATTTTTTTTCTGGCTGGGCAGACTGTTTTCTGGCACATGTTACTTGGCTGATAGGCGGCGGCCATTTTGGGACTTGTGGTGCTACAGCAAAAGCTGCCACAACGTCCATTAATCTAATGTAACAAAAAAACTTTGCTCAATTGAGCTCAATTCACCACTTTTACCCTTAATATTTAAATCAGTAAAACTTCACTTTTATTAGTAGTTCTCTAAAAATGTTTGTGAGTTTTGACACACTTGTTAAAACTACTGCTCGAATTTGCACACTGCTATCGCACAGGTTGCTAGTGGTAACGGAGGGTGTGCACTACCCTCCTAACCTTCCCACAAGTTTGCAATCAGTGTATAACTACCTGCCTGACTGCTCCTACAGGGTACTCGGTGCTGTGAACATACACCCTAAAGTAAATAACTGTTTCCTACTGTTTCCTACTCAGTGTTTAGCAACTCGAGCAGAGCTAAAACCAACAGATTCTGTCCCCCAACATGTTTCACCAGATAAACTGGCGTCTTCAGGGAAAGGACAGACTTGAAACACCATGCTGAACACTCCTATTTATAGTTTGTAATCCTATAATTGGCCAATAGTACCATTGGCATTAGACTGACAGTTTAAAGAGCCAGTGAACTGGTCAGGTTTAAATTTATTGGTTGAATCATTGGATGCCTGCCAGATAACGTGCTGCGCAGACCCAAGCTGCACAAACACTTATTCCACACTCAAGTTGGATGACTGGTTATTGAGTAACTACCAGATAATGTGCTGCGCAGACCCTTGCTGCGCTAACACTTATTCTGTAGTCAGGTAAAAGCTACTCACTATATATGAATCACCCAGCAGCCCCTGCCAAGTCTGCCACACTGCGACTACACAAGCGCTGATACCACTAGTTCTTACATACTACCAACATGGACGATCCCCTGTTTACACACATATAATCAGGGGCAAAGCATGTAGAGGATACAAAAAAAAAAAAAAATATTTGAAAAAAAAAAAAAACATTTTTATATCCCCGTCCATAGTACTAAATGCACCAGACCTGGTTGCAAAACATTGTAATGTCGGAGTATATCATCCTTAATAGGTACAGGCTTAATTACCAAGGTATCAGACACAAGGGGCAACATAATAACCAAGCGCGTCTAGATACATCAAGACGCGCCTGGGTCCCTCAGATAGTGGGCACAAGCTAAATTATAAGCAGTGTCAAAATATAGATAGTAACATGTTGAACAAACGCGCCTCGATGTAT
The DNA here is from genome assembly GCA_033119425.1 of Bufotes viridis. Taxonomy (NCBI): domain Eukaryota; kingdom Metazoa; phylum Chordata; class Amphibia; order Anura; family Bufonidae; genus Bufotes; species Bufotes viridis. The sequence continues at coordinate 255,339,029 of CM065589.1, read as the reverse complement.
ACAGACGCGCCTGGATCCCTCAGGTAATGTATATAAGGGGTTCCGAGTCCCCTCTCTCTGTTCCCATGCATACATTAATACCCAAAACACCAGAGCCAAAGAGTGTCACACTTCCACCTTGCTAGACAGGTACCATGTTGGCCTTAGTGACTCATATATATTATGTCATAATCTATAGTTTACGCTAGCTCAAAAGATCCCAGAGTGTTCAGCCTATATTACTCACAATTGAAATAGTGTGATCATATTTATTGAAAATACACCTAGATCGTATTACAAAAACGACGAAAATGTGAATCCCTCATTGAGTCCATGTGGACTCAAACTCTCCAAACGATATATCCATTTGGCTTCTTCTTGGTATAGGATTTTATCCAAATTTCCACAGCGTGGTCCTAGGTTTCTCTTACATAATCCCCAGAATTGCAGGCATGATGGATTTCCAGAATGAAAGGTTCTAACATGTCTTGAGATGCTTGTATCAGCCTTTGTGTTAATACTGCTTACATGTTGGCAAATTCTCCTACTGAAATTCCTGTATAGTCTTGCCTACATATAATTTAGGGCACGGACATTGGGCGATATATATTATTCCTTTAGTTTGACAATTAATGAACTCTCTTATGTCATATTTTCTCTCATCTTTAGGATTGATGAAAAATTTCTTTTTTGGACGTATGGGCAGAAGCTACACCTCCCACAGGGGTGACTTCCCACAACTGTAGATCTCAACCAGGTAAGTGGCGCAGGGTTAGTATTGTAAAAACTGTGGACCAAATGGTCCTTTAAATTTTCCCCTCCTGAACGTAATCTGGGGTCTTTTAGCCAATACCTCTTGAAAATCAGGGTCAGCCTGCAGAACATGCCAATGCTTATGCAGGATATTATACACTTGTTTGTTACGGTTATCAAAGTTTCCTATACATCTGATTGTTGTGGATTCCTTTATTGGTTTCGATTGCAGTAATGAAACTCGATCAGTATCTTTAGCCCTTTTAAAGGCCTTATGCAGTATTTTTTAGGGTAACCTCTATTTTGGAACCTCGAATACAAGGTCTCACATTCCTTGAGGAACCCAGAGTCATCCGAACAGTTTCTGCGCGCCTAATATATTGGCCTACCGGAATACCCTTTTTATGGGGCGGTGGGTGATAACTTTGCCAATGTAATAGCGTATTAGTAGAGGTAGGTTTCCTATAGACCTCAGTGACGATGCGGCCACCTGGCGACAAGGAGATTCTAAGATCCAAAAAGTGAGGGTTTCAGAATTAATTTCTGAAGTGAAGCTCATACCTATATGATTCTGATTAAGATTCTGTACGAATTCTTGAAATAGTGTCTCAGTGCCATCCCATAAAATCAAAACATCATCAATAAAACGTCCCCAAAATAAAACGTGATTAGTGAAGTGTTCATATTGCTCAGTGAAGACAATTGTGTTTTCCCACCATCCTAAAAGAGATTTGCAAAATTCGGTGCACATTTACTTCCCATAGCTGTCCCATTTAACTGTAAATAATAACGTGAATTAAATAAAAAATAATTGTGAGTAAGTAGAAACCGCAAAAGTTTCAAAATAAATTGATTGTGCAAGTGAAATTGAGTGCCCTTAGTAGTGAGGTAAGAGTGAACTGCCTGTATTCCCAGTTCATGTTGTATATTAGTATATAGCGCCTCTATATCCAGACTGGCAAGAAACGTACCCTTAGTGACTTGTATCTCCTGTAGTCTGGTGACCGCATCTTTAGTGTCTCTAATATAAGATGGTAACGTAGGTACAAAAGGTGAGATAAACTCATCAACATATTGGCTGATGTTTTCTGTCAGACTTCCATTACCAGAAATGATCGGTCTACCTGGTATTGGCACTCTTTGTTTATGTACTTTCGGTATAGCGTAGATAGTCGCTATTGTAGGTTTGGTGTTCAAAAGATACCTATGTTCCTCTTTGGAGATAAGGTTATCTCCTTTTGCTTCTGCTAGAATTTCTCTGAGTTCCCCCAGGTACTGGTTTGTTGGATTACTGTCCAATTTCTTATACGTTACCGAATCATTAAGGAGACGCATGACCATATCCTCGTACATACGTCTCCTCATCACCACAATATTGCCCCCTTATCTGAGGGTTTAAAAACCAAATCATCATTGGTTCTCAGCTCCTCCAGAGCCACTGCCTCATCCGGGTCAAGGTTGTCAACTACTGTCTTAGGTGTCGAATAGTTTTAAGATCTCTCGTGACTAAATTCACAAATGTTTCAATATTTGCATACTGCGAAAACGGAGGTGTGTACATGGATCTGGGCTTAAGTGTAGACAATGGGGGTTCCATCATATCCTCACTTAGAGGGTTATTTGTATCCAGGGACTCCAAAATTTGCAAAGCAATTTTTCATTCTCTTGTTGTCTACAAGGATCACGCTCCTTCTGTTTATGTACTTTATGAAGTGCTAGTTTCCTAGCAAAGCAGTTGACATCCTTGACCCAGGAAAAACAATCAAACCCCGGAGTAGGGGTAAATGACAATCCCTTTTGAGGAGTTTATAATGTCTCTCTTGTAGTGGGAAATCTGACAGATTAATAACCTGCATATTATCATTTGCATTTAATTCTGCGTATTGTAAACCCATTTGTCCCTGTCCCGTAGCGTCACTCCCGGGGCCAAAAAGAAGGCTGTGGGTTGCCTGCACTCGCTCCCATATCCAAGCTGGACTGTGGAGGCCCAGAGAAAAAGGAGGATGTGCAGGACATACTTGGAGTAGGTATGTTTCCAAGACCCATAGATGTTACTACTGGTGTCTGCTTGTATTTCACAGGCTCTAATGCACGGTTTTGCTCTATATAGCCTGAAGTATTTGTCCATGTTTGATGAGCAGTTGTAGATTGCAATTGTTGTTGAGGTGCTGGTGCCCTTCGTTGCTGGGTGGGTGCACGGTATCTATTTTTACGTTTGACAGCCGCTGACTTATTATTATAAGATTTAGATACAGATTCCTCTGAGCCAGAAATATCTGATTCAGAAATATCAGTGTTAGACACCTGTGAGTTCGTATACCTATTTCTCCTATTAGTATTGGAGTAACTAGTATTTCTACCAGTATATATTTGTCCAGTTTCAAAGTCACGTCTGTCGCGAATATATTTTTTACCACTAGCAACCTGTGCGATAGCAGTGTGCAAATTCGAGCAGTAGTTTTAACAAGTGTGTCAAAACTCACAAACATTTTTAGAGAACTACTAATAAAAGTGAAGTTTTACTGATTTAAATATTAAGGGTAAAAGTGGTGAATTGAGCTCAATTGAGCAAAGTTTTTTTGTTGCTATGGAACCCTCCCTTAATAGGGTCTCTAGTTTTTTTGTATTAGATTAAGTTTGGGGTTTATCGCCCCTGTTTGTCTGACCAATATACAGCTATTTTTGTTTAACACCTATTAATTGTTAATCCATGGCAGGTTTTCTCTCTCATAAATTTACTCCCAGCACGTTTACTTCCGAGGCAGAATATGTGTTCTCTAAAGAGAATCTACCTATAAATACTACGGATATTAACTCTGGGTTCAGAGAATTGAATAAGACCTATAAACAGTACTTGAGGTCTGTGTGGGAAGTTGCCAGCCTTGATACGTATATTAAACAGAGACTGGTTTATAGAGGCATGAGAATAAATATTGTCCCTAATTCACACCAAGAAGACCCAGAATTTATAAAAGGGTGGTACCAACTGTTGACTGAGAACTCACTACGTATGTTACAATATCTATCAGACTATGAGAAAGGAGTACTAACAAAAGTGAGTGCACAATTGGAAAAAGAAATTTCCCAGGTTCAGCAATTTAATACCTCTCCAGAGTTTGCTGAATGTGAACAGAAATTGCAAAAAAACATTGAACGATTGCAGACAGAGATTAAAGAGAGGAAACATAAAAAATATATTCGCGACAGACGTGACTTTGAAACTGGACAAATATATACTGGTAGAAATACTAGTTACTCCAATACTAATAGGAGAAATAGGTATACGAACTCACAGGTGTCTAACACTGATATTTCTGAATCAGATATTTCTGGCTCAGAGGAATCTGTATCTAAATCTTATAATAATAAGTCAGCGGCTGTCAAGCGTAAAAATAGATACCGTGCACCCACCCAGCAACGAAGGGCACCAGCACCTCAACAACAATTGCAATCTACAACTGCTCATCAAACATGGACAAATACTTCAGGCTATATAGAGCAAAACCGTGCATTAGAGCCTGTGAAATACAAGCAGACACCAGTAGTAACATCTATGGGTCTTGGAAACATACCTACTCCAAGTATGTCCTGCACATCCTCCTTTTTCTCTGGGCCTCCACAGTCCAGCTTGGATATGGGAGCGAGTGCAGGCAACCCACAGCCTTCTTTTTGGCCCGGGAGTGGCGCTACGGGACAGGGACAAATGGGTTTACAATACGCAGAATTAAATGCAAATGATAATATGCAGGTTATTAATCTGTCAGATTTCCCACTACAAGAGAGACATTATAAACTCCTCAAAAGGGATTGTCATTTACCCCTACTCCGGGGTTTGATTGTTTTTCCTGGGTCAAGGATGTCAACTGCTTTGCTAGGAAACTAGCACTTCATAAAGTACATAAACAGAAGGAGCGTGATCCTTGTAGACAACAAGAGAATGAAAAAATTGCTTTGCAAATTTTGGAGTCCCTGGATACAAATAACCCTCTAAGTGAGGATATGATGGAACCCCATTGTCTACACTTAAGCCCAGATCCATGTACACACCTCCGTTTTCGCAGTATGCAAATATTGAAACATTTGTGAATTTAGTCACGAGAGATCTTAAAACTATTCGGACACCTAAGACAGTAGTTGACAACCTTGACCCGGATGAGGCAGTGGCTCTGGAGGAGCTGAGAACCAATGATGATTTGGTTTTAAACCCTCAGATAAGGGGGCAATATTGTGGTGATGAGGAGGCGTATGTACGAGGATATGGTCATGCGTCTCCTTAATGATTCGATAGCATTATAAGAAATTGGACAGTAATCCAACAAACCAGTACCTGGGGAACTCAGAGAAATTCTAGCAGAAGCAAAAGGAGATAACCTTATCTCCAAAGAGGAACATAGGTATCTTTTGAACACCAAACCTACAATAGCGACTATCTACGCTATACCGAAAGTACATAAACAAGAGTGCCAATACCAGGTAGACCGATCATTTCTGGTAATGGAAGTCTGACAGAAAACATCAGCCAATATGTTGATGAGTTTATCTCACCTTTTGTACCTACGTTACCATCTTATATTAGAGACACTAAAGATGCGGTCACCAGACTACAGGAGATACAAGTCACTAAGAGTGCGTTTCTTGCCAGTCTGGATATAGAGGCGCTATATACTAATATACAACATGAACTGGGAATACAGGCAGTTCACTCTTACCTCACTACTAAGGGCACTCAATTTCACTTGCACAATCAATTTATTTTGAAACTTTTGCGGTTTCTACTTACTCACAATTATTTTTATTTAATTCACGTTATTATTTACAGTTAAATGGGACAGCTATGGGAAGTAAATGTGCACCGAATTTTGCAAATCTCTTTTTAGGATGGTGGGAAAACACAATTGTCTTCACTGAGCAATATGAACACTTCACTAATCACGTTTTATTTTGGGGACGTTTTATTGATGATGTTTTGATTTTATGGGATGGCACTGAGACACTATTTCAAGAATTCGTACAGAATCTTAATCAGAATCATATAGGTATGAGCTTCACTTCAGAAATTAATTCTGAAACCCTCACTTTTTGGATCTTAGAATCTCCTTGTCGCCAGGTGGCCGCATCGTCACTGAGGTCTATAGGAAACCTACCTCTACTAATACGCTATTACATTGGCAAAGTTATCACCCACCGCCCCTTAAAAGGGTATTCCGGTAGGCCAATATATTAGGGCGCGCAGAAACTGTTCGGATGACTCTGGGTTCCTCAAGGAATGTGAGACCTTGTATTCGAGGTTCCAAAATAGAGGTTACCCTAAAAAATACTGCATAAGGCCTTTAAAAGGGCTAAAGATACTGATCGAGTTTCATTACTGCAATCGAAACCAATAAAGGAATCCACAACAATCAGATGTATAGGAAACTTTGATAACCGTAACAAACAAGTGTATAATATCCTGCATAAGCATTGGCATGTTCTGCAGGCTGACCCTGATTTTCAAGAGGTATTGGCTAAAGACCCCAGATTACGTTCAGGAGGGAAAAAATTTAAAGGACCATTTGGTCCACAGTTTTTACAATACTAACCCTGCGCCACTTACCTGGTTGAGATCTACAGTTGTGGGAAGTCACCCCTGTGGGAGGTGTAGCTTCTGCCCATACGTCCAAAAAAGAAATTTTTCATCAATCCTAAAGATGAGAGAAAATATGACATAAGAGAGTTCATTAATTGTCAAACTAAAGGAATAATATATATCGCCCAATGTCCGTGCCCTAAATTATATGTAGGCAAGACTATACAGGAATTTCGTAGGAGAATTTGCCAACATGTAAGCAGTATTAACACAAAGGCTGATACAAGCATCTCAAGACATGTTAGAACCTTTCATTCTGGAAATCCATCATGCCTGCAATTCTGGGGATTATGTAAGAGAAACCTAGGACCACGCTGTGGAAATTTGGATAAAATCCTATACCAAGAAGAAGCCAAATGGATATATCGTTTGGAGAGTTTGAGTCCACATGGACTCAATGAGGGATTCACATTTTCGTCGTTTTTGTAATACGATCTAGGTGTATTTTCAATAAATATGATCACACTATTTCAATTGTGAGTAATATAGGCTGAACACTCTGGGATCTTTTGAGCTAGCGTAAACTATAGATTATGACATAATATATATGAGTCACTAAGGCCAACATGGTACCTGTCTAGCAAGGTGGAAGTGTGACACTCTTTGGCTCTGGTGTTTTGGGTATTAATGTATGCATGGGAACAGAGAGAGGGACTCGGAACCCCTTATATACATTACCTGAGGGATCCAAGCGCGTCTGTATACATCGAGGCGCGTTTGTTCAACATGTTACTATCTATATTTTGACACTGCTTATAATTTAGCTTGTGCCCACTATCTGAGGACCCAGGCGCGTCTTGATGTATCTAGACGCGCTTGGTTATTATGTTGCCCTTGTGTCTGATACCTTGGTAATTAAGCCTGTACCTATTAAGGATGATATACTCCGACATTACAATGTTTTGCAACCAGGTCTGGTGCATTTAGTACTATGGACGGGGATATAAAAATGTTTTTTTTCAAATATTTTTTTTTTTTTTGTATCCTCTACATGCTTTGCCCCTGATTATATGTGTGTAAACAGGGGATCGTCCATGTTGGTAGTATGTAAGAACTAGTGGTATCAGCGCTTGTGTAGTCGCAGTGTGGCAGACTTGGCAGGGGCTGCTGGGTGATTCATATATAGTGAGTAGCTTTTACCTGACTACAGAATAAGTGTTAGCGCAGCAGGGTCTGCGCAGCACATTATCTGGTAGTTACTCAATAACCAGTCATCCAACTTGAGTGTGGAATAAGTGTTTGCGCAGCTTGGGTCTGCGCAGCACGTCATCTGGCAGGCATCCAATGATTCAACCAATAAATTTAAACCTGACCAGTTCACTGGCTCTTTAAACTGTCAGTCTAATGCCAATGGTACTATTGGCCAATTATAGGATTACAAACTATAAATAGGAGTGTTCAGCATGGTGTTTCAAGTCTGTCCTTTCCCCTGAAGACGCCAGTTTATCTGGTGAAACATGTTGGGGGACAGAATCTGTTGGTTTTATCTCTGCTCGAGTTGCTAAACACTGAGTAGGAAACAGTAGGAAACAGTTATTTACTTTAGGGTGTATGTTCACAGCACCGAGTACCCTGTAGGAGCAGTCAGGCAGGTAGTTATACACTGATTGCAAACTTGTGGGAAGGTTAGGAGGGTAGTGCACACCCTCCGTTACCACTAGCAACCTGTGCGATAGCAGTGTGCAAATTCGAGCAGTAGTTTTAACAAGTGTGTCAAAACTCACAAACATTTTTAGAGAACTACTAATAAAAGTGAAGTTTTACTGATTTAAATATTAAGGGTAAAAGTGGTGAATTGAGCAAAGTTTTTTTGTTGCTATGGAACCCTCCCTTAATAGGGTCTCTAGTTTTTTTTAATCTAATGTAATAGTCGATTTTTTCATAGATATAATACATCAGGGGTTTGGCTGTGCTTGTGTCACCCATACTAAGATATTGCAAAGATATTTAATATATCAGTGGTGAAACTGAAAGTAACCCACTTGGATAGCAAATCCCATGAATGTGCTGTTCCAGCTAGTTCCAGAATGTGCTGTTGTCAGCCAGAAATATTTTTTTTTTTATGTGCCAGAAATATAAATTAGAAAAAGCTTTCACCGTAATAATAAAATTATTCTGGTGTTAGACCAGAATAAGCACTCCTGTTGTAATTAATACTGTAAAAAGGCTTAGGCAATATTTCTCCCAGTGTGGGAAATTTATCTAGCAAAACTAGCATTTTAACAATTCCGGTGTTCTGAAATACCAGCAGTCCTCTTGTAATTAATACCGCCAAAAGGCATTATATCATCCAGTGTTGTAATTTTGGTGAAAAAAAGGCCAATTTAATCAATTTGGTGTTTGTTAGACCAGAAAAACTAGGCCTCACGTTTTCACTCCTGTAAAAAGGAATTATATTTACCCGTGTGGGGATCTATGTACCAAAACTAGCATTATAAAAAATCTGGTGTCCAATTAGCAGCAGTGTTCTTGTAATTAATACCGCCAAAAGGCATTATTGTCCAGTGTTGTAATTTTGCTGAAAAAAGGCCAATTTAATCAATCTGGTGTTTGTTAGACCAGAAAAACTAGGCCTCACGTTTTCACTCCTCTAAAAGCAATTATATTTCCCGTGTGGGGATCTATGTACCAAAACTAGCATTATAAAAATCTGGTGTCCAATTAGCAGCAGTGTTCTTGTAATTAATACCGGAAAAAGGAATTATATCTTCCAGTGTGGGAATTTTGGGGCTAAAAAATAATATATTTTATTGTGGTGCGAGTTGAATCGCAACAATGAGGAAACATTCTATTAAGGGACGAGGACGCGGTCGTGGTGGTGTCCAATGCCGTTATGAGGATGGTAAGGCCTGAGCAGGTACAGGCATTAGTCGATTGGGTGGCCGACAGTGCTTCCAGCACGTTCACCACATTGTCTTCCGCCCAGTCTTCTGCGGAAAGCGCACAGGTGGCACCTGAAAACCAAGCCCATCAGTCTGTCACATCACCCCCATGCATATCAGGGAAACTGGCTGAGCCTCAAGTTATGCAGCAGTCTCTTCTTCTGTTTGAAGACTCTGCTCCCACGGTTTTCCAGGGGCGTCCACCTATCCCTTCCCCAGCGGTGGAAGACATTCCATGCACTGACGCACAACCACTTATGTATCCAGATGATGAGGACATGGGAATACCACCACAGCAGAGTGACCGAGTGTCTGATGATGACGAAACACAGGTGCCCACTGCCGCGTCTTATTGCAGTGTGCAGACTGAACAGGAGGAGGTCAGGGAGGAAGACTGGGTGGAAGACGATGCAGAGGACGATGAGGTCTTAGACCCCACATGGACTGAAGGTCGTGCCGCTGACTTAAATAGTTCAGAGGAAGAGGCAGTGGTGAGACCGAGAAAACAGCGAAGCCAAAGAGGGAGCAGGGGGCAAAAGCAGAACAGCCGCCATCCAGAGAGTTCGCCTGCTATTGGCCAGCGCCAACAGGGACCCAGCACCCCAAAGGCATCTTCAAGGAGTTCCCTGGCATGGCACTTCTTCAAACAATGTGCTGAGGACAAGACCAGAGTGGTTTGCACGCTGTGCCATCAGACCCTGAGGCGAGGCATTAACGTTCTTAACCTGAGCACCACCTGCATGATCAGGCATCTACATGCAAAGCATGAACTGCAGTGGAGTACACACCTTAAAAACAAGGAACCCGCTCAGGCTCCCCCTGCTCCCTTTAGCGCTGCTGCCTCGGCTTCCGCCTCGAGAGGAATATTGCCACCTGCCGAGCAGCAAACAGAGGATGTGCCACCGACACCGCCACCGCCACCGTCACCTAGCGTCTCCACTATTTCACACAGCAGCGTTCAGCTCTCCATCTCTCAAACCTTTTGAGAGGAAGCGCAAATTCCCACCTAGTCACCCTCGAGCCCTTGGCCTGAATGCCAGCATTTCTAAACTACTGGCCTTTGAAATGCTGTCATTCCGGCTGGTGGACACAGACAGCTTCAAACAGCTGATGGCCATGGCTGTCCCCCAGTATGTGGTTCCCAGCCGCCACTACTTCTCCAAGACAGCCATGCCTTCCCTGCACATGCAAGTGTCCGATAAAATCGAGTGTGCACTGCGCAACGCCATTTGTGGCAAGGTCCACCTAACCACAGATACGTGGACCAGTAAGCACGGCCAGGAACGCTATATCTCCCTAACTGCACATTGGGTAAATGTAGTGGCGGCTGGGCCCCAGGCGGAGAGTTCCTTGGCGCACGTCCTTCCGCCGCCAAGGATCACAGGGCATCATTCTTTGCCTCCTGTAGCCTCCTCCTCCTACTCGGCTTCCTCCTCCTCCTCCTCTGCTTCCACCAGCTCATCCAGTCAGCCACACACCTTCACCACCAACTTCAGCACAGCCCGGGGTAAACGTCAGCAGGCCATTCTGAAACTCGTATATTTGGGGGACAGGCCCCACACCGCGCAGGAGTTGTGGCGGGGTATTGAACAACAGACCGACCAGTGGTTGCTGCCGGTGGGCCTCAAGCCTGGCCTGGTGGTGTGCGATAATGGGCGAAATCTCGTCGCAGCTCTGGGACTAGCCGGTTTGACGCACATCCCTTGCCTGGCGCATGTGCTGAATTTGGTGGTGCAAAAGTTCATTCACAACTACCCAGACATGTCAGAGCTGCTGCATAAAGTGCGGGCCGTCTGTGTGCGCTTCCGGCGTTCACATCCTGCCGCTGCTCGCCTGTCAGCGCTACAGCGGAACTTCGGCCTTCCCGCTCACCGCCTAATATGCGACGTGCCCTCCCGGTGGAACTCCACCTTGCACATGCTGGAGAGACTGTGCGAGCAGCAGCAGGCCATAGTGGAGTTTCAGCTGCAGCACGCACGGGTCAGTCGCACTGCGGAACAGCACCACTTCACCACCAATGATTGGGCCTCCATGCGAGAACTGTGTGCCCTGTTGCGCTGTTTAGAGTATGCCACCAACATGGCCAGTGGCGATGCCACTGTTATCAGCGTGACGATACCAATTCTATGTCTCCTAGAGAAAATGCTTAGGGCGATGATGGAAGAGGAGGTGGGCCAGGGCCAGGAGGAGGAGGAGGAGGATGACGGGTCGTTTTTAGCACTTTCAGGCCAGTCTGTTAGAAGTGGCTCAGAGGGAGGTTTTTTGCAACAGCAGAAGGCAGGTACAAATGTGGCCAGCCAGGGACCACTACTGGAGGACGAGGAGGAGGTGGAGGAGGATGAGGATGAAGCAGGTTCACAGCAGGGTGGCACCCAGCACAGCGCAGGCACATCCCTGGTGCGTGGCTGGGGGGATACAGAGGATGATGACGATACGCCTCCCACAGAGGACAGCTTGTCCTTACCTCTGGGGAGCCTGGCACACATGAGCGATTGCATGCTGCAGTGCCTGCGCAACGACAGCAGAGTTGCCCACATTTTAACGTGTGCTGACTACTGGGTGGCCACCCTGCTGGATCCACGGTACAAAGACAATGTGCCCACTTTACTTCCTGCACTGGAGCGTGATAGGAAGATGCGCGAGTACAAGCACACACTGGTAGACGCGCTCCTGAGAGCATTCCCAACTGTCACAGGGGAACAGGTGGAAGGCCAAGGCCAAGGCAGAGGAGGAGCTAGAGGTCGACCACGCAGCAGTGTCACGGCCAGCTCATCTGAGGGCAGGGTTAGCATGGCAGAAATGTGGAAAAGTTTTGTCTCCACGCCACAGCTAACTGCCCCACCACCTGATACGGAACGTGTTAGCAGGAGGCAACATTTCACTAACATGGTTGAACAGTACGTCTGCACACAACTCCACGTACTGACGGATGGTTCGGCCCCATTCAACTTCTGGGTTTCCAAATTGTCCACGTGGCCAGAATTAGCATGTTATGCCTTGGAGGTGCTGGCCTGCCCGGCTGCCAGCGTTTTATCTGAACGTGTGTTCAGCACGGCAGGGGGCATCATTACTGACAAACGCCGCCGCCTGTCCGCAGCCAACGTGGACAAGCTGACGTTTATAAAAATGAACCGGGCATGGATCCCACAAGACCTGACCCTCCCTTGTGCAGAGTAGTCCTTAATAACTGCCTTAAACCATGTTGTCTTGTACTCCTGGCCACTTCTTCTTTGAAAAATCAATTTTTGAAATTAAGTAGGATCTTGGGGTGCAACCCAGAGTTGAATGAACCTTCCCTCTGTCTGGGTGCCGGGGCCAAAGTACATGAAAGTGTCCTTCTCCTGTGCTGGGTGATATGAATGTTATACTTGTGCTGTCTGACATGTCTCCTTTGTGTGGGTGCAGGGGGCCAAAGTCACTGAAAGCGGCCTACTCCTGTGGTGGTTGACATGATGCCTGATTCTCTGCTGTGGGACCTCTCTCCTCTTTCTGGGTGCAGGGGTCAAAGTCTCTAAAAGTGCCCTTCTCCTGTGGTGGTTGATGTGAAACTGATGCTTGTGCTATCTGACCTGTCTCCTCTGTGTCGTTGCTAAGGCCTAAGTCACTGAAAGCGGCCTTCTCCTGTGCTGGCTGATATAAATGCCTGATTCTCTGCTGTGGGACCTCTCTCCTCTTTCTGGGTGCAGGGGTCAAAGTCTCTAAAAGTGCCCTTCTCCTGTGGTGGTTGATGTGAAACTGATGCTTGTGCTATCTGACCTGTCTCCTCTGTGTCGGTGCTAAGGCCTAAGTCACTGAAAGCGGCCTTCTCCTGTTCTGGCTGATATAAATGCCTGAATTTCTGCTGTGGGACCTCTCTCCTCCGTCTGGGTGCAGGGGTAAAAGTCTCTCAAAGTGGCCTTCTCTTGTGCTGGGTGATGTGAAGCTGATGTTTGTGCCATCTGACATGGTTGCCGGGGTCCCATTAAATGGTGGCCTACTCCTGTGGTGGGTGATCTAAATGCATGATTCTCTGCTGTGAAAACCTCTCTCCTCCGTCTGGGTGCAGGGGTCAAAGTCTCTCAAAGTGGCCTTCTCTTGTGCTGGGTGATGTGAAGCTGATGTTTGTGCCATCTGACATGGTTGCCGGGGTCCCATTAAATGGTGGCCTACTCCTGTGGTGGGTGATCTAAATGCATGATTCTCTGCTGTGAAAACCTCTCTCCTCTGTCTGGGTGCTGGTCCAAAATACATGAGAGTGGCCTTCTCCGGTGGTGATTGATATGACGCATGATTCCTTGCTGTGGGACCTGTATCCTCTGTCTGGGTGCTGGTCCAAAATAAATGAGAGTGGCCTTCTCCGGTGGGGGTTGATATGACGCCTTATTCCTTGATGTGGGACCTCTCTCCTCTGTCTGGGTGCTGGTCCAAAATACATGAGAGTGGCCTTCTCCGGTGGTGGTTGATATGACGCATGATTCCTTGCTGTGGGACCTGTATCCTCTGTCTGGGTGCTGCGCCAAAATAAATGAGTGGCCTTCTCCGGTGGTGGTTGATATGACGCCTTATTCCTTGCTGTGGGACCTGTATCCTCTGTCTGGGTGCTGGTCCAAAATACATCACAGTGGCCTTCTCCGGTGGTGGTTGATATGAAGCATGATTCCTTGCTGTGGGACCTATATCCTCTGTCTGGGTGCTGGTCCCAAATAAATGAGAGTGGCCTTCTCCAGTGGTGGATGATATGACGCATGATTCCTTGCTGTGGGACCTCTCTCCAATTGATATTGGTTAATTTTTATTTTTATTTTATTTTAATTCATTTCCCTATCTACATTTGTTTGCAGGGGATTTACCTACATTTTGCTGCCTTTTGCAGCCCTCTAGCCCTTTCCGGGAGTCTTTTACAGGCTTTTTAGTGCCCAAAAGTTCGGGTCCCCATTGACTTCTATGGGGTTCGGGTTCGGGATGAAGTTCGGGTTGAGTTCGGATCACGAACCCGGACATTTTCCGGAAGTTCGGCCGAACCTCTCGAACCCGAACATCCAGGTGTTCGCTCATCTCTACTAACTAACTATCTAATGTAATGTGACACATCAAAGCTCAGAGCACAACAATTACACTGCTTTCTCTCTCAGAACTAAAAATAAAAAACTTCAGAAAATGGCTGCTGGGGAGCTTCTTATATAGTAAGGGGTAGGCAACTTTCCTATTTGTTGCTAGGGATGTTGGTAAGCTCAGACAAAGACATTGCAGCCTTCTCTTTGGCCTACAAGCAAGAAACAGGGAGGGATCATGGGTTTCGAGGGAAAAAAAATCCAGAATATTCGCAAATGCAAATATATAGCAGTTTATTCTTTTCGAATTCTTGAAGTGGCAATATTCGCACCAGAGCACATTGGAAGTCAAAGGAGAACCAAAGCATTAAACCAGGGACATTCTGCTCTGAAGAGGGGAGGGAAACTGGTTCACAGAAAAAGGTCAGAAATTGATGGAAACACCACTAAAATGGTTTGGAAACAGCATGGGGAGGATGTCTGGACGCAGCTTGGAATCCCAGGTCACTGCTGAGAACGATATTCTCCGAGTAGAATGCCACTTTTACAGACAATAATACGCACAAAACCGAAGATAAAATTGATTGTAGAGGAAAAGTTGTTAGGAAACATTCTTTCCTGTATATTTACTTCTGATTAAAGTGAAAGTTCAGGCAAAAATTACAAGTAAGAGGCACTCCGATACAACCTGTATATCACATAAAGGAGGGTCTCATTCACATTGTGGTACACTTGTTCAGGAAGTGGGACTCCTACATTCATAAAGCCTGAACTGGCACTACAATAGACCCTTTATTACACATAAAGCAGGGCATTATACACACCCTTTAAAAATTATGATTGATGGCCTGCTGGTGACCCTCAAAAACATTATGGGCTAAGGCCTGCTCCTGATCTGACCCTCTAAAACAGGCATGTCCAAACTGCGGCCCTCCAGCTGTTGCAAAACTACAACTCCCAGCATGCCTGGATAGCCTACAGCTAGTATGGCATGCTGGGAGTTGTAGTTTTGCAACAGCTGGAGGGCCGCAGTTTGGACATGCCTGCTCTAAAACATTAGGGGCGAGTGCCTGCTGCTGATCTAAGCATCTAAAACATTAGGGGCGAGGGCATGCTGCTGATCATACCATCTAAAACATTATGGACGAGGGCCTACTGGTGACCTTCTAAAACATTAGGGGTGAGGGTCTGCTGCTGAGCTGACCCTCTAAAACATTAGGCGCAAGGGCAGCCTAATAAAAACGTTAATATGAAGGAGGAGGAGAATGAGAAAAGGAAGATTGAACCATATACCCTTTTTTGTGGTGAAAGGGGTGCATGGGAATACAGTGTATTCAATGCACCATAAAAGCCAAATTTAGAGTGCCTTTATGTTCAGCCGCTTTCCTTTGGTGGAGTAGAGAAGTTAGCGGCAATCCAGGCCTTGTTCATTTTAATAAGAGTCAACTTGTCAGCATTTTCAGTTGACAGGCGGATCCGTTTTTTAATTATCAGTTATTATGCCACCAGCAGCACTAAATGCCCGCTCGGACTGAATGCTGGCGGCAGGGCAGGCCAGCACCTCCAAGGCGTAGAGCGCCAGTTCGTGCCATGTGTCCAGCTAGGACACCCAATAGTTGTAAGGCACAGAGGGATCATTGAGGACGCTGACACGGTCTGCTATGTACTCCTTCACCATCTTCCAAAACTTTTCTGTCCTTGTGACACTAGGCAGTGCATCAGGGTGAGGGTGCTGGCGGGGTGTCATGAAACTGTTTCAGGCCTTGGATAGTGTTACCTTGCCTCTGTTGGAACTGCTATGTGTTCCCCTCATCTCCCCTCCTCGGTTGCCCAAGGAACTACGTACTCTGCCGCCAGCGTTGTCAGCTGGAAATTTTTGGAGCAATTTTAACACAATGACCCTCTTGTATTGCACCATTTTGCTAGTCCTCTCCACTAGTGTTGAGCGAGCATGCTCGGCCAAACACCAGTTCAGCTGAAGCATCGCGATGCTCGGCATATCGCGGTGTTCAGCTGAATACCGCATGTGCTCGAGTGCAATGCTCGAGTCCCCTCCCCGCATGTTTGTTGGCTGCTATGCAGCCAATAAACATGCAGGTAAGTTCTGCCACTCGCTGTAATGCTGTAGCCATGTTGGTTACTGCTTTTACAGTGATGGGCTGGCCTAAACGTGTCATCGGGTGCTATAAAGCACCCGATGACGCGTGGTTCGGCCCAGTCTTAGTCAGGGAGAGTTGTGCTATAGAAGGGACAGATAGTGTAGGGAATTGAATTGAATTTTTTTTGTTAGGCAGGGTAGGTGTTAGAGACCAAAAAGTCCTTTTAAGGACTATTGTTGTGTCGGGCAGCAATAAATAGTTTTTGCACAAACTGCGCTAAATTGGGATCAATCGTTGAGACCCAAAAGTCCTTTTAAGGACTTTTGTTGTATCTGGTAGCAATATATATTATTAGCTCAACCTGCTCTAAATAGCATTTTCTGCACTACATCTTCTGTGTAACGTGCGCAGCCCAAAAATATTTGTGACATTTTCTATTTCCGAAGACGGTGTCTGCTGAGAACAGGGACGTTATCTGCGATACATCTTCTGTATAACATTTGCGCATCCTAAAAATATCTGTGACATCCAGTGTACTTTTTCCGTAGGCGCTGAAGACAGCAACATTATCTGTGCTACATCTCCTGTTTATGAGCAGGCATACTAAAAATATCTGTGACATCCAGTGTACTTTGTCCGTAGATGCTGAGGACAGCGACTTTATTTGCGCTACATCTCTTGCTTAACCTGTGCGCATCCTATAAATATCTGTGACATCTATTGTACTTTTTCCGTAGACACTATGGACAGCGACATTATCTGCGCTACATCTCCTGTTTAGCATGTGTGCATCCTAAAAATATCTGTGACATCCAGTGTACTTTTTCCGTAGAAACTGCAGATAGCAACATTACTTGCGCTACATCTCCTGTGTAACGTGTGAGCAGCCTAAAAATATTTATGACATCCAGTGTACTTTTCCGTAGACGGTGTCCTCTGAGAACAGTGACATTACCTGCGCTACATCTCCTGTATAACGTTTCCGCATCCTAAAATATCTGACATTCTGTGTACTTTTTCCATAAACGCTGTGGACAGCGACATTATCTGCGCTAGATTTCCTGTGTAACAGGTGCAAATCCTAAAAATTTCTGTGACATCCAGTGAACTTTTTCTGTAGACACTTCCACCTCTGAACTCTCATCTTGCAGCACCAGTCTGCCATTAGTCGGTAGCTGAAAGCAGTGTAGAACTGCAGGGGAGAAGCGGCAACAGGCGGAAAGCCATAGTGTCCACAAGCCTAAATGGCAACATTTCCAGGGCCAGCAATATGGAAAGGTGCACATTTAGTGCTATGGCCTGTGGGTGGGTGGCTGGGTATTTACGCTTTTGTTCAAAGGCCTGGGGTATGGACAACTGTACGCTGCACTGTGAAGGTCTAGGTGCAGGGCGGGAGGAATCCGGGCCTGTGTCTTGGACAGGGGATTGACCAGCACGTAACACAGGGGAAGAGCAGGCAGTGGTGTGACCCGCAGACACTGATTGTGGACCCAGGTGTTTCGGCCCACCTATTAGGGTGCTTTGATGCCATGTGGCGGATCATACTGGTGGTGGTGAGGTTGCTAGTGTTCCTGCCCCTGCTCATTTTGGTACGGCACAGGTTGCAAATGACAATTATTTTATCATCCGCACTTTCATTAAAAAAGAGCCAGACTGTGGAACACCTACCCTTTTGCAAGGGAGATTTCCACAATGGGGGTGCTCCTGGGAACAGTTGGGGGGCTGTTTGGTGTGGCCCGCATTCTCCCTTTTGCCACCCCACTGCCTCTTCTAGCCTGTTGTGGTACTGTGCATCCCTCCCCCTCTGTACTGCTGTCCTCGTTTGGCTTGCCACCTTCCCAGGTTGGGTCAGTGATTTTATCGTCCAGCACCTCCTCTTCCACTTCCTTACTCTGGTCATCCTCCTGACTTGTTGACTTAACAAGAACCTAACTTATTGTGACAACTGTGTCTCATCCTCATCATCAACCTCTTGCGCTACTAATTGCTGTTAACTCATTGACAACTGTGTCTCATCATCATCATCCACCTCGTGAAACACTAATTGCCGTTCCCCATCGTCATCTTCTGACTGGATGCTCAAGAGTTTGGGAATCAGGGCACAAGATCTCCTCATGCCCATCTTCAAGTGGGCTTCGTGGGAGGCCCACATCAAGGAATGGCGATGAAAAGAGCTCCTTGGAATATCGCAGTGTGGGATCACTTGCCAAGACTCTCCATTGTGGGAGGAAGAGGATCAGGGTGAGGATTCTGTTGACCAGACTCTTGGCTACTGAGACTGGACTTTGTGGAAGACAGGGTGGTGTTTAACTGGAAGCATTATCTGCTGCAATCCAACCGACCACCTGGTCGCACTGGTGTGACTTCGAGAGTGGTGTCCTGCACCGCCCTGCAAACTGGGACATAAAGCTATGTATCATGGATGAGTGTGTTTCTGGTGCCCTGGCAGAAGGCACAGTTTCATCGCAACCAGGGCCATGGCCTCTGCGTGCACCATCAGCAGCATGGCCCCTTCCCCATCCCTTACTGCTCGCTTTGAGCATATTAAATGGTATATATGCTTGCAAGTATGTCACACATACAGTAGCGCAGGTTTTGTAAGTGTATGCGCAAATAAATTACACTGGATGTCACAGATATTTAGGATGCACAAACATTATATAGGAGATGTAGCACAAGTAATGTTGCTGTCGCGAGCTGCTAAGATAAAATTACACTGAATGTCACAGATATTTAGGATGCGCAAAAGTTACACAGTAGATGTAGCGCAGGTAATGTTGCTGTCACCAGCTGCTAAGATAAAATTACACTGAATGTAACAGATATTTAGGATGCAAAAACGTTACACATTAGACGTAGCACAGGTAATGTCGCTGTCACCAGCGGCTAAGATAAAATTACACTGAATGTAACAGATATTTAGGATGTGCAAACGTTATAAAGGAGATGTATCACAGGTAATGTCGCTGTCAGCAGCAGCCAAACAATTGTGCTGAATGTCAGATATTTAGGATGCTCAAATGTAACACAACAGGTGTAGCAGAGGTTGTGTCACGGTCAGCAGCGGCCAAACAATTGCACGCAATTTAGCACAGGTTGTGCTAATAATATATATTGCAGCCAGATAAAACAATAGTCCTTAAAAGGACTTTTGTGTCTTTAACACCTTTAAAAAAAACAAAAACATTTTCCCCACGCCTCCACAACGGCAGTAACATAGAGATGATCCCGCCTTCTCAGGGACAGGGACAACTTTTGGATCAGCCCATAAATGGCCCCCTCCCTCTTACCTCTTCAGTTGTTCTCTGTCCCTCAGAAGGACGGGATCGTTTGGATCGGCGGTTCGCCCAGCCTTTAGGTTTGTTTGCCTGGCAGTGGCCGGAGGGCTGTGGCAGGGGAAAGGATCGCGGAGTTCGGATGCAGCTCCTCCTGTCCCTCCGGTATCAGCCCTATCATGCGGGCTACCCCGGGCTAAAAGACCCGTGTCATGTCGGACCGGGTCTATCCTGTGAGCCGGGGGAGTGTTCCGGGGCCTGGGGACACTCTCCATCTTCACTCCTGGGCCGCGCGCGCGCCGGTATGAGCAGGGAAATAAGGCGCAGCGGGCCTTGCAGGACGTGAGGGGGCGGAGTCTGACGTCATCAGTGGGAACCAGGAAGTAAAGGAGCGTGGGCTGCCGGCGTCCTCATGCAGCTCCAGCGCTCCTCTCCAAGATGTCCCAGCCAGCTGATGAATCGCCCAGGCGGCCCGCAGGGTCATCCAGGCCCTCTAGCCCGGTAAGCCTCCTCCCAAATGCGGTTTGTTTGAAGGGTTCCTGCTGCTTCTTTGGTGATGGTGGTTTTTCTCCTTCCTGGCCTTTTTTATAAGAGCTAAAAGACCTTTTCTATGGTTGTGTCTCTTAGGGGAAAGAATCCTTAAAAAAGGATCCATCACTAAAGAAGAAATGTGCTATCTGTAGGAGAATACTTCAGAGCTCTTACAAAAAACCCTTATGTCAAAAATGTTGTGAAAAAGTAATTTCAGAAGAGACGCCATCCTTAGTTGAGAGCCTAAGGGGCGTGATCAGAGAAGAAGTGGGAGCAGCAGTAGAAGCAAAACTCTCTACGTTACCTCCCAGGCCGTCTACGTCCAAGTCCATTATTTCAGCTCAGGAATCAGACTTAGATGAAGGTGAAATCTCTTCTGGTTCTGATTGAGACGCTTCAGAAGAAATGTATGGGAAACCTCTGTGTTCAGTGGAAGAAACAGACTCCCTGCTAAAAACAATAAGGGCCACCATGAATCTGGAAGAGCCCAGGGAACCCCTTTCTGTGCAAGACCATATGTTTGCGGGACTAGGGGATAAGAAAAAACATGTGTTTCCGGTCCACCCAAACATAAAAGCGCTCATTCAATCAGAATGGAAAGACCCAGAAAAGAAGCAGTCCGCTTCTAAATGGTTCAAGAGAAAGTACCCTTTCTCCGAGGAAGACTCGGCAACCTGGGACAAATCCCCTAAGGTAGACGCCCCGGTGGCAAAAATTTCCAAAAAGACGGCTCTCCCTTTTGAAGATCTAGGGCTCCTTAAGGACCCTATGGACAAAAAATGTGAAAGCCTTCTCAAAAGAACCTGGGAATCATCCACGGCTGCCTTGAGACCGGGAATCTCAGCCACTTATACTGCCAGAACGTTGGCTCTATGGTTGGGTAAATTGGAAGAACATATTGAAGCTGACACCCCTAAGGAAGACATTCTGGCGTCCATTCCAATGTTAAAACAGGCCGCAAATTTTATTGCAGATGCATCAGCAGATATAGTGAAGCTTTCGGCCAGAACAGCCGCATTGTCCAATGCTTCAAGAAGGGCAATCTGGTTACGAACCTGGTCTGGTGATACTGCTTCTAAAAATAGGCTTTAGAGTAGGAGATAGAGTGTTTGGCACAACACTGGACGATATTTTAGAAAAAGCTTCTGACAGAAAAAAAGGGTTTCCTACGGAAGCAAAATATTTCCACCAGAGGCGTTCCTTTCGGTCCCAAAAGTGTGGTAGACCTGATCAAAAAAGAAAGGAGACAAGATCATCCTGGCAGTCCTATAAAGGAAAAGGCAAAGGATTTCTGTTTAACCCAGATAAAGCCACTCATACCACGTCCCAATGATGCCAGAAGTATGGTGGGAGGAAGATTAGCTCATTTTCTATCAGCCTGGGAAGATATTCAAGCTTCTCCCTGGATCCTATCCGTTATAAAAGACGGTTATGGTCTGGAGTTCAAATCCTGCCCACCAGAAAAATATATGGAAAATTCGCCTTTGGGGGGAGAAAACCAGGAAGCCATGGATCTTCAGGTATCCCTATTAATAGAAAAAGGGGCCATTGTTCTGGTTCCAAGACAAGAACACTAGAGAGGCTTTTACTCCCCAGTCTTCTTAATAAAAAAACCAAACGGCTCGTTCAGGTTAATTTTAAATCTAAAGATGTTGAACAAATACGTAATTTACAAGAGGTTCAAAATGGAATCAATAAAAACGGTGATCAACCTACTCCCAGAAAACTGCCTCTTGGTAACATTGGACTTAACGGATGCATATTACCATATACCCATCATGGTACAGGAGTCAGCTATGTCATTTTCAATTTCAGGTACTCCCGTTTGGCCTCAGCTCAGCTCCGAGACTCTTTACGAAAGTCATGACAGAAGTAGCAAAATACTTTCATCTGAAAGGAATCCTATTTTTTCCATACCTGGACGACTTCCTAATAGCAGATTCATCAGAGGTTTTGTTACTTCAGCATCTACAGACAATCCAGACCACTCTGATCAACTTGGGATGGTTAATAAATGTACAAAAATCCTGTCTTCATCCATCACCCCAGAGAATCTTCCTAGGCATATTATTGGACTCAGTGAAAACGACCTCTTTTCTTCCTGCACAACCTGGTTCAGAACCTAAGAAGATTTCGGGAACAGACTTTAGTCTCTTTCAGGGACATCATGACTATCCTAGGATTAATGACTTCGACCATCCCTTCAGTAAAATGGGCTCAATTCCACTCAAGAACCTTACAGTCCTTTCTTCTGAAATCCTGGGACAAGAGACAGACATTGTTGAACAAAAAAGTGAGAATTCCAGGACAAGTAAAAGCATCTTTGACTTGGTGGTTAGACCGAAGGAATCTTTCAAGAGGGGTGCCCTGGAGACCATCCGATCTGATGGTCATTACCACAGATGCAAGCCAACAAGGATGGGGAGCCCATATGGAAGGACAACTGGCGCAGGGCCGATGGGGGCCCGATCTACAGGTAGCTTCGTCCAACAGGAGAGAATTGACGGCAGTTTGGAAAGCACTAAAAAGTTTTGCCTCCTCTCTTCAAGGAAGGAACGTAAAAGTTCTTTCAGACAACGCTACAACTGTGGCATATTTAAACAGGCAAGGAGGTACAAAGAGTCAGACCCTGAGCCTAGTGATAAAAAAGATCCTGAGTTGGGGAGAGCTAAACCTTCTCTCTTTATCAGCAGCCCATGTAAAGGGGAAAGAGAATCATGTAGCAGACTTTCTCAGCAGGGACCGGCTAAGTGCAGGAGAATGGATGTTGAATCGCCAAGTATTCAAACAAGTCTGTGCCAGATGGGGCGTACCAAAGATCGATCTGTTTGCCTCAAGGAAAAACAGGCAAGTCCCAGGTTTTTATTCTCTATCAGAACAGGATTATCCCTTGAAGGTAGATGCCCTTTCGGTACCCTGGCCACCAGTTCTGTTATATGCCTTCCCTCCATTTACACTCATACAGAGGGTTATAGCGAAGATCCTAAAGGAGAAAGCTCAAATCATCCTAATCACACCTTTCTGGCCCCGAAGGTCATGGTTCCCGGTGCTGAAGAATCTCGCGGGGGAAGATTTCTGGTTTCTGCCTCCTCGTCCGGACCTCCTTCTCCAAGGCCCAGTATCTCATCCCCAGGTTACTCAGCTCCATTTGACGGCCTGGCGGTTGAGAGGAGTATTTTGAAGAACAAAGGCTTCTCTGATAAGGTGATTTCCACTCTACTGCGAAGTAGAAAACCGGTTACCTCTAAAATATATCTGAGGGCCTGGAAATCTTTTTTGAAGTTTGGGGAGGGCAGATATAATCCCTCAGGGGAACTCCAACTGTCCCTTGTACTGGACTTCCTTCAGAGGGGCTTGGATAAAGGCCTGGCAGTGAGTACATTAAAGGTACAGGTTGCAGCCTTAAGTGTCTTTTTAGATCACAAACTGGCAGACATAGAGATAGTCAAAAGATTCTTCAAATCCGCTGTCAGGGTTCGCCCAAGAGTAAGATCTCTTGCTCCTCCCTGGGACCTCAATTTAGTACTGTCCAAGCTGATGCATCCTCCATTTGAGCCGATTTCTGAACTACCCTTAAGAATTCTCACTCTAAAAACAGTATTTCTCTTAGCCATCACTACAGCTAGGAGAGTAGGTGAAATTCAGGCTTTTTCTATCTTGCCTCCCTACCTTTCTGTGACAGAAGACAGGATCACTTTGAGACATTCACCGGAATTCCTTCCAAAGGTAGTGTCAAAGTTCCATTGTCAACAGGAAGTTACCCTTCCTTCTTTCTGTTCCCAGGCAAAGTCCGAGAAAGAGAAACTCTTCCACAACCTGGATGTAAGAAGATGTGTCCTACAATATCTAGATGCCACGAGGGAGCTTAGGAGGACCAATCAATTGCTCATTCAGTACATGGGCCTGTATAAAGGGAAAGCAGTCAGCAAGACTTCTATTTCAAGATGGATCAAGTTGTGTATTGCCCTGGCCTACCAGACGGAAGGACTATCTCCTCCCCCTTTCCTTAACCCCTTAAGGACGAAGGGCGTACATGTACGCCCTTGCGTCCTGGTACTTAAGGACCAAGGGCGTACATGTACGCCCTGTGTTTAAACTGCTACTGCACCCGATGTGGGCGCAGTAGCAACATGGTTCCTGCTGATGTAGATCAGCAGGAACCATGTTCTAATGCCGAGGGGGGTCATGTGACCCCCCCGTATCGGTGATCGCTGCAAACCGCAGGTCAATTCAGACCTGCGGTTTGCAGCGGTTTTAGCTATCTCTGATCCCCGCGGTCTGTGACCGCGGGGATCAGAGTTAATTGCGGCAAAGATCTTTATTTTAACCCCCCCTGCAGCCCCCAATCTTGTTATGGCGGCGGGGGTGCAGGGGGGGTGGTTGCGGAGGCGGGAGGCGGTGCCTAGTGGTTCTATCAGAGTGCCAGCACATGGCTGGCACTCTGATAGAAAAACGGCTGGCATCTGTGCTGCAGATGCCAGCCGCTTAACCCTTCTTACCGCGGTCCGGACGGACCGCGGTATGGAAGGTGTTAACAGGGAGGGAGCTCCCTCCTCTTCCCATCGGGGGCTGCTGTGCCTATGCAGCCCCCCAGGATGGGATCGCAGAGGGAGGGAGCTCCTCCTCCTCTATCCATCACCCACTGCTCTCTAATGGCAGTGGGTGATGGTTACCATGGCAGCAGGACGCTTTCAGAAGCGCCCTGCTTGCCATGGTATAGTAATCTCTGGTCAGACTTCTGCTAAAGGCAGAAGTCTGACCAGACTGTGAAAGTAAAAATACAGTGCAGCACACTATATAGTGTACTGTACTGTATTATATAGACACCAGATCCACTGGATCTACAAGAACCAAGTGGGTCTGGGTCCAAAAAAATGTAAAAAGTGAAAAAAGTAAAAATAAAAAAAACACAAATCACTGAATAAAAAGTAAAAAAAATAAAATACACTACACATATTAGGTATCGCCGCGTCCGTAAAAAACAGCTCTATAAAAATATCACATGACTGAACCCCTCACGTGAACGCCATAAAAAAAAAAAAAAAATGGTGTAAATAAGCCATTTTTTGGCACCTTACATCACTAAAAATGTAATAAAAAGCGATCAAAAAGGCGTATGGCTCCCAAAATAGTACCAATCTAACCGCAATCTCACCCCGCAAAAAATAAGCCCCTTCATAAAACAATTGCCCAAAAAATAAAAAAACTATGCCTCTCAGACTAAAACATGATTTTTTTTGTTTCAAAAATGCTTTTCAGTGTTAAATGTAAAAAAATAAAAAAAAGTAGACATATTGGGTATCTCCACGTCCGTAAGAATCTGCTCTATAAAAATATCACATGACCTAACCCCTCAAGTAAACACTGTAAAAAAAAAAAAAAAAAAAAAAAAAAAAAAACTTTGTCAAAAAGCCATTTTTTTGTCAACTTACATCACAAAAAGTGTAATAGCAAGCGATCAAAAAGTCATATGACCCCCCAAATAGTGCCAATCTAACCGCCACCTCATCCCGCAAAAATTATACCCAACCTGAGACAATCGCCTAAAAACTGAAAAAAATATGGCTCTCAGACTATGGAGACACTAAAACATATTTTTTTTTGTTTCAAAAAGGATATTATTGTGTAAAACCAAAAAAAAAAAAAAAAAGTATACATATTGGGTATCGTCGCGTTCGTAACGACCTGCTCTATAAAAATATAACATGACCTAACCCCTCAGGTGAACTCCGTAAACATAAAAAATAAAAAGGTTGTAAAAAAAGTCATTTTTTTGTCACCTTACATCACAAAAAGTGTAATAGCAAGTGATCAAAAAGTCATATGCACCCCAAGATAGTACCATTCAAACCGCCATCTCATCCCGCAAAAATGAGCCCCTACATAGGACAATTGCCAAAAAAAAAAAAAAACTATGGCTTTCAGAATGTGGAGACACTAAAAATCATTTTTTCAAAAATGCTTTATTATGTAAAACTGAAACAAAAAACCCCAAAAAGTAGACATATTTGGTATTGTCGCATCTGTAACAACCTGCTCTATAGAAATAGCACACAATCTAACCTGTCAGTTCAACGATGTAAATAACAAAAAAT
Organism: Bufotes viridis; assembly: GCA_033119425.1. Classification (NCBI taxonomy): domain Eukaryota; kingdom Metazoa; phylum Chordata; class Amphibia; order Anura; family Bufonidae; genus Bufotes; species Bufotes viridis. The sequence continues at coordinate 255,312,759 of CM065589.1, read as the reverse complement.
ACAAAACTGTCCCAAAACAGCTATTTTTTTGCAAATTATCCATTTTAATCCATTTTTCCAGTAACAAAGCAAGGGTTAACAGCCAAACAAAACTCAATATTTATTGCCCTGATTCTGTAGTTTGCAGAAACACCCCATATGTGGTCGTAAACTGCTGTATGGCCAAACGGCAGGGCGTAGAAGGAAGGGAACGCCATATGGTTTTTGGAAGGCAGATTTTGCTGGACTGGTTATTTGACACCATGTCCCATTTGAAGCCCCCTGATGCACCCCTACAGTGGAAACTCCAAAAAGTGACCCCATTTTGGAAAGTACAGGATAAGGTGGCAGTTTAGTTTGTATTATTTTAGGGTAAATATGATTTTTGGTTGCTCTATATTACACTTTTTTTGAGGCAAGGTAACAAAAAATAGAAATTCCGAAATTTCATCTCCATTTGCCAATAACTCTTGTGGAACACCTAAAGGGTTAACAAAGTTTGTAAAATCAGTTTTGAATACCTTGAGGGGTGTAGTTTCTTAGATGGAGTCACTTTTATGGAGTTTCTACTCTAGGGGTGCATCGGGGGGCTTCAAATGGGACATGGTGTCAAAAATCCAGACCAGCAAAATCCGCCTTCCAAAAACCATATGGCGTTCCCTTACTTCTGTGTCCTGCCGTTTGGCCATACAGTAGTTTAGGACCACATATGGGGTGTTTCTGAAAACTACAAAATTCGGGGCAATAAATATTGAGTTTTGTTTGGCTGTTAACCCTTGCTTTGTTACTGGAAAAAATGGATTCAAACGGAAAATTTTCCAAAAAAATCGAAATTCTGAAATTTTATCTCCATTTGCCATTAACTCTTGTGGAAAACCTAAAGGGTTAATGACGTTTGTAAAATCAGTTTTGAATACCTTGAGGGGTGTAGTTTCTAGAATGGGGTCATTTTTGGATGGTTTTTATTATGTAAGCCTCACAAAGTGACTTCAGACCTGAACTGGTCCCTAAAAAGTGGGTTTTTGAAAATTTCTGAAAAATTTCAAGATTTGCTTCTAAACTTCTAAGCCTTGTAACGTCCCCAAAAAATAAAATGGCATTCCCAAAATGATCGATACATGAAGTAGACATATGGGGAATGTAAATCAATAACTTTTTTGGGCGGTATTACTATGTATTATAGAAGTAGAGAAATTGAAACTTGGAAAATTGCTAATTTTTCAAAATTTTTGGTAAATTTGATATTTTTTTATAAATAAAAATGAAATTTTTCGACTTAATTTTACCAGTGTCATGAAGTACAATATGTGACGAAAAAACAATCTCAGAATGGCCTGGATAAGAAAAAGCGTTTTAAAGTTATCACCACATAAAGTGACACTGGTCAGATTTTCAAAAAATGGCCTGGTCCTAAGGTGAAAATGAGCCCGGTCCTTAAGGGGTTAAAGCTCATTCAACTCGAGCCTTGGCCACTTCCTGGGCCGAGGGAGCCTCTGCCTCCTTGGAAGACATTTGTCGGGCCGCTACATGGTCAAATCCATGCACATTTTTCAGACATTACAAGTTAAATATCTCGGCTGACAGAGATTTAGCCTTTGGGCGTAGGGTCCTATCGGCAGTTGTCCCACCCTAGTCATTATTCTATGTTATTTCCTCCATGTTACTGCCGTTGTGGAGGCGTGGGGAAAAGACGGACATTACTCTTACCGGTAATCGTTTTTTCCTTTAGCCTCCACAACGGCATGAGGAATTCCCCCCTCCCCCAAAAAGAAAAAAAAAAAAACACATCGGGTCAAAGGGTTATGAACTCGAAAAAAAAAAAAAAGGGGTTTCCAGTTTCAGTATCTGTATTGTTGTGGATATCTTGATTAAAATTTTCTTGCATTTATTCTGAGTACTAGGTTACTAACTGAAGAGGTAAGAGGGAGGGGGCCATTTATGGGCTGATCCAAAAGTTGTTCCTGTCCCTGAGAAGGCGGGATCATCTCCATGTTACTGCCGTTGTGGCGGCTAAAGGAAAAAACGATTACCGGTAAGAGTAATGTCCGTCTTTCCTGTCCCTACACTATCTGTCCCTTCTGCTGCAGCTCGCCCTGACTAAGACTGAGCCGAACCACGTGTGATTGGCTGGCTGATGACGCTTTCCGGCCAGCCATTCACTGTAATGCCAGTAACCAACATGGCTACGGTATTACAGTGAGTGCCAGTACTTCCCCACACATTTATTCGCTGCGTAGCAGCCAACAAAATGGTGTTTGGCCGAGCATGCTCACCCAACACTAATTACTGCCCATGTGGGAAATATGTGGCAATATCGGAAAGCTATTGAGGATTGAGCAGTCAGGATATGGGATCAGCCCCAGTCCAGTGACCCGATTTTTGATTGGAGGACCAGGAGCATGGTGTGGTTCTCGGTTGAGAGGGGGTCTGGCTTCATCCAAGATGACAAGACCGGGCAGTAGCTGTATGTTAATAGGCACTCTGTGAAGAGAAGTTCCTCAGGCCCGCCACAGCCTACATAAGGGGGACACTGTAGAATACACCCCCATGGAGCGCCTTTAGGGGCCATTTTTTGTAGCGTTAATCTGCTTCAAGAAACCTCTGGTCCAATTGTCAGCACTGGAGGTACTGTATGGCCAGATGACCCAGCTGCAATAAGAAAAGTGCACAAAACGGTGTGGTCTGCTTCCGAGAACGACCTCAGCTAGAGCCGAAGCCGCTGATCCTATGGTTGCCTACTCCCACCTGAGAGATGGGAGGAACACCAGACCACCGACCTCCCTGCCTGTGGCCTATGTGAGACCCCAGAAGGTCTTTGCTATGGCGCTGTCTCCCAACCGGAAGTTCGGGCTTAACCTTCCCAGCTTCCTTCAGAGAGAGAAACATGTACCACCATAAGCAACATGTGGCTTCAGCTTTCTCTGATGTGTATGCCTACAGAGTCCTTTTGTTTTGGCTTTGCACAGGGAGCAAGAATGTTACGCACAATTATAATGGAATTCCTGATCTTAAGAAACTGACTTGGACTCCAAAGCAAAGGCTCTCTTGTCATGTCTTGTGTGCTGTGGAGATAAAAACACATAAATGTTTTCAACTTACTGAAGCCGCTTGATTTAATTGTTCATAGATGGTAAAGGCAAAGTCTGCTTGTGTGTTGTCATCAGCATCTTTATTATGTTCACTGCTGGACCCACGACAACATAATTCGGTCAATACCACAAAAGAAGGTCTACAAACACCTATCAATTTTCCCTAAATAAAGAAATTCACCAACGAAAGGATAATGGAATTCAGTTCATACAGAAGAAATTCGACATTCACCCATACATTTTCTGAAAAAAAGCCCATGTCACAGAAAGAATTTCACCACTAAGTGCTTCAGTCCATACCGCAAAAGGAGGTGTACATTCACCCATATATTTTCCGAAAAAAAGCCAGTGTCACATAAGGAATTTCACCACTAAGTACTTCAGTCCATACCGCAAAAGGAGGTGTACATTCACCCATACATTTTCCGAAAAAAAGCCAGTGTCACATAAAGAATTTCACCACTAAGTACTTCAGTCCATACCGCAAAAGGAGGTATACAATCACCCATCAAATTTCCCGAAGAAAACATGGTTGAAATAAAAATATTCACCAACGTAATTCTGTCCATCCCGTGAAATGTCCTTCACCCTATATAACTAGACTGCTGAACGGCAATTAGGTCCAATTTTTTTTTTATATTTTTACACAAAAGGCTTTTCAACAGATAAGTGCAACGATGAAAGGCGAATATATTTGTATTTTGCCAGAAATACACGGCAAACTGGGTTGTAAAATATCTCACTACACTGCTGAAAGGCAAATATAGTTTTCCTTTTTCCACTAATACACACAAAAAAGGGCTTTAAAATCAAATAATTGCACCACTAGGCGGCAAATATATTTTTCCTTTTTCCACTAATACACACAAAAAAGGGCTTTAAAATCAAATAATTGCACCACTAGGCGGCAAATATATTTTTCCTTTTTCCACTAATACACACAAAAAAGGGCTTTAAAATCAAATAATTGCACCACTAGGCGGCAAATATATTTTTCCTTTTTCCACTAATACACACAAAAAAGGGCTTTAAAACAGATAACTGCAGTGCTAGGCGGCAAATATATTTTTTGAAATTAAAATATTCACCAATGAAAGGATAATGGAATTCGGTTCATACAGAAGGAAGTCTTTATTTTCCCCCCAAAAGCCTGTTTCACATTAAAAAATTCACCACTACGTAATTCTGTCCATCCCGCGAAAAGTCCTTAACGCTATATAACTGCACCGCTGAACAGCAATTAGGCCCAAATTTTTTTTTATATTTTTACACAAAAGGCTTTTCAACAGATAAGTGCAACGATGAAAGGTGAATATATTTCTATTTTGCCAGAAATACACCGCAAACTGGGTTGTAAAATATCTCACTGCACTGCTGAGCGGCAAATATATTTTTCCTTTTACCACTAATACACGCAAAAAAGGGCTTTAAAACAGATAACTGCAGTGCAAGGCGGCAAATATATTTTTTCTTTTTACACTAATACATGAAGAAAAGGGCTTTAAAACAGATAATTGCACCGCTAGGTGGCAAAGATATGTTTCCTTTTTCCACTAACTCACACAAAAAAGGGCTTTAAAACAGATACCGTAACTGCACCGATAAGCGGCAAATATTTTTTTTTTCCTTTTTCCACTATTACACGACAAAAAGGGCAGTAATTTTCGCACTTCACCACACAACGGCTAATAAGCCCATTTTTCCCACTAATACAAGCCAAAAAATGCTTTAGAACATATAAGTGCACTGCACTAGGGCAAATAAAACGTAGAAATAATTCCTTGTAATAAACTCTAATGCCCTTATCAAACAGCATTTGCACCCTAATAAGAACGGTTTGCTGGAATTACAGAGCTGTATAATGGCAATTTGGATCCCCAGTCAGTGCAGCAAGGTGTAATAGGACCGTTCCTATTACTAGTGATGTCGCGAACATAAAATTTTCAGTTCGCGAATAGCGAACGCGAACTTCCGCAAATGTTCGCGAACGAGCGAACCGGGCAAACCGCCATAGACTTCAATTGGCAGGCGAATTTTAAAACCCACAGGGACTCTTTCTGGCCACAATAGTGATGAAGAACAACGTACCGACCTGTAGACCGTCAGAAAAGTCAGATAAACAGTAATATTTCTAAAGTAGACACACCTTCACCGAGAGAAATATTCACTTAAAAAATAGCTTTTATTGATTATTAATTAAAAGATTCAATAGATATCGAGCCTCCCAGAAAGGATAATCACGGAAGGAGACCCAAGGAAATGAATATCCCTATAGATGTCCCTCATCCGCTGTTGGCCCTGCCTAAAAAACGGAATGGCCGCCCCGATAGGGGCGATCCCGTATCAGGAACCTCCTGGAAACCCTACACCGTCCCTGATACAGGACAGAACCCACCACCGAAATAAATAGGACAGGTGTCAATTGCAGGTCAAGATTAGAACCGTCTCTATGGTCACAAATTTTAGCTAAACATGATTAACAATATATATGGTATCGAGATACTTTCAAACCACAGTTTATCATAAACTCTCGTGCTGGTGCAACGACGCCTATGTAAAACAAAGTGAAAAATAACGATGTAGTTATTCAAGTCCCAATTAGTATAATCTTATCCCAACGCGTTTCACTGCGCAAATATTCAATTCGCAGATCCTCAGGGGACTTAGAAAGCACACAAATGGTCCAGATGACCCCAATATTTTTCTGCACCAACAAATTGATAAGCCTCATACTCCGTAACAGAACTTGTTGAGGAAAAAACGATGTAAAGTGTTCACATATTCAGGTATAAAAGGCCAAAGTTTTCTGCACCAACAGATTAATAGATATTCTGCTCAATAACACAACCTGTATACACCGCCAGTCCGGACACAATGTCATATATACATATAATCATCATAATAAAGTGGGCAAATCCCCACAAAGCTCCAAAAAGAAACAAATCCAATTCAAACCCCTGAAAGCAGGGGGCTGCCCCGGTATGGCAGTACAATTTGTAAGGTGCAGTCCATCAATGAATAGTAGGGCATACAAGGCAGGTACTTGCGTGTCCTCAAGGCTCACAGGTTGATTACATAGCGCTGGTGCCGATCGCAATGTATGATATGAGAGGCGGGGAGGTATGTAACTCACCAGGCGCTCTTAAATAGCGCGCTGATCAGGTATTCCAGTTCCGGCTTCCGATCACAGGGACCGTCCAGTAAAACATTGAAATCAGTGGAGGATAACTTAATAGTGAATCTATCAAAGAAAACACTCTCGGATGAGGAAATATCCATAATATCTAAGGGCCTTTCATATGTTCCGACTAACCATTTTGATTGTTTCAGCTGGATAAAGGACATTAATCTCTTTATTAGAAAAATTAAATGGAGAAAAACCTTTATACAGTTAGAAAAACAAAAGTGTACTGAGATGGGCCTTGAGCTGTCTGACCTACAGGGGCTTAATGAGCTGGTAGGTCTCCTAGACGAGAACGACAGACCAGTGGATCAAGGTCCTTTTACAGATCTGTGCAATAAAAGCACAAAAAATCCACCTAAAGGTAATGAATCCCACATTGATCTATTCCTCAGGTCTGTGGTTAGAGATCTGGAGAACCTGCGGGAGATTTCTGCGCAAAAGAACTATACTTTCCATGAAATTGAGGCTCTGAAGAATCTGTCTAAAAATAAAGAAATTATAGTCAAACCCTCTGATAAAGGGGGAAATATAGTCATCTTAGATTCTGGAAAGTATAGGTCTATGTGTATGGATCTCTTAAGTGATAAGACCAACTACGAGATTTTGAAGCAGGATCCTACACAGGACTTTAAGAAAGAACTGGAAGTCATACTCCAAGAGGCCTTATCTAACAAGCTCATTAACAAGAGAGAGTATGACTTTTTGTATCCACAGTACCCAAGAGTGGCAACCTTTTACTGTTTGCCAAAGATACACAAGGGCTTAGACCCACTAAAAGGCCGCCCAATTGTATCTGGAATAGGCAACCTGACCCAGAATCTAGGAACTTATGTGGATCAGATTTTACGCCCCTTTTTGTTATCACTACCCTCGTACCTATGCGATACGACAGACCTGCTACAACGTTTAGAAGGGATACATGTGGAGGATGGCACCTTCCTGGCCTCGATAGATGTAGAGGCCCTTTATACATCGATACCCCATGAGAAGGGTCTACAAGCAGTTAGTCTCTACCTTGAATCCAGAAGCATTAATGCAAAAAACCACAGTAACTTCGTTTTGCGAGTCCTCTCGTACATTCTGACCCGGAATTATTTTATCTTTGATTCCAAGTTCTTCCACCAGCTCAGGGGCACTGCCATGGGCAGTCCATGCGCGCCGACCTACGCAAATTTGCTCCTGGGCTGGTGGGAGGACACTGTGGTCTTTACAGATGAGTGTGGAGGGTGGACTCGCTTTATCCCTCTCTGGGTCCGATACATAGATGACATTCTGTTGCCGTGGACCGGACCCAGGGAGGGTTTCCATCAGTTTATGGAACATCTAAATGTGAACCATATTGGCTTACGCTTCACATCTGAGATTAATGATAAGACAATTTCCTTTCTGGATGTAAGAATTACTAAAACTGAACATCAAACTTTAAAAACTACCCTATTTAGAAAAAAGACGGCCACTAATAGCCTTTTAGGTTGGAAGAGCTTTCACCCGAAAGCACTACGGAGGGGCATCCCGAAAGGACAGTTCCTTAGGTTAAGACGTAACTGCTCTACATTGGCAGATTTTGAGATTGAGGCCTCCAAACTCCATGAGAGGTTTAAACAAAGGGGTTACCCGGATCCCTATCTTAATGAAGCTCTGGATCAAGCACGAAGTAAAAATAGAGCTGAATTACTACAAGTAAGACCTAAAAGAGGGACGATTTAGTGCGAATAGTTGGTACTTTTGATTCAGCATCACATCTAGTGAGGGACATTATAGATCGCTATTGGTCTCTACTAAAGACTGATTCAGATCTAACCAACTATCTGTCAGATCGTCCCTCAATCACCTACAGGAGAGGTCGCAACCTAAGGGACTGGCTAGTTAAAAGCCATTTTGAAGCTGCTACCAAAAATGTTGGCTTCAGAATAGATCTACAGGGACATTTAGGTGTGGCCGGTGCAAGGCCTGCAAATACATTGAAATTGGAGACGTGTTCAGTGATGCAAGAGGTGAATCACATTTTCAAATGAGGGGTTTTGCTAATTGCAACACTAGAGGTCTCGTTTACCAGATGAGATGTTGCTGTGGGAAACTCTACATAGGGAAGACCTGTAGAGAGTTCAAGGTGAGAATTTTGGAACATGTGGGCGATGTACGTAATAAACGGGACAAACCGATTCCAAGGCATATAGCGGCTGCCCATGAAGGTGGCAATGTCACTTTTCGTTTTTCAGCCATTGAGGTGATCCAACCCTCTAAGAGAGGGGGTAATTTGGATCAGGTTCTGAAGCAAAAAGAAGCGAGGTGGATCTATAGGCTGGGTACACATGTACCACACGGGTTAAACGATAGCATTGACTTTTCGTGCTTTATATAGAGGTGACTTTTTTGGTATCCAGGCTAGGACATTGTGCTATCAATATACCGTTGTTGCAGTGTAGCTGCTTTACTTTTTGTTATTTTTTCTACCTAGCCATTCTCCATGTTCATCTGCTTGGGTTTAAAATTTTACCTGCAGATTTGCATGAATAATGATATTTCAATAAGAGCCTCTACAGAAATAACACTCTGTCACTTTTCTGTTATATGAATCTGTAGTTGTTTTGTTTGGATGTAAAGTGTTCAGATTGAGGTCATTTTTGAGGCTCCCCATAAGTATTTGATTAAGGACTGCTGTACTAGGTCTATTTAGGTGTATCTGTTTGATTTGATTACTAATATATTACCGATAAAAGGCACTTCCGGCTTGTGTGGAACGCAAACTTGCAGGGAAGCATTATTGCGTTTCCTGGTTACATGTCAGGTGACCCTGACACGTGATCTTCAGCCTTCTGACACGCAGACGGACGGCGGTGGAACGCAGCGGCTCGGATCACTGTGGGCGTCACAGTCAGGTGACCGCACATGTGATCGGAAGCCGGAACTGGAATACCTGATCAGCGCGCTATTTAAGAGCGCCTGGTGAGTTACATACCTCCCCGCCTCTCATATCATACATCGCGATCGGCACCAGCACTATGTAATCAACCTGTGAGCCTTGAGGACACGCAAGTACCTGCCTTGTGTGCCCTACTATTCATTGATGGACTGCACCTTACAAATTGTACTGCCATACCGGGGCAGCCCCCTGTTTTCAGGGGTTTGAATTGGATTTGTTTCTTTTTGGAGCTTTGTGGGGATTTGCCCACTTTATTATGATGATTATATGTATATATGACATTGTGTCCGGACTGGCGGTGTATACAGGTTGTGTTATTGAGCAGAATATCTATTAATCTGTTGGTGCAGAAAACTTTGGCCTTTTATACCTGAATATGTGAACACTTTACATCGTTTTTTCCTCAACAAGTTCTGTTACTGAGTATGAGGCTTATCAATTTGTTGGTGCAGAAAAATATTGGGGTCATCTGGACCATTTGTGTGCTTTCTAAGTCCCCTGAGGATCTGCGAATTGAATATTTACGCAGTGAAACGCGTTGGGATAAGATTATACTAATTGGGACTTGAATAACTACATCGTTATTTTTCACTTTGTTTTACATAGGCGTCGTTGCACCAGCACGAGAGTTTATGATAAACTGTGGTTTGAAAGTATCTCGATACCATATATATTGTTAATCATGTTTAGCTAAAATTTGTGACCATAGAGACGGTTCTAATCTTGACCTGCAATTGACACCTGTCCTATTTATTTCGGTGGTGGGTTCTGTCCTGTATCAGGGACGGTGTAGGGTATCCAGGAGGTTCCTGATACGGGATCGCCCCTATCGGGGCGGCCATTCCGTTTTTTAGGCAGGGCCAACAGCGGATGAGGGACATCTATAGGGATATTCATTTCCTTGGGTCTCCTTCCGTGATTATCCTTTCTGGGAGGCTCGATATCTATTGAATCTTTTAATTAATAATCAATAAAAGCTATTTTTTAAGTGAATATTTCTCACAATAGTGATGAGAAAGTTGTTTCAAGGGGTCTAACACCTGGACTGTGGCATGCCGGAGGGTGATCTATGGCAAAACTCCCATGGAAGATTACGTAGTGGACGCAGAGTCGGGTTTTAATCCATAAAGGGCATAAATCAACTAACATTCCTAAATTGTTTGGAATAACGTGCTTTAAAACATCCAGTGTGTGTATACGATCAGGTATGATGTTGTATCGATCAGGTAGTGTAAGGGTTACGCCCGCTTCACTGACATTGACAGACCAAACTCCCCTTTTAATGCACCGCAAACAGTTCATTTGCACAACTGCAAACTCCCCATTTGCACAAGGTTGGATACCAAGCTAGCCACGTCCCGGTGATGTCATTGAAGGTTTCTTCCTCCACCCAGCCACGTACAACACCAAGGGTCCCCAAAAGATTAATTGAATTGATTTTTCGAACGGTGAGATGGTTAAAAAAATGCTGGCTCCCTCCCCTTTGTTTTTATCCACGGTGACTGCGTCTGCGCCGTGCAATTTACTGTCACACCCGATATGAGTGGTATTTTCTGTAGTACTATTCTCATCAGTTTAATCCCTCTAACGTCTCCAATCTGGGGGCCATTTATTGAATAGATTTTTCGAACGGGGAGATGGTTAAAAAAACGCTGGCTCCCTCCACTCTGTTTTAAACCACGGTCACTGCGTCTGCGCCGTGCAATTTACTTACACACCCGATATGAGTGGTATTTTCTGTAGTATTATTCTCATCAGTTTAATCCCTGTTACGTCCCATATCAAACACAACAATAGCTGACCTCAGGGAGACCAGCTACAAAAAACACCGCGGAGCCTCACTTAAGAGACTCAACACAGCAATCCGAAGTGCAAAGTTCCCTGGGAAACAGGAATATGCAAAACAAATGTGGAGCCCCTGTTATGGGTCTACAACACAATGAAAGCCAGATATCCCTCAAAGGAAGGAAAACCAAGCAAAGGGGTGTCTCCATTACAGAGATCACCAAATCCTGAGGTCAGCTATTGTTGTGTTTGAGTAGTCTCCGAGGCATTGCTCCCGGTTAGCCAGAATCCTACTCCACACTGATGAGGGGCAACACCCTGAAACAGCTGTCTGTGGATGGATACCTAGCTTAGGTTTTCCCTGTCACATCCTTAAAGCTTGTAAAAAAGTGGGATCTTGACATAGGGGCCACTTAATATGGTGGATTTGGTGATCTCTGTAATGGAGACACCCCTTGCTTGGTTTTCCTTCCTTTGAGGGATATCTGGCTTTCATTGTGTTGTAGACCCATAACAGGGGCTCCACATTTGTTTTGCATATTCCTGTTTCCCAGGGAACTTTGCACTTCGGATTGCTGTGTTGAGACTCTTAAGTGAGGCTCCGCGGTGTTTTTTGTAGCTGGTCTCCCTGAGGTCAGCTATTGTTGTGTTTGAGTAGTCTCCGAGGCATTGCTCCCGGTTAGCCAGAATCCTACTCCACACTGATGAGGGGCAACACCCTGAAACAGCTGTCTGTGGATGGATACCTAGCTTACGTTTTCCCTGTCACATCCTTAAAGCTTGTAAAAAAGTGGGATCTTGACATAGGGGCCACCTAATATGGTGGATTTGGTGATCTCTGTAATGGAGACACCCCTTTGCTTGGTTTTCCTTCCTTTGAGGGATATCTGGCTTTCATTGTGTTGTAGACCCATAACAGGGGCTCCACATTTGTTTTGCACGTCCCATATCAGGGATTGCCTTTTGTGAAAAAAAATTTAGGCCAGGTACCTTCGACTGCCTTCACAGTGACAGACCAAACTCTCATACACCAAACTGAATTGATTTCAGGAACCGGGAGATGGAAAAAGCAGCTTGGTCGGTCCTCTTACTCCCAAATTGGGGCACTGCGCGTGCACAGAGCAATGTGCTGTGACACCCTATATGAGTGGTGTCTTAACTAGTACTATTCCTATCAGTTTAATCCCTGTTACGGACCCTATCCGGTCGAATTGATTAACCATTGTCGAATTAGCGAACCATTACGACATCATGAAATAATTTAGTTCTGAACTCTGTACTTGCTTTGTATTGGAATTGATGGGGATTTTTTTAATTGCCTGCATCATTTCTAATAAACGATTAAGAGACTTTATTATGATTTTTTTATTTTATGTATTAAAAACCCATACAACATATAAAAAAAAAGGTAAATTAATGTTTTTTCTATGAAATATTATCCAGCCGTCCGATCGCTTTTGGTCTGACCATAATGAAGCAATGGCCTTATCATCTGGGGTGTGGCAACATTGCCAACACACTTATAGAGGTGATGATTGCTTCATTGTGATACGCAAGCCCCTTCACCACAACAAGGTAACGATCACGAAGGGGAATTGACACTTGTATGTGCCTTTTTTTTGGTTTGTTTTTGCAGCCACAGTGCTGCACCATAGGACAGAAAAATTAGGCATGTACACATGCCTGAAAAATAATGGCATTGTTGCAGCCGCTATTGTAGCAGCGGCCGGAAAAATTGATGTTTTCCAGGCAGAAAAGTGACTAAAACATTGCGGCTTGAACCCTAGTTGGTGGTGGAGAATTCACGAAAGTCATCCGGTATGCAGACATTAAATACAGCAGCGTGGGGACCATTTTGAGACCAAGGCATGTAATCAGGCCTTTTGTTAGTCAAACGTATCCCCCACTGTCAGTCCCTTCGGGATCCATGCCTCATTCATCTTTATGAAGGTGAGGTAATCAACACTTTTTTGACCGAGGCGACTTGCTGCACTGAAGGTCCTTTCTGACAGGACACTTGAAGCAGGGCAGGCCAGAAGTTCTATCGCGAACTGGGATAGCTCAGGCCACAGGTTAAGCCTGCACACCCAGTAGTGAAGGGGTTCATTGCTCCTCAGAGTGTCGATATCTGCTGTTAAGGCGAGGTAGTCTGCTACCTGTCGGTCGAGTCGTTCTCTAAGGCTGGATCCCGAAGGGCTGTGGCGATGAGTAGGACTGAAAAAGCTCCGCATGTCCTCCATCAACAACACATCTGTAAATCGTCCAGTCCTTGCCGCCGTGGTAGGAGGAGGATTACACTCACCTCTTCCCCTGTTAGATTCCCGTTGTGCTGTGACATCCCCTTATAAGCTGTGTAAAGCATATTTTTTAGTTTGGTTTTGAACTGCTGCATCCTTTCCGACTTTCGGTAATTTGGTAACATTTCTGCCACTTTCTGCTTATACCGGGGGTCTAGTAGCGTGGCCACCCAGTACAAATCGTTCTCCTTTATCCTTTTTATACGTGGGTCCCTCAACAGACATGACAGCATGAAAGACCCCATTTGAACAAGGTTGGATGCAGAGCTACTCATTTCACGTTCCTCATCCTCACTGATGTCATTGACGGTCTGTTCTTCCCCCCAGCCACGTACAACAACATGGGTCCCAGATAGGTGACAACAACGAGCACCCTGGGGTGCCTGCTGTGGTTGGTCTTCCTCCTCCTCAAAGCCGCCACATTCCTCCTCTAACTCCTCTTCCTCATACTCCTCTTCCAGCGTTGCTGCAGGTCCGGCAAGCGATGATGACAAGGCTGTTTCTGGTGGTGATGGTGACCACAACTCTTCCTCTTCCTCTTCCTCTTCACGCTCATCTACAGCCTGATCCAGAACTCTTCACAGGGCACGCTCCAGGGAGAAAACAAATGGGATGAGGTCGCTGATGGTGCCTTCGGTGCGACTGACTAGGTTTGTCACCTCCTCAAAAGGACGCATGAGCCTACAGGCATTGCGCATGAGTGTCCAGTAACGTGGCAAAAAAATTCCCAGCTCTGCAGAGGCTGTCCTAGCACCCCGGTCATACAAATACTCGTTGACGGCTTTTTCTTGTTGGAGCAGGCGGTCGAACATTAGGAGTGTTGAATTCCAACGTGTCGGGCTGTCGCATATCAAGCGCCTCACTGGCATGTTGTTTCGCCGCTGAATATCGGAAAAGTGCGCCATGGCCATGTAGGAACGCCTGAAATGGCCACACACCTTCCTGGCCTGCTTGAGGACGTCCTGTAAGCCTGGGTACTTACACACAAAACGTTGTACGATGAGATTCAACACATGTGCCATGCACGGCACATGTGACAACTTGCCCAAATTTAATGCCGCCAACAGATTGCTTCCATTGTCACACACCACTTTGCCAATCTCCAGTTGGTGCGGGGTCAGCCACTGATCCACCTGTGCGTTAAGGGCGGACAGGAGTGCTGGTCCTGTGTGGCTCTCTGCTTTCAGGCAAGTCAACCCCAAGATAGCGTGACACTGTCGTATCCGGGATGTGGAATAGCCCCTGGGGAGCTGGGGGGAATCAGTTGATGTGCAGCCAGACGCCGCAGCAAAAGAGGACTCAGCCGAGGAGGATATCGAAGAGGATGGAGTAGGAGTAGAGGAGGTGGCAGTAGGTCTGCCTGCAAGTTGTGGTGGTGTCACCAACTCCGCTGCGGAGCCACGCATTCCATGCTTGTCAGCCGTCAGCAGGTTGACCCAATGCGCAGTATACGTGATGTACCTGCCCTGACCGTGCTTTGCAGACCAGGTATCAGTGGTCAGATGGACCCTTGCCCCAACACTGTATGCCAGAGATGCCATGACTTCCTTTTCAATGACATGGTAGAGGTTTGGGATTGCCTTTTGAAAAAAATTTCGTCCGGGTACCTTCCACTGTGGTGTCCCAATAGCGACAAATTTTTGAAGGCCTCAGACTCTACCAGCTGGTATGGTAAAAGCTGGCGGGCTAAGAGTTCCGTCAAGCCAGCTGTCAGTCGCCGGGCAAGGGGTGACTTTGTGACATTGGCTTCTTATGCTCAAACATGTCCTTGACAGACACCTGACTGTGGGCAGATGAGCAGGAACTGCTGAAGGTGAGAGATGGAGTGGCGGGTGGTTGAGAGGGGGCAGGGAGGACAGCAGTGGTTGACGTGGCTGAAGATGCTGGACCAGGAGGAGCATGGTGGCTTTGAGTTTGTGTGCTGCTTGTACTCATGTGTTGATCCCATAGGCGTTTGTGATGTGAGATCATGTGCCTTCGCAAAGCAGTTGTACCAAGGTGGGTGTTGGACTTCCCACGACTCAGTTTCTTTTGCCACAGGTTGCAAATGGCATTGTTTTTATCAGAGGCAGACACACAAAAAAAATGCCACACTGCTGAGCTTTGCAATAACGGCATTTTAGTGGTGGCAACAGCATGCGTTGACTGGCGTGCTGTCTGGCTGACCCCAGGTGCCGATACATGCTGTCTGACTGTGCCAATAACTCCTTGCGACGACCTCCCCCTGCTTCCAACTCGTCTCCTCATTCTCTCTGTCTCCCCTTCAGAACTTTCCCCCTCTTCTTCTCTTCGAGCAGGCATCCACATGGCATCCATGGACACATCGTCATCATCAACCGCTTCACTTGTATCTGACACCTCAGCAAAGGAAGCAGCAGCGGGTACAACATCATCATCATCATCATCACACTGTACGTCCATGTGTGTAATCCTGCCTGACTGAGACAAATCCCCGTAATCTACATCATCTGGCAATAATGGTTGCGCATCACTAATTGCATCCAACTAATGTGTAAATAACTCCTCTGACGGATCAAGTGAAGCGGCTGTGGTGGTAGTGGTGGTGGTGGCGACGGGCGGGTGCGTGGTAACTTGAGAGCAGGTGACCGAAGCTGAGCTGGAGGAGGATGGTGCGTCAAGGTTCTTAGCGGAAGCTGTTGAAGATTGGGTGTCCTGTCTAATCCAGTCAACTACGTCCTCTGAATTTTTCGGGTTCAGGGTACGTGGCCTCTGAAAACTGGGCATTATTCCAGGGACAGTGGAAATCACAGCACCACGACCACGACGGCCCCTGCGGGGTGGCCTGCCTCTGCCTGTCATTTTTTTTTTAGATAAGTGGTACTACGCGTGCTAGGTACTGTGCCACCCGGTATGAGTGGTTGGCACTGGCAGTGGGCACACTACAGTCAGTGGAAGAGGGCCTGACACACACTGGCAGCAGGCAAGCAACTGAATTTAGACTACTGTCTAAAAATTAAATGCCTTATTTATCGGCAAGCTACTGTGCCACCCGGTATCAGTGGTTGGCACTGGCAGTGGGCACACTACAGTCAGTGGAAGAGGGCCTGACACACACTGGCAGCAGGCAAGCAACTGAATTTAGACTACTGTCTAAAAATTAAATGCCTTATTTATCGGCAAGCTACTGTGCCACCCGGTATCAGTGGTTGGCACTGGCAGTGGGCACACTACAGTCAGTGGAAGAGGGCCTGACACACACTGGCAGCAGGCAAGCAACTGAATTTAGACTACTGTCTAAAAATGAAATGCCTTATTTATCGGCAAGCTACTGTGCCACCCGGTATGAGTGGTTGGCACTGGCAGTGGGCACACTACAGTCAGTGGAAGAGGGCCTGACACACACTGGCAGCAGGCAAGCAACTGAATTTCGACTACTGTCTAAAAATTAAATGCCTTATTTATCGGCAAGCTACTGTGCCACCCGGTATCAGTGGTTGGCACTGGCAGTGGGCACACTACAGTCTGTGGAAGAGGGCCTGACACACACTGGCAGCAGGCAAGCAACTGAATTTAGACTACTGTCTAAAAATTAAATGCCTTATTTATCGGCAAGCTACTGTGCCACCCGGTATCAGTGGTTGGCACTGGCAGTGGGCACACTACAGTCAGTGGAAGAGGGCCTGACACACACTGGCAGCAGGCAAGCAACTGAATTTATACTACTGTCTAAAAATTAAATGCCTTATTTATCGGCAAGCTACTGTGCCACCCGGTATGAGTGGTTGGCACTGGCAGTGGGCACACTACAGTCAGTGGAAGAGGGCCTGACACACACTGGCAGCAGGCAAGCAACTGAATTTAGACTACTGTTTAAAAATTAAATGCCTTATTTATCGGCAAGCTACTGTGCCACCCGGTATGAGTGGTTGGCACTGGCAGTGGGCACACTACAGTCTGTGAAAGAGGGCCTGACACACACTAGCAGCAGGCAAGCAACTGAAATTACACTAAAGTGTAAAAATTAAATGCCTTTTTTTGATGCAAAGTACTGTGCCAGCTGGTATGAGTGGTGGGCACTGGCAGTGGGCACACTACAGTCAGTGAAAGTCAGCCTGACACACACTGGCAGGCAACTAACCTTAGATTAAAGTGTAAAAATTAAGTGCCTTTTTTTGATGCAAAGTCCTGTGCCACACGGGATGACAGGGGTGGGCACTGGCAGTGGGCACACTACAGTCTGTGGGCCTGCAGCTCCTCACACACAGGCAGGCCAGGCAACTGCAATATGTATATGGAGAAAAAAAAAGCAGACTAATGTTGCAGCCCTAAAAAGGGCTTTTTGGGGTGCTGTCAGGACGCTGTCCTTATAGCAGAGATCAGATGAGTCTTTCAGGACTGGAGTGGACACTGAATACACTAGCCTAGCTATCGATTTCTCAATTAAATCAGCAGCAACTACACTCTCCCTCCTCTCACTAAGACTGCAGCTTCAGAATGAATCTAAAATGGATGCTGTTCAGGAGGTGGGAGGGTCTGGGAGGCAGGGTATGCTGCTGATTGGCTGGAATGTGTCTGCTGACTGTGAGGTACAGGGTCAAAGTTTGCTCAATGATGATGTATAGGGGGCGGACCGAACATCGCATGTGTTCGCCCGTTGAGGCGAACCCGAACAAGCTATGTTCGCCGGGAACTGTTCGCCGGCGGATAGTTCGGGCCATCTCTACCTATTACCCAGATTGTCACCTTCCCGACTGAACCCTGTTCAACAATAATGCCGTGAAATGATTTCTCCCTATCCTTTCCCTACACCCTTGAATAATCTTTCCCTGCACTTGTAAATCTTTTTTTTTTTTTTTTTTAGCACAATGAAGGTTTTTCTATCACTGTCCCTAGCGCCTGCAGACACATCTCTCCCTGCACTAACTATGCTGGTGAATGGCAGAATCTAAGTTGGCCGCAGTATTTATAGGGTTGTGACATCACAGGGTTTGCTGGCTGCTGATTAGCTGCATGTATGTCAGTATGGGTGATCCCACCTTCCCAGAGTTCCTTTCTACATGTCCTCAAACCGTGCAGCAGCCATTTTAGGAAAAATGCGATTCGTTACCACGAAGCGCGATGAAATTCGCATTTGGTGCAAATAGAATTTGTCCTGAAATTTGTATCGAATTCCACTTCGTCAGCTTCGATTCGCTCATCTCTAGTGATGATGAAAGAAACCGGGCAGAGATTATAAATTAAGAAACAAATAGCAACACATCCAGCAGCAGTTCAAACCAAGTGAAATTTCTCTCTTCTCAGATAATGAGGTATGGTGGCCAGCAGTGTGGCAGAAGATGATGCTCAGAAATTTGCTAGCTAACACGGTCTCTCTCTCCATTCTCTTCGTTATCTTTTTACTCTGGCACCTGTGGCTGTAGGTGTCCACTGTATCATTTAAGTTTCTAGCTATGCCTGTCCTGGTGATGGTATCTTCTTGTGTTTCCTACCACTTTGCTGCGGAGTCTTGATAGCTTGATAACTCTACTGACTCAAATACTCCATAGTTCACAAATGTTCTGAAGCCTAGACCTTGCAATCTCTCTGGGGCAATGATGTCTCTAGAATGAGCTGCCTCTGTGGTTCACATGGCCTGGAAGAGCAGGAGATTGATCACATGCTCTCTTTATCCTCACTTTCATCTAAACTGAATCTAACTAGCTCTGCCCTCCCTTGAAACAGCCCACTCCTACCATGAGTGGAGAAATAGAATGGTAATTTCCATTCCTGTTGCCAAACACTGCAAACTATACCCCATTTGCTGCTGTACAAAGTGTATAGCATGAAAGCTGAAAGAACATAAATATTACAAAATCTTACACTACAAATCAATTGTTGTATCCTTAGGTCTGGGATACTACACAAGCGGAGAAGAGCAAAGATATATACTCATAAGAGAGGCATGTCCCTAAACAGGTATTGTGCATATACTTGTAACTATGCCTTGGTTTATGAACAGCAATCCACTCTGATATGTTACAGTATTAACATATATATGACAAAAAACATTGGAGGAAAAATTTATTTAACTGTGTGGAAATTGAAGTATGTTCAAAGGATAATAATAATAATAACAATAAAGCTATTTCTGGTTGTCATAAAACCGCATATTTATCTGTCTCACAGTATAATCAATCTGTTAATTGTGTCGTGACCTATAGCCATTTCATTTGCACCCCTGACACAGAAGTACAATCATTTGTTAGAGGATCGTAAAAAAAAAATGAGGAGAGCATCAAATAGGGGACGTGACCGTGGTCGAGTTGCTGCTGGTGTTGGTGATGGTGACATTCCTGCTGTAGGTAGAGGACGTTGTCGATTTGTGCCAGCTATACACCCAAATGAATCGCCTTCCTTTGATGCACACAGTCAACTGAACGTTGTTATGCAAGCAGTTGTGGACCCATTGCACCACTGACCAGCAATACCCTTGAAGGACATGACTAAGTAACTACCTGGTCTTCACTAAAACCTCTGATGGTGAGGATAAGCTTGGTCCATTAGGGTAGTTACCAGGTGCCACTCCAGAGCAGTCCCAGGGTCAGGGGCAGCTGACCAAGGTGTCAGAGATACCGATGCAAGTACCAAGGGGAAAGACATAGTCAGGAAGTCCAGAGGCAGGGCAGGCAGACCTCAAACAAAGTCCATAATCGAAGTCCATGGTCAGAGGCAGGCGGCAAAGAAGCAAAATCTGTTAAGTGTTAAGGCCGATTTATTGGCCTGTATTTGTTGGAGGGGTGATGATGACTATATCTGGCCGGGCGTCCCCTTCCCACAGTGAACGTCGTCTCCAGCGTATGGTGTGGGAGCTCTACATACCGTCCTCAGAGAGTAACAAGGGTGCAGCGCTACACGGCAGTTCCAGGCCCCAACTTTCTACGGTCCAGATAAGTAGCTGCCTCATCCAGCAGCATCGTTGATTTAAGTCTGGCCGGCGGTGTGTCGGCTCCCTGGGTAAGGGGGAGCAGCACCGCAACGGAGCGGTCTGCCAGGGAGACATGCTCTTCTCCCCATGCGGCATGACACGTAGGGTGCAGGGCACAGCGTGTGCCCGCTCGATAAAGTATTGCACAGGCCGCTGTGCTGTTAGACAGGCAGGGGGGGAGGAGCGGACAAATTAGGCTTCAGCATGTTGTTTCTATCCAGGGGGTGCACAGGTGAATTCACTCAGCAAGGGGGAGTAGTAAGGTTCAGGAAGAGTGTGTTTAAAAAAAAAAAAAAAAAAAAAAAAAAAAGAGGGTGTGTTATAAAATAAATGAAATGTCAGAGAAAAAAGAAAGAAAACATAAATGTATTATGGGGAAGGGACATTGAGTCTAGTGTTCTAGTCAGGGTGTGTCAGGCTTCTTAATATGGCTTTAGTGTGAGACTACACTATGTGGAAAGCACGTCACAGGAGTCGCTTACAGGGGTCACTTGACCATGTATTCAGCTCAGCTCTGCAGCTGGCTGTCATGTGTTTTCCCCATGCAGAGCTACTAGTAAGGTGGGGTGCATAGCATGCACGGTGTCTGTTTTAGTCAGTCTCTCTTCCCGCACTATTCAGGCATGCACTCACCTCTGCCCCTCGCTCTGATCTGCTGGCTGGGTTCCACAGACACGCGAAGTTGTGGCTCTGGCGCCCTCTATGTGGCCACAGCTGGAAGTGCAGGGCAGAGTGTGAGTTCAGGCTCCAGTGTTAGTTTAAAAAATAAAAAACATATATATGTGTTTTAAACGTGAAGCAAAGTAGCGGGTGCAGAGTCCAGGGGTGTGAGCAACCCACATAAATACCGTAGAAAACGGACAGCACCCCAAAGCAAATCCAAGGTTCTTTTATTCACCCAAGTGGAAGGGCAACGTTTCGGCTTAACAATAAAGCCTTTTTCAAGCAATAAACACAAGTGCATGGCAGACTTATATAGTGAAAAACAGGAAATACACGCAAATCATGTGATACACAAAGAGGGCGTGGCCCAATGGTAAAAAGTGATACTTATGTAAATAGTGTCAGTATAATAATCAAATTATTACATTTCGTACAAATCATGAATGTGTCATAGTGACCAGTATATAAATTGCTATCTAATAAAGGTAGCGTGATGGTGTACAATTTAGTGCTAAAAATGACCTGGAAGGAAACACCCACAATTGGGGGGAAGAATAAGACATACCCAAACATAGAAATCGAAAGCACCTCACACCGCGCTGTACCGCCGACCAGAAGTCAGTATGACTGCTTCCGGACATGCTCAGTAAGGAGAGACGGCCGAAGCGGCCATATTGGAGATGGGCAAAAGAGCCGATCTCCCAAAGGAAAGCGAGCATGCGCTCTAACAATATAGTGAACATACGGAGCCATATTGAATACTGGCAAAGCGGCCATAACAGCCAGTAAAGGCCACATGGATCAAAGGACCCGAGGTGTGGTAGGAGGACATGCCTCTCCCGAGGTTAGAAACCCCCTCCCAATGGTCACCCTAATAAAGGACCCCTGTAGAGAACCACCGTGTGTCCTCCCTCGGGTGCCCATCCAAGCTACCATTAGAGTCACACGATCCTTTCTTGGGGTTCTCCATTTCCGCCAGCATTGGCACCTGAGAATCACCAACAGAAGCGCTGCTCGTTAAAAGTATATAATAGAGTGTGCGGTGGTGTGAAGAATGATAACCTCATGGGTATGCCATCTTCCTCCCATGTGGGCGTTTGGAAAGTATCTATAACAATTAGAAACATAAGTCATTAGAATCAGATATTTTCAGATATTTTCAATAACCATAATTATATTGGCACATTATGTTTCAAAAAAAACAACTACACACATGGAGTTAAGGAATGAGGTAGCCCGGCACCTGTGTCCGCATGTAAAGCCAGCAGCAGCGCTAACAGATGTTCTGTGTTTTTTTGTAGGCCTGACTACTGCTCTACCAATGTTGAGGCCAGAACAAGTAGAGGAGGTAGTAGATTGGATGTCTAACACTGCCTCCAGTTCCTTTACATTGTCACCTGCTGAAAGTGCAGAATTGGCACCGGCGGCCCATGGGCATCTGTCTTCCACCTCAACCCCTTGCACATCAGCCAAGCTGTCTGAGCCCCAAGTCATGCAGCAGTCACTTATGTTTTTGATGACTCTGCTGGCAGGGTTTCTGTGGGCCATTCACCTAGCCCTGCCCCAGAAGTAGAAGGGATTAAATGCACTGATTCCCAACCACTTATGTTTGAGGATGAGTACGTGGGAGGACCGCCACAGCGCTTTTGTGATGATGAAACATAGGTGTCAACTGCTGCGGCTTTCTGCACTGTGCAGACTGGCAAGGAGGGCAGGGGTGTGGAGTGGGTGGAAGATGAGGAGGAGGATAATGAGGTTCCAGACCTCACATAGCGCCCAGGTCATGCCAGTGACATGTGCAGGTTAGAGTAAGAGGTGGGGGTCACACAGGGTTAGCGGCACTGCAAAAGCAGAGTGGCCAGCCCCCAGCCAGTACGCCTGCTACTGCCCAACGCTGATGGACAGAGCACACCAAAACCAGCTCAAAGGAGTTCACTAGCTTGGGAGTCCTTCAAGAAATGTGCTGAAAACATGCTGACGAGGCATACATGTTCTAAACCCGAGTACCACCTGCATGACCAAGCATCTAACTGCAAAGCACGAGCTGCAGTGGAGTGGACACATTAAAAAAAGCACAAAAGATCTGAGGCTCCTCCTGCATCCTCTTCTGTTGTGGCATCTGTCTTCCACCTCAACCCCTTGCACATCTGCCAAGCTGTCTGAGCCCCAAGTCATGCAGCAGTCACTTATGTTTTTGATGACTCTGCTGGCAGGGTTTCTGTGGGCCATTCACCTAGCCCTGCCCCAGAAGTAGAAGGGATTAAATGCACTGATTCCCAACCACTTATGTTTGAGGATGAGTACGTGGGAGGACCGCCACAGCGCTTTTGTGATGATGAAACATAGGTGTCAACTGCTGCGGCTTTCTGCACTGTGCAGACTGGCAAGGAGGGCAAGGGTGAGGAGTGGGTGGAAGATGAGGAGGAGGATAATGAGGTTCCAGACCTCACATAGCGCCCAGGTCATGCCAGTGACATGTGCAGGTTAGAGTAAGAGGTGGGGGTCACACAGGGTTAGCGGCACTGCAAAAGCAGAGTGGCCAGCCCCCAGCCAGTACGCCTGCTACTGCCCAACGCTGATGGACAGAGCACACCAAAACCAGCTCAAAGGAGTTTACTAGCTTGGGAGTCCTTCAAGAAATGTGCTGAAAACATGCTGACGAGGCATACATGTTCTAAACCCGAGTACCACCTGCATGACCAAGCATCTAACTGCAAAGCACGAGCTGCAGTGGAGTGGACACATTAAAAAAAGCACAAAAGATCTGAGGCTCCTCCTGCATCCTCTTCTGTTGTGGTCTCGGCCTCTTCTTCGCCCTCTGGAGTGACAGGGCCACCCGGCACTTCTCAAAGTGAGGATGTGACAGCAACACCACCACCACCACCAGTGTCACTGAGTATCTCTCAAAAAAAAAAAAAAATGTTTTTGCTATCTCCTCCACCTCCTCCGCTTCTTCCGCCTACACCGTCCGCCTCCTACTCCTCCATCTGCACCGCCACGTATGCCTCCTCCTCCTCCATTCGGACCTCTATCTAATGACTCAAGATTATTATGTCTTATATTGGCAGAGTAGAAAAATACTCCAGCCTCATCCATCCATTGTTATACTCCAGCGCACTTTGTGCATTCTCTTTGCTATTTTCCAGTGTTTTAGGGCCCCCACAAATCCCCCCAAAAAGGTAAGAAAAAATAAATAAATTGAAAAAATTGTTGGCTGCCTCTTATGCATACATCACTTTTTTCACCTCCTCCTCCTCTACTCGGACCCCCACCACCTTGCTCAAGATTATTATTTGTTATATTGGTAGAGTAGAGAAGTATACCGGCCGCACCCCAAAAAATGGCTGTAGGTCACATACAGAATTAAGAGAGAAAACAAAAGAAAGAAAGAAACTCCCACAAAAACAGCGTTGACTTCCTCCTCCGCCTCTTTCACCTACACTGCCACGTCCACAGACTCCTCAACTTCCTACTCCACTTGGACTTACGCCACCTGGTTCAAGATGATTATTTTTTATTTTTATGTATTTTGGTATTTTAAGTCATTTCCCTATCTACATTTGTTTGCAGGGCAATTGTACTGCTCTTACACCCATTTCAGTTCCTTTTGCACCCCTCTAGCTCTTTCTATCACTTTTTTACACCCACTTCAGCCCCAAAGTTCAGGTCCCTATTGACTTCAATGGGGTTCGGTGTTTGGGCTCAAGTTTCGGAACCCGAACCGAACCTTGAAACAAAGTTCGGCCGACCCCCTTGAACCAGAACATCTACCGGTCCACTCATCACTAATTATACCTTCTTGGTAAATATTATTTTAAGACTAAATACACCAGAATGATTTCATTATGTCAATGTTTTTAGTCTTTTTCCCTTTATTTTGTATTTTACTATTAAACTTTACTATAACATACGTTTTTATTTAGAGACTTTTCTGCACCTTTTATATTGATCTTTACATCCCTTCCACACTGTGCAGGGATATCCAAACATTTTTCTCAATAAGCTGCTGATATACTGAAACTTTGTTATATTCCTCACTGAAAAGCATGTCTTATTTTGCCATAACATGAAATATGAGTATGTTGCAAGATGGTTATTAACATATTACATTTTGGAAATTAAACCTTCACAAAGTTATTGAGCCATATTTAATTTTATTCTCTTGATTGATGTTAAAATTTCTGTCTACCTTTGAGAAATATGTAACCTTCTTTTGGTGTGCTTAGAAAAATGTTGTAAGGTCAGGGTTGTTTCTGAAACACAAGATCAATAGTAAAGATAATCGTGCAATACCTCTGAGTTTTGTCATGTCTGACCTTGAAGCAGTGGATTATTGCTCAATATATGATGGAGAAATGTTTCATCTTCCTGTGTATGTTTGACTAATTTAAATGAATAAACCACAGCTTCCAATAGTGATATAAAGCAGACAAGGAAATACAGACAACAAATAGGTGTCACAAAAACACAAACAAAGTTATAAATTGAAGTAGTAACCTTTTCACTCCAGAGAAACATATTTCTGTTTCAATTTGCTCATGATATGAATGTTATGGACTTCTTACACCTATAAATAAATGTAAAAGAAATAATCATAAAACAAAACATATATTATATAGATTATAATCATATTTTACAATATCTCCTAGATGCAATATAGGTAGTAAAATCAATTTGGATCTAAATATGTTTTGCATTCAATGTGGTTCAATATACTGTATATTCAGCAATCAGTACAGCTTTTGTGTTCAATCTTAATTAAAGTAGATTGAATTTCGAGATGAGCAAATGTCTTGAAATGTATGTCATTTCCGATTCGTCAATAAAAAAAATAAAAAAATTGATTTGTCGTCAAATCAATTGTACACTGCTATAATTAGCGCTTGAATTGGTATGTGAAACTCTGAAGTCTCCTAGGACTCAATTTATCTTAGTTTTTTAGTTTTTACATTTCATTTTTATTCCCCTTTTATGCTTTTTAATGCAATGACAGTAATAAATAATATCAGAGTGACACTGACACATAGAGCTAGGGTAGATAGGATAAACGCATGATTGACAGTGTAAAAAAACAGCCTGCTTAAAAACACACTGTGTCAGCACATAGGTTAAGCTTTTTAGAAATTAAAAATTGTCCATTATTGTGAGCTGATGGTGGTTAAACACACTGGAGCACATGTATTAATAAACCCTTAAGCTGGCCGGCCTCCTCATCACTTTGGCAAATCCACAGCCACTTCTAAATGTACAACAGCTTCCTAGCTATTTTACATTTAGACCTTTTTCTATGCCTGAAGCAGGTAAATGATAAATGAGGTGGACTGGCAGGCCCCTTCCATGCCCATGCCCACCTTTTTGAGACCTGGAGTGAGTGGGGAGAAGTCGCCGATTGCTATGCAATCTGCACCTGAAATGCGCCTAATATTTTGGCTTTATAAATGGACCCCACTGTGTTATTAAAAAAACAGAGGCTTGTTGTAAACAAGCATCCAAAAAATGATGCTGTGGCGGGGGCAAGTACCTGCTTCTGTTCATACACATAAAATAGCGTTAGTGTGACAGTGATTTGTTGTGAATGAGTAGGGAATTTTTTTTATTGTGAACAGCAGCAGTACAGTGTTAATGTGGAAAGGTTAGGGTAAAAGGGGCATGTTTTTGCAATAGTAACAGCAGCAGTAGGAGCACATCTTGGAACACAAAAATCATTAGATGTGTGTTGCTGTCTTGGGGAAGTAGAGTAGTAGTAGTAGTACAGTGGTAGATGTGTAGGGATAATGGTAGTGGCAGTAGGGCTAATTCAAGTAACAATAGGGGAATTGGTGGCGGAAACTAGGAGCTACACAGAAGTCCATGGGGTCAGGAAAGAAGGTATGCACCGGATGATGGCAACAGTCCAGGTAGGACTGAACCTGGTTGTTCGTGCGGTAGTCCCTAACTTAGCATAATGTGCACCTGTAGTCTCCCACTTATTATTATGCACCCCTGTTTTCCCCTACTTAGCATAATGTAGCCCTGCAGTATTATGCCCCCCCCTGCATTTTTTTATATAGATAATGCTCTCCCTCTCCAGCTACTGCTCCCAGTAGTGTCAATATAAATATATAAAAAAAAAAAAAAACATAAAATACTTATCTTCTGCACAATACCCTGAGGAGGAAATGGGATGGAGCTGTAGGCATCATCACACAGTCAGTAAGCACAGCACAGGTGTCACGTTTGGGTGTGGGAGGGAAACACCACATTGAACATAGTAGGGAAAGGGGTGAGGGAATAAGACCTGGAAACCAGGAAAGGGGTGGGACACTTTGTAGTAAAACCCGAATCAAAGTCCTGACTAACTACCAATGTTAACATGCCTCAGAGGTTGTTGAGTTCATACACAGGAATACCTAGTGTCCTCATTCACCCTATAGGACCCTGGTACTAATGTCAGGACTGAGACAACCTGTTTCTCCAAAAGAAAGGACAAACAGGGGTCTCCCTTAGGCCTTAATACAAATGAAAGGGAAATGCAACACTAAAATACCCCAAACAAAATACAAAAGGGAAATAAAACACTTAATTTCAAGTGGCTATGGCAGCACCAGGAACTCAGTCGAGATCCACAAACCAGCTATCCAAAACTCCAACAGAAGCTATAAACCACATAGCATAGTGGGATAAGCAACAATAAATAGAGAAGGTTAAATGAACATAATAGCCACACCTGGGGAAAGAAGGTGTGGCAAGAACCAGAAACAACACAGACAACATTTGATCTAAACGGAAAACATGTCAGATCAAACCACGTGTTGCCAGTCTCACTGATCTCCTGCCACCTGTTGCGGGAACGTTTGTGACAGTACCCCCCCCCCCTTCTACGGGTGACCTCTGGGCACCCAGGACCAACCTTATCCGGATAAGAACTGTGAATGGCTTTCACCAAACAACTGGCATTTATATCAGATGCCGGTACCCACATACTCTCCTCTGGTCCATAATCCTTCCAGTGAACAAGATACTGAAGAGATCTATGGAAAACTGGAGAGTCAATAATCTTGGAGATCTGGACTTCCAAACTGCCGTTCACCATGACAAGAACGGGTGGGCTAAAGGGCAAGCTCTAAAGGTTCAACATATCTCTTTAGAAAAGAATTGTGAAACACATTATGAATTTTCAGAGCCTGAGGAAGTTAAAGACAAAAAGCTACAGGATTATTAATGGCAGTGATCTTATATGGACCAATAAACCTTGGACCCAACTTCCAAGAAGGTACCTTCCACTTAATATTTCTTGTGGACAGCCACACAAAATCACCCACACTTAGGTCCGGACCATTCATTTGTTTCCTGCCAGCCACACGTTTATACTTGTTGCCCATACTCATCAAGTTATTTTGAATTTTCCGCCATATAGAAGACAATGATGATGAAAAACATTCCTCCTCAAGTATCCTGCCAAATTGCGGGTAAAACCCATATGCCCCAAAAAATGGTGACTTACTAGTGGACGATAGTCTACGATTGTTTATGGCAAACTCTACAAAGATAAAACGTGGACCAATCCTCCTGGTTTTTAGAGACAAAACATCTTAAGTAAGTCTCCATACTCGGATTATTATTATTATTATTTATTTTTCATTTCATAGCGCTGTACATATCATAAGCGGTGCACATACATAATACAGGCAATTGCCTTAAGCATGAATGAGACAAGTTACAGACTGGTACAGAAGGATAGAGGGCCCTGCCCGTGAGGGCTTACAATCTACATGGTATGGGGGATGGAGACAGTAGGCGAGGGTGAAGCTGGTCATGGCGGTATAGAGGTAGCAGTATCACTGGTTGTAGGCTTGTCTGAAGAGGTGGGTTTTCAGGTTGCTTTGGAAGGATTCCACTGTAGGAGAGAGTCTGATATGTTGGGGTAGCGAGTTCCAGAGGATGGGGGATGCACGGGAGAAATCCTGGAGGCGAGTGTGGGAAGAGGTGATAAGAGGAGAGGAGAGAAGGAGGTCCTGTGAGGATCGAAGATTGCGTGTGGGGAAGTATCGGGAAAGTAGCTCAGAGATGTAGGGAGGGGACCGGTTGTGGACGGCCTTGTATGTGTTGGTTAGTATTTTAAACTGAATTTGCTGGGCAATGGGGAGCCAGTGCAGGGACTGGCAGAGGGGAGATGCAGAGGAGTAACGGGGGGAGAGATGGATTAGTCAGGCAGCAGAGTTGAGGATAGATTGTAGGGGTGCGAGAGAACTAGATGGAAGGCCACAGAGGAGAATGTTGCAGTAGTCTAGGCGGGAGATGATGAGGGAATGTACAAGCATTTTTGCCGATTTAAAGTTGAGGAAAGGGCGGATGCGGGAGATGTTTTTGAGTTGGCAGCGGCAGGTGGTGGAAAGGGCTTGGATGTGTGGTCGAAAGGAGAGGGCAGAATCCAAGGTCACTCCAAGGCAGCGGACTTGGTTGACCGGGGAGAGTGTGCAGTCATTGATTGTGATAGATAGGTCTGTTGGGGGGAGTGAGCAAGATGGGGGAAAGATGATGAATTCTGTTTTATCCATATTAAGTTTTAGAAAGCGAGAGGAGAAGAAGGAGGATATGCGAGATAGGCATTGTGGGATTCTGGATAGTAAGGTGGTGATGTCTGGACCAGAGAGTTAGATTTGTGTGTCATCAGCATAAAAGTGATACTTAAAGCCATGGGACTCTATAAGCTGTCCCAGGCCGAAGGCGTAGATAGAGAAGAGCAGGTGTCCTAGGACGGAGCCTTGCGGGACACCAACAGAGAGGGAGTGAGGCGAGGAGGTGGTGTGAGAGTGGGAGACGCTAAATGTCCGGTCTGTGAGGTATGATGTGATCCAAGAGAGGGCCAGGTCAGTGATGCCAAGAGATGAGAGAGTTTGTAACAGAAGGGAGTGGTTGACAGTGTCAAAGGCAGAGGAGAAGTCAAGGAGAAGGAGGACAGAGTAATGTTTTTTGGTTTTGGAAAGTAGTAGGTCATTGGTGACTTTGGTGAGGGCAGTCTCGGTTGAGTGATGGGGTCGGAAGCCAGATTGTAGCCGGTCAAAGAGGGAGCAGGAGGAGAGGCGAGAGGACAGTTCAGAATGGACATGTTGCTCAAGTAGCTTTGAGGCATATGGAAGAAGTGATATGGGGCGATAACTGGACAAAGAAGATGGGTCAAGTGAAGGCTTTTTGAGGATGGGTGTAATGGTAGCATGTTTAAAAGCAGAGGGGAAGAGACCAGAGGTTAGTGATAGGTTGAAGAGATGAGTTAGGACTGGGATAAACACTGTGGTGAGGTTAGGGATGAGGTGGGATGGGATTGGGTCAAGAGCACAGGTGGTGAGATGGGATTTGGAGAGTAGAGTGGAGAGTTTTTCTTCTGTAATAGCGGAGAAGCTGGTTTTGGGAGAAGAGGACGGAGCAGCTGCGTGGAGGGTCTGTGGAGACTGTGAGTTGAAGCTTTCTCTGATTTTGACTAGTGTTGAGCGAACAGTTCGAGCATAGTTCGGGTCCGTACCGAATTTTGGGGTGTTCGTGACACGGACCCGAACCCGAACTTTTTCGTAAAAGTTCGGGTTCGGGTTCGTCGTTCGGCATGTATTTTGGCGCATTTTGAAAGGCTGCAAAGCAGCCCATCAACATGCATCATACTACTTGCCCTAAGATGCCATCGCAGCCATGCCTACTATTGGCAAGGCTGTGATTGGCCAAGTGCAGCATGTGACTCAGCCTCTTTATAAGCTTGTGCGCACGTCGGGACGTGCTCACTCCCGATGTGAATAGAACAGGGATAGACGCAGCTGATGCTAGGGCGAGAATAGGCAGGGATAATTGAATAACTGGAAGCAAATTTCTCTCCTCCACCTGTGATTCATCTGAACAACTGCAGCTGAGCTGCTTTTTTGATAGGGATTGGCTATTTTTAGAGTGGCCAGAGTGATTTTTCCATCCACATGTACCTAGGCTGACCGCCGGCCGCCATTTTGCGACTTGTAGTGCTGCAGCAGAAGCTGCCACAGTGTGCATTCCAAAGCTCCAAACAAGTCAGACATCTACACCTGGGATTCAGACCAATAGCGATTTAGCAGCACAGTCCAAGGCTATTTTTTTAAAGGTTGTGCAGACCATTTTGTGGCACATGTTACTGGGCTGATAGGCGGCGGCCATCTTGGGACTAGTGCTGCAGCACAATCTCTCCCAACGTCCATTAATCACTTGTAATAGTGGTCTGTGCCATAGAAATCCTACATCAGGGACTTGGGTGTGCTTGTGTCACCCCTACTAATACCAGTCCACCTGTAATCCATACAGTGAAAAGCCATAAAGTATTCCAGTGAGGGAATTTTTTTTTATTTAAAAAGGCCAAGTTAGTTTATCTGGCGCTCAATATACTAGATACAGTTAGGCCTGCGTTTCATACATCTGGAATTAGCAAACTAATGTGCTGGGGTTGGGAAAACATATATGTACCCATACTAGAATCTGTCAAAGAAAGCGGTACTCACATATAACAGTCATTCCATCTGTAATCCATACAGTCAAAAGACTGAAAGTATTCCAGTGAGGGAATTTTTTTATTTAAAAAGGCCAAGTTAGTTTATCTGGCGCTCAATATACTAGATACAGTTAGGCTCATGCTTTCATACATCTGGAATTAGCAAACTAATGTGCTGGGGTTGGGAAAACATATATGTACCCATACTAGAATCTGTCAAAGAAAGCGGTACTCACATATAACAGTCATTCCATCTGTAATCCATACAGTCAAAAGACTGAAAGTATTCCAGTGAGGGAATTTTTTTATTTAAAAAGGCCAAGTTAGTTTATCTGGCGCTCAATATACTAGATACAGTTAGGCCTATGTTTCATACATCTGGAATTAGCAAACTAATGTGCTGGGGTTGGGAAAACATATATGTACCCATACTAGAATCTGTCAAAGAAAGCGGTACTCACATATAACAGTCATTCCATCTGTAATCCATACAGTCAAAAGACTGAAAGTATTCCAGTGAGGGGATTTTGCTTATAAAAATAATATATTTCATTGTGGTGCGAGTTGAATCGCAACAATGAAGAAAAATACTATTAAGGGACGAGGACGCGGTCGTGGTGGTGTCCGTGGAGCCTCTGTTGCTGGTAGAGGACGTGGCCGCTCGGCCCCAGGCGCACACAGTAGGGAACGAACTCCCTCAACTAGCCGGCAGAATGTACCGCAATATCTCGTGGGGCCCAATGCCGCTCTTAGGATGGTAAGGCCTGAGCAGGTACAGGCATTAATCGATTGGGTGGCCGACAGTGCTTCCAGCACGTTCACCACATGGTCTTCCACCCAGTCTTCTGCGGAAAGCGCACAGGTGGCACCTGAAAACCAAGCCCATCAGTCTGTCACATCACCCCCAAGCATATCAGGGAAACGGTCTGAGCCACAAGTTATGCAGCAGTCTCTTCTTCTGTTTGAAGACTCTGCTTCCAGGGTTTCCCAGGGCGCCCACCTAGCCCTTCCCCAGTGGAGGAAGACATACCATGCACTGACGCACAACCACTTATGTCTCCAGATGAAGAGGACATGGGAATACCACCACAGCAGAGTCACCGACTCTCTGATGATGACGAAACACAGGTGCCCACTGCCGCGTCTTTTGCAGTGTGCAGACTGAACAGGAGGAGGTCAGGGAGGGAGACTGGGTGGAAGACGATGCAGAGGACGATGAGGTCTTAGGACCCCACATGGACTGAAGGTCGTGGCGATGACTTTCACAGTTCAGAGGAAGAGGTAGTGGTGAGACCGAGACAACAGCGAAGCCAAAGAGGGAGCAGGGGGCCAAAGCAGACGAGCCGCCGCCCCAGAGTTCGCCTGCTACTGGACATCGCCAACAGGGACCCAGCCCCACAAAGGCAGCTTCAAAGAGTTCCCTGGCATGGCACTTCTTTAAACAATGTCCTACCGACAAGACCCGAGTGACTTGCACGCTCTGCCATCAGAGCCTGAGGCGAGGCATTAACGTTCTGAACCTCAGCACAACCTGCATGACCAGGCATCTACATGCAAAGCATGAACTGCAGTGGCGTACACACCTTAAAAACCAGGCACTCGCTGAGGCTCCCCTGCTCCCTCTACCGCTGCTGCCTCGGCTTCCGCCTCGAGAGGAATGTTGCCACCTGCCGAGCAGCAAACAGAGGATGTGCCACCGACACCACCACCACCGCCACCGTCAACTAGCGCCTCCACTATATCACACAGCAGCGTTCAGCTCTCAATATCTCAAACCTTAGAGAGGAAGCGCAAATTCCCCGAGTCACCCTCGAGCCCTTGGCCTGAACGCCAGCATTTCTAAACTGCTGGCCTTTGAAATGCTGTCATTCCGGCTGGTGGACACAGACAGCTTCAAACAGCTGATGGCCATGGCTGTCCCGCAGTATGTGGTTCCCAGCCGCCACTACTTCTCCAAGACAGCCGTGCCTTCCCTGCACATGCAAGTGTCCGATAAAATCAAGTGTGCACTGCGCAACGCCATTTGTGGCAAGGTCCACCTAACCACAGATACGTGGACCAGTAAGCACGGCCAGGGACGCTATATCTCACTAACTGCACACTGGATGAATGTAGTGGCGGCTGGGCCCCGGCGGACAGTTCCTTGGCGCACGTCCTTCCGCCCCTAGGATCGCAGGGCATCATTCTCTGCCTCCTGTAGCCTCCTCCTCCTACTCGGCTTCCTCCTCCACTGCTTCCACCAGCTCATCCGGTCAGCCACACACCTTCACCACCAACTTCAGCACAGCCCGGGTAAACGTCAGCAGGCCATTCTGAAACTCATATGTTTGGGGACAGGCCCCACAGCGCAAAGGAGTTGTGGCGGGGTATTGAACAACAGACCGACGAGTGGTTTCTGCCGGTGGGCCTCAAGCCAGGCCTGGTGGTATGCGATAATGGGCGAAATCTCGTGGCAGCTCTGGGACTAGCCGGTTTGACGCACATCCCTTGCCTGGCGCATGTGCTGAACTTGGTGGTGCAGAGGTTCATTCACCACTACCCCAACATGTCAGAGCTGCTGCATAAAGTGCGGGCCGCCTGTGCGCGCTCCGCCTGCTCACATCCTGCCGCTGCTCGCCTGTCTGCGCTACAGCGGAACTTCGGCCTTCCCGCTCACCGCCTCATATGCGACGTGCCCACCCGGTGGAACTCCACCTTGCACATGCTGGAGAGACTGTGCGAGCAGCAGCAGGCCATAGTGGAGTTTCAGCTGCAGCACGCTCGCGTCAGTCGTACTGCCGAACAGCACCACTTCACCACCAATGATTGGGCCTCCATGCGAGACCTGTGTGCCCTGCTGCGCTGTTTCGAGTACTCCACCAACATGGCCAGTGGCGATGACACTGTTATCAGCGTTACAATACCACTTCTATGTCTCCTTGAGAAAACACTTAGGGCAATGATGTTAGAGGAGGTGGCCCAGGTGGAGGAGGAGGAGGAGGATGAGGGCTCGTTTCTAACACTTTCGGGCCAGTCTGTTCGAAGTGGCTCAGAGGGAGGTTTGTTTAAGCAGCAGAGGACAGGTTCACAAGTCGCCAGCCAAGGCACTGTACTGGAGGACGAGGAGGATGAGGAGGAGGAGGTGGAGGGGGACGAGGATGACGCAAGTTCACAGCGGGGTGGCAGCCCAGGCCCATCACTGGTGCGTGGCTGGGGGATACGGTGGACGATGACGATACGCCTCCCACAGAGGACAGCTTGTCCTTACCCATGGGTAGCCTGGCCCACATGAGCGAATATATGCTCCAATGCCTGCGCAACGACAGCAGAGTTGCCCACGCTTTAACGTGTGCAGACTACTGGGTGGCCACCCTGCTGGATCCCCGGTATAAAGACAATGTGCCCACTTTAATTCCTGAACTGGAGCGCGACCGCAAGATGCGCGAGTACAAGCGCACGCTGATAGAGGCGCTCTTGAGAGCATTCCCACATGTCACAGGGGAACAGGTGGAAGGTGAAGGCAGAGGAGTGGCAAGAGGTCGCCAACGCAGCTGTGTCACGGCCAGCTCATCTGAGGGCAGGGTTAGCATGGCAGAAATGTGGAAAAGTTTTGTCTCCACGCCACAGCTATCTGCACCGACACCTGATACGGAACGTGTTAGCAGGAGGCAGCATTTCACTAACATGGTTGAACAGTATGTCTGCACACTCTCCACATCCTGACGGATGGTTCGGCCCCATTCAACTACTGGGTTTCGAAATTGTCCACGTGGCCAGAGTTAGCATGTTATGCCTTGGAGGTGCTTTCCTGCCCGGCGGCCAGCGTTTATCTGAACGCGTATTCAGCACGGCAGGGGCGCCATTACTGACAAGCGCAGCCGCCTGTCCACAGCCAACGTGGACAAGCTGACCTTCATAAAGATGAACCAGGCATGGATCCCACAGGACCTGTCCCTCCCTTGTGCAGAGTAGTCCTTATTAACTGCCTAAAACATGTCTTGTTGTGCTACGGGCCACTTCTTTATTTGATACAAATTTTATGAAACCCACAGTTGAATGAAACTCTTCTCTGTCTGGGCGCCGGGCCTAACCAGATGAAAGTGGCCGGTTAAACTAACGGGTGACATGAAGCCATAACCTCTGCCATGCTACCTCTGTCTTCTGTCTGGGTGCTGAGGCCTAAGTCAAATAAAGCGGTCTTCTGCTGTGCTGGGGATATGAAGCTAATCTCTGACCTCTCTCCTCTGTCTGGGTCCAAAGGCCTAAATCACTGAAAGAGGCCTTCTCCTGTGGTGTGTGATATGATGCCAGAATATGTGCTGTGGGGCCTCTCTCCTCTTCCTGGGTGCAGGGGTCAAATAAACTAAATTGTGGCCTACTCCTGTGGTGGTTGATATGATGCCTGATTCTCTGATGTGGAACCTCTCTCCTCTGTTTGGGTGAAGGGGTCAAAGTAACTAAATGGTGGCTTCTCCTGTGGTGGCTGATATGATGCCAGAATATGTGCTGTGGGGCCTCTCTCCTCTTCCTGGGTGCAGGGGTCAAAGTAACTCAATGGTGGCTTCTCCTGTGGTGGTTAGTATGATGCCAGAATATGTGCTGTGGGGCCTCTCTCCTCTTCCTGGGTGCAGGGGTCAAAGTAACTCAATGGTGGCTTCTCCTGTGGTGGCTGATATGATGCCAGAATATGTGCTGTGGTGCCTCTCTCCTCTGTCTGGGTCCAAAGGCCTAAATCACTGAAAGAGGCCTTCTCCTGTGGTGTGTGATATGATGCCTGAATATGTGCTGTGGTGCCTCTGTCCTCTTCCTGGGTGCGGGGGTCAAAGTAACTCAATGGTGGCTTCTCCTGTGGTGGCTGATATGATGCC
This sequence comes from Bufotes viridis, assembly GCA_033119425.1. Classification (NCBI taxonomy): domain Eukaryota; kingdom Metazoa; phylum Chordata; class Amphibia; order Anura; family Bufonidae; genus Bufotes; species Bufotes viridis. Next base: position 255,276,590 of record CM065589.1, on the reverse strand, counting down.
AGAATATGTGCTGTGGGGCCTCTCTCCTCTTCCTGGGTGCAGGGGTCAAAGTAACTCAATGGTGGCTTCTCCTGTGGTGGTTAGTATGATGCCAGAATATGTGCTGTGGGGCCTCTCTCCTCTTCCTGGGTGCAGGGGTCAAAGTAACTCAATGGTGGGTTCTCCTGTGGTGGCTGATATGATGCCAGAATATGTGCTGTGGGGCCTCTCTCCTCTTCCTGGGTGCAGGGGTCAAAGTAACTCAATGGTGGCTTCTCCTGTGGTGGCTGATATGATGCCAGAATATGTGCTGTGGTGCCTCTCTCCTCTTCCTGGGTGCGGGGTCAAAGTAACTCAATGGTGGCTTCTCCTGTGGTGGTTAGTATGATGCCAGAATATGTGCTGTGGGGCCTCTCTCCTCTTCCTGGGTGCAGGGGTCAAAGTAACTCAATGGTGGCTTCTCCTGTGGTGGCTGATATGATGCCAGAATATGTGCTGTGGTGCCTCTCTCCTCTGTCTGGGTCCAAAGGCCTAAATCACTGAAAGAGGCCTTCTCCTGTGGTGTGTGATATGATGCCTGAATATGTGCTGTGGTGCCTCTCTCCTCTTCCTGGGTGCGGGGTCAAAGTAACTCAATTGTGGCTTCTCCTGTGGTGGCTGATATGATGCCAGAATATGTGCTGTGGGGCCTCTCTCCTCTTCCTGGGTGCAGGGGTCAAAGTAACTCAATGGTGGCTTCTCCTGTGGTGGTTAGTATGATGCCAGAATATGTGCTGTGGGGCCTCTCTCCTCTTCCTGGGTGCAGGGGTCAAAGTAACTCAATGGTGGCTTCTCCTGTGGTGGCTGATATGATGCCAGAATATGTGCTGTGGGGCCTCTCTCCTCTTCCTGGGTGCAGGGGTCAAAGTAACTAAATGGTGGCTTCTCCTGTGGTGGTTGATATGATGCCTGATTCTCTGCTGTGAAACCTCTCTCCTCCATCTGGGTGTAGGGGTCAAAGTCTTTCAAAGTCGCCTTCTCCTGTGCTGATTGATATAAAGCTGATGGTTGTGCCATCTGACATGGTTGCCAGGGTCTGATTCAATGGGGGCCTACTCCTGTGGTGGGTGATCTAAATGCCTGATTCTCTGCTGTGAAACCTCTCTCCTCCGTCTGGGTGTAGGGGTCAAAGTCTTTCAAAGTCGCCTTCTCCTGTGCTGATTGATATGAAGCTGATGGTTGTGCCATCTGACATGGTTGCCGGGGTCCCATTAAATTGGGGCCTACTCCTGTGGTGGGTGATCTAAATGCCTGATTCTCTGCTTTGAAACCTCTCTCCTCCTTCCGGGTGTAGGGGTCAAAGTCTGTCAAAGTCGCCTTCTCCTGTGCTGATTGATATAAAGCTTATGCTTGTGCCATCTGACATGGTTGCCGGGGTCTGATTCAATGGTGGCCTACTCCTTTGGTGGGTGATCTAAATGCCTGATTCTCTGCTGTGTAACCTCTCTCCTCCGTCTGGGTGTAGGGGTCAAAGTAACTAAATGGTGGCCTACTCCTGTGGTGGGTGATATGATGCCAGAATATGTGCTGTGGGGCCTCTCTCCTCTTCCTGGGTGCAGGGGTCAAAGTAACTCAATGGTGGCTTCTCCTGTGGTGGCTGATATGATGCCAGAATATGTGCTGTGGTGCCTCTCTCCTCTGTCTGGGTCCAAAGGCCTAAATCACTGAAAGAGGCCTTCTCCTGTGGTGTGTGATATGATGCCAGAATATGTGCTGTGGGGCCTCTCTCCTCTTCCTGGGTGCAGGGGTCAAAGTAACTCAATGGTGGCTTCTCCTGTGGTGGCTGATATGATGCCAGAATATGTGCTGTGGGGCCTCTCTCCTCTTCCTGGGTGCAGGGGTCAAAGTAACTCAATGGTGGCTTCTCCTGTGGTGGCTGATATGATGCCAGAATATGTGCTGTGGGGCCTCTCTCCTCTTCCTGGGTGCAGGGGTCAAAGTAACTAAATGGTGGCTTCTCCTGTGGTGGTTGATATGATGCCTGATTCTCTGCTGTGTAACCTCTCTCCTCCGTCTGGGTGTAGGGGTCAAAGTAACTAAATGGTGGCCTACTCCTGTGGTGGGTGATATGATGCCTGGTTCTCTGCTGTGGGACCTCTCTCCTTTGTCTGGGTGCTGTGGTCAAAATAATAGTAAGTGACCTTCTCCATTGGTGGGTGACTTGAAGCCTGATTCTGTGCTATGGGACCTCACTCCAATTAATATTGTTTAATTTTTATTTATTTTATGTTAACTCATCATTTCCCTATCTACATTTGTTTGCAGGGGATTTAACTACATTTTGCTGCCTTTTGCAGCCCTCTAGCCCTTTCCGGGTGTGTTTTACAGCCTTTTTAGTGCCCAAAAGTTCGGGTCCCCATTGACTTCTATGGGGTTCGGGTTCGGGATGAAGTTCGGGTCGAGTTCGGATCCCGAACCCGAACATTTTTCGAAAGTTCGGCCGAACTCGTCGAACCCGAACATCCAGGTGTTCGCTCAACTCTAATCAGCGGTGGCTTGCCAAGTTTAATAGGATCCGGAAAAGAATAGATTTTGTTCTGGGGTGAAATTCAATTGCCGAAATTGCAATCCCCTACATCTGGTGTTCCAGCTGTGGCTGGCCAAGTTTAATACTGTCCGGCAAAGGATATATTTTGTTCTGGGGTTGAATTCAATTGCCAAAATAGCAATCACCTAATTCTGGTGTTCCAGTTGTGGCTGGCTAAGTTTAAAAATTTCCGGCAAAGAATAGATTTTTTTCTGGGGTTAAAATTAATTGCCAAAATAGCAATACCGTAAATCGGTGGTTTCAGCTGTGGCTGGCTAAGTTTAGTAGAGTCCGGCAAAGTATAGATTTTGTTCTGGGGTGAAATTCAATTGCCAAAATAGCAATCCTCTAAATCTGTTGTTCCAGCTGTGGCTGGCTAAATTTAATACTGTCTGGCAAAGGATAGATTTTGTTCAGGGGGGAAATTCAATTGCCAAAATAGCAATACCCTAAATCTAGTGTTCCAGGTTTGACTGGCCAAGTTTAATACTGTCCGGCAAAGGATATATTTTGTTCTGGGGTGGAATTTGATTGCCAAAATAGCAATCACCTATATCTGGTGTTCCAGCTGTGGCTGGCTAAGTTTAATAATTAAAACAAAACACTGACTCTTATGTAAAATTGAGCTACACCTTTATTCAGTATAATACAAAATTTCATAAAAATTCTCTATGCCAAGATATTTACAAATCAAAAAACGGTGAGGTATATGATAGTGGAAAACCTACTGCGGGAGGTCTAGGTTCCTAAGTATCAAAAACAGGTCTATTTGATTTAGATTTAAAGTTAACTTGACCCAGATGTATAGTCCGTATTGGCCATAAGCATGGTGAAAATATACCACATATAATTAAGGGCTTTCACCCATAGAACACAGTCAGGGATCAATCAATTCAAAACATGATTCTAGCAAGGCATGAATCAATCCAAAACATGATTATAGCCAATACTCATCATAGACATAGGTATCAACCATACAAAGCCCCAAAACAAGGTGGCTATAGTACACAGTGTAGATGTTATTAGTGATCTAAAGGTAAGATAGATAGAGTGGTACATACCCATATCAATGATACACAGGGCCCGGAACCCCCACAGTACAGAACCTCGACACGTGTTTCGCTATGAAAAGCTTCGTCACCTCCTGTCAGTGTTTTGTTTTGATGTCTTGTGGATGTATGGCTCTTGGTTTGATTTTGTGGGGCATGTAGGTTAACTAAGTTTAATAATTTCCGGCAAAGAATAGATTTTTCACTGGGGTTAAAATTCAATGCCAAATTAGCAGTACAGAAAATCGGTGGTTTCAGCTGTGGCTGGCCAAGTTTAGTCGAATCTGGCAAAGTATATATTTTGTTCTAAGGTGGAATTCAATTGCCAAATAGCAATACCGTAAATCAGTGGTTTCAGCTGTGGCTGGCCAAGTTTAATAGTGTACGGCAAAGGATAGATTTTGTTCTGGGGTGAAATTCAATTCCCAAAATAGCTATCCTCTATTTCTGGTGTTCCAGCTGGGGCTGGCCAAGTTTAATACTGCCCGGCAAAGGATATATTTTGTTCTGGAGTGGAATTCAAATGCCAAAATAGCAATCACCTTAATCTGGTGTTCCAGCTGTGGCTGGCTAAGTTTAAAAATTTCCAGAAAAGAATAGATTTTTTTGTGGGGGTTAAAATTAATTGCCAAAATAGTAATACCGTAAATCGGTGGTTTCAGCTGTGGCTGGCCAAATTTAATAGTGTCCGGCAAAGGATGTATTTTTTTCTGGGGTGAAATTCAATTGCCAAAATAGCAATACCGTAAATCGGTGGTTTCAGCTGTGGCTGGACAAGTTTAATAGTGTACGGCAAAGGATATATTTTTTTCTGGGGTGAAATTCAATTGCCAAAATATCAATACAGCAAATCGGAGGTTTCATCTGTGGCTGGCCAAGTTTAATAGTGTCCAGCAAAGGATATTTTTTTTTCTGGGGTGAAATTCAAATTTCAAAATAGCAATACCGTAAATCTGTTGTTCCAGCTTGGTCTGTCTAAGTTTAATAGAGTCCGGCTAAGGATAAATTTTGATCTGGGGTGAAATTCAATTGCCAAAAAAGCAATCCTCTAGATCTGATGTTCCAGCTTGGCTTGCTAAATTTAATACTGTCTGGCAAAGGATAGATTTTGTTCTGGGGGGAATTTCAATTGCCCAAATAGTAATCCCCTTAATCTGGTGTTCCAGCTGTGGCTGGACAAGTTTAATAGTGTACGGCAAAGGATATATTTTTTTCTGGGGTGAAATTCAATTGCCAAAATATCAATACAGCAAATCGGAGGTTTCATCTGTGACTGGCCAAGTTTAATAGTGTCCAGAAAAGGATATATTTTTTTCTGGGGTGAAATTCAAATTTCAAAATAGCAATACCGTAAATCAGTGGTTTCAGCTATGGCTGGCCAAGTTAAATAGGGTCCGGCAAAGGATACATTTTGTTCTGTGGTGAAATTCAATTGCCAAAATAGCAATCCCCTAAATCTGGTGTTCCAGTTGTGGCTGGCCAAGTTTAATAGTGTCCGGCAAAGGATACATTTTGTTCTGGGGTAAATTCAATTGCCAAAATATCAATACAGCAAATCGGATGTTTCATCTGTGGCTGGCCGAGTTTAATAGTGTCCGACAAAGGATATATTTTTTTCTGTGGTGAAATTCAACATCACTTAAATCTGATGCTCCAGCTGTGACTGGCTAAGTTTAATAATTTCCGGCAAAGAAAGAGAAACCAAGTGGATCGTGCTACAGAAGAGTGAGATTCTCTAAGGTTTAAATGAGACAGTGAGTTTCAGGTCCTTTTTGTAAAGCGTTTTTTAATATATGTGGTCTGTGTTTGATTTTAATTGTGTTTTTATTTTATATAATCTTGATGTCACCCACATTGTTCCCCTGTGCTGCAATTTGGAAGACGTAAATATGGGAGGCTGATGTATGAGTCGTCGATGGGATAGGCTGAAGCCTCATCACGATTGAGTGGCCTGAGGTGGTCCATGAAGAATTATAATTGCACATGGAAGATTTTACGCATCATGGACACTTGCGATTGTTTTTGCACTGATTGGACACAGTTTTGGATATAGAACTATAAAAATTTATTTTTACTTTTTTAGGTTTTTAGGGGATTTATTATGCACTTTATTAATATAGACACATATCTATGAATTGGAATGATTTTGGGGGATATATATATTTATTATGCACTTTAGGAATTTTATGTATATGGAGATATATGTATGAATTAGCTAAATTTTGGGGTATATCCATTTATTATGCACTTTATATATATGGATTTTTTAATGTATTGGCACTGGTCATTTGAATGATTTGTTTTGGTTTGCACATATTTCTTTACCTTTTCGTTTCACTATTTCTTATATTTTTCATGACTGTCCTTTCCTGGTACTCATCCATTATCCAGCCTGACATATATTGGGTTAAGTTTCCTCATGTTACTTTGGTAGTGAGCGCATTGCGTGCATGCTCTGTGGGCGGACATCATGACGCGCCTCTAAATTCTGTTGCCATGGCGCTGGATGCCGGCGCAGCCGGGGTGACGCAGCGCTAGCACTGGCTACGTCATCGCTGTGCTGCTGTGTCTGCGGTCCAGGTCACTGGCAACGGAAGACGCGCGGTAGTGATGTTCTTCCTGCATCATGACGTATTTGCGCACAAATATTAGCTACAGGTGAGCCTTTGAGTGTTTACGGCCTGACAATGACCAACGTAATTAGCCTCCTGACCAAGCCATCAGTGTGTTGAAATGCGCGTCGTGGTGTCGCTGTACCGGAGAAACAAATAAGCTGGATAATGGGTAATATTGTTATTCTACTATTTTGTTACTTTCTGCTCGTATCTGTCAGGTTTCTCCTTAGCCTATTTTAGGTATATATGTATTTTGGAGATTACTGTGCATGTCTTTGTTTTTGTTATTGGAGTTTAATTTTTTTTACTCTCCTTTTGTATTGTGGTTATTTGGGATGCCCTCTTTACAATACAATTTGAGCTAGGTAATTGTAGTAGTTACCTTTTACATATTTTACCCATTTCCTGCATGTGTTTCTCTGGTAGGTGTCTCTGGGGATTGGTCCGGCTGTCGGATCATTCAGTGGTTGACCTACTCTTTAATTATATATTTTGTACATGTTTAATAAAGTTTACGGTGATATTTTATCTTGCATTTTGGTGAAGCTTTTGGAAAGCACTGGTTTATGTCTTTTGGTATAGGCCAGGCATCAGCAACCTTCGGCTCCCAGCTGTTGTGAAACTACAATTCCCAGCATTCTCCATTCATTTCTATGTAAGTTCTTAGAAGAGCAGAGCAACTATGCATGCTGGGAGTTGTAGTTTCACAACAGCTGGGAGCCAAAGGTTGCCTACCCCTGGTATAGGCGATTGCATTTTTTTTTTAAAGAATAGATTTTTTTCTGGGGTTAAAATAATTGCCAAAATAACAATACCTTTCAGCTGTGGATGGACAAATTTAATAGTGTCCGGCAAAGGATATATTTTTTTCTTGGGTGAAATTCAATTGCCAAAATAGCAATAACGTAAATAGGAGGTTTCATCTGTGGCTGGCCAAGTTTAATAGTGTCCGGCAAAGGGTATCATTTTTTTCTGGGGTGAAATTCAATTGCCAAAATATCAATACCGTAAATAGGAGGTTTCATCTGAGGCTGGCCAAGTTTAATAGTGTCCGGCAAAGGGTATATTTTTTTCTGGGGTTAAATTCAATTGCCAAAATAGCAATCACCTAAAACTGGTGTTCCAGCTGAGGCTGGCTAAGTTTAATACTGTCCGGCAAAGGAAAGATTTTGTTCTGGGGTGAAATTTAATTGCCAAAATAGCAATCTACTAAATCTGGTGTTTCAGCTATGGCTGACCAAGTTTAATAGTGTCCAGCATAGGATATATTTTGTTCTGGGGTGAAATTCAATTGCCAATATAGCAATCCCCTAAATCTGGTGTTGCAGCTGTGGCTGGCTAAGTTTAATACTGTCCAGCAAAGGATAGATTTTGTTCTGGGGTGAAATTGAATTGCCAAAATAACAATCACCCAAATCTGATGTTCCAGCTGTGGCTGGCAAAGTTTAATACTGTCTGGCAAAGAATATATTTTTTTATGGGGTGAAATTCAATTGGCAAAAAAACAATACCGTAAATTGGTGGTTTCAGCTGTGGCTGGCCAAGTTTAATAGTGTCTGTCAAAGGATAAATTTTGTTCTGGGGTTGAATTCAATTGTCAAAATAGCAATCCCCTAAATCTGATGTTCCATCTGTGTCTCGCTAAGTTTAATACTGTACAGCAAAGGATAGATTTTGTTCTAAGGGGGAATTCAATTGCCAAAATAGCAATACCGTAAATCAGTGGTTTCAGCTGTGGCTGGCCAAGTTTAATACTGTCCGGCAAAAAATAGATTTTAAATTGTTGGGTGAAATATTACCATTTTTGCCAGGTACAAACCCCTGCACTGCATAACTGACAGGGAGCTTACAATTGGCGGTTACATTCTTGCATGAAATAAAGCCTTTTTGGCTGTGAAGCCAAAGGTAGTCGCCAATAACATTTTTTTTATTTTTTAAAATAAATTAGTGTAGACCCCAAAACATTGGGAAAATATAAAAAAAATAAAACAAAGTGTAAGTGCACGGTAGTATAACAATGGTTGGGTGTGGCCTGTATACATGTCTATTCTGCATAAGGTACAAACAAGTCCTGTGGGATCCATGCCTGGTTCTTTTTAATAAACAAAAGCTTGCCCACATTGTATACGGACAGGCGGCTGCGCTTGTCTGTGATAACACCCCCTGTTGTGCTAAGCACACTTTCAGATAATACAGTGGCTTCAGGGTAGGCCAGCACCTCCAAGTCGTAAAGGGAAACCTCAGGACATGTGCCCAATTTGATGACCCAGAAGTTGAATGGGGCAGACCCAGTGGCGTAGCTAGAAATGATTGGGCACCACAGCAAATTTTTGAATGGGGCCCCCCTTCCCCAGTAATTTTTGCGCAAACCCCTTCCTTTCATTCTGCCATGCCTGTGGCTTCTAAAGATCGCTCTCTCAGACCAGGCCCAGCAGCTGTCTTATTCGCTTTCTACAATGTCTATTACTGCCACTGTATATAATTTCATTGTAAAATACTGTTGAGGGGGCCTTGACAAAGTCCTTTAATCCTCCTCCTCCTCCTGGATGGGCCCTTTCTAGGTCACGGCCCCAAAGCAGTTGCTTCCCCTGCTTCCCCTGTAGCTATTCTTCTAGGCAGACCCATCAGTCAGTACGTGTACTGCTCAACCATGTTGCTAAAAATGCTGCCTCCTGCTAAGATGTTCCAGATCTTCTGGTGGTGCAGGTTGTTGTGACGTGATGACAAAGCTTTTCCACATTTTGCCCATGATAACCCTGCCTTCTGAGGTGTTGGTGGTGACCCAGCTGCATTGGCAAACTCTTCCTCCTCCTCCTCTGCCTTCACCTTGTGCTTCCACTGAGTCCCCGGTGTCAGGTGTGAATGCCATCAGCAGCATGTCTACTAGCAGGCTCATCTTCCTAACACACTCCAGTGAGGGAATTAAGGATGGCACGTTGTCCTTGTAACGGGGATGCCACAGGGTGGCCACCCAGTAATCAGCAAAAGTTAGAATGTGGCAGTAACTGGGCGGTCGTGTTGCAGGCACTGCAGCATGTAGTCGTTCATGTCTGCCAGCCTGCCCAGAGGCAAGGACAAGATATCCTCTTTGAGGGAGGTATATCGTCTGTGTCCTCTGTATCCCCCAGCGTTCTTCCTACTCCTCTTCCTCATCCTACAGAACTGTGCCCTGGCTGGACAATTGTGTTCCAGGCCAGGGCCTATGTTGGTGCATATATCCACCCTCCGAGCCACTTGTATTTGGTTGGCCTTAAGTTAAGGATAAGGCGTGTATATAGTTTTGTTTTTTGAAATGGTTAGTTTAGCTGCCTTATATTTATTTTAATATGTTTTTAAGTAAATTTGTAAATAGTTTGTTAATGGTTTGAGTGAAAGGGGGGGTGGGGGTGTTGAGTGTGTAGAGTGTGAGGCTGTTTGGGGTTATTTTTTACATCCGCTTTCTACACTGTTTTTACTGCCAATGTATCTAATTTCATTGTATAATACTGTTGAGGGGGCCCTGACTAAGTCTTTTAGTCGTCCTCCTCCTCCTTCTAGGTCAGGGACCCAAAACAGTAGATTCCCATGCTTCCCTGTAGCTACAACCCTGGGCAAACCCATCAGTCAGTACGTGTACTCTTCCACCATGTTGCTGAAATGCTGCCTCCTGCTAAGACGTTCCAGATCTGCTGGTGGTGCAGGTTGTTATGGCGTGATGACAAAGCTTTCCCACATTTCGCTAATGCTAACCCAGCCTTCTGAGGTGCTGATGGTGACCCAGGTGCCCGAGAGCTGGCTTGGGTGCCACCCTGCTGAGAACATGATTCCTTCTACTCCTCCTCATCCTACTTCTCCTCCTCATCCTCCAGAACTGTGCCCTGGCTGGACAATTGTGTTCCAGGCCAGGGACTATGTTGGTGCAGGAACCCACCCTTCGAGCCACTTGGATGCCACTGGCCTTAGTTAAGAATAAGGCGTGTATATAGTTTTGTTTGTTTATATAGTAAGTTTAGCTGCATTATAGTTATTTTAATATGTTTTTAAGAAAATTTGTAAATAGTTTGTTAATAGTTTGAGTGAAAGGGGGGGTGGGGGTGTTGTGTGTGTTCGATTAACTGAATTGATTTTCACTGTCTGGTGTTTAGGAATTTCTGCACCCCAAATTCAGCACATGTGGCAGGCAGGGGATGTGCGTCAAACCGGCTAGGCCGAGACCTGCTAGTATATTTCACCTATTAACGCTCAACACGATGCCGTGCTGGAGGCGCAGTGGCACCAACCAATGATTGGTCTGTTGTTCCATGCCTATCCACAGCTCCTGTGCGGTGCGGGCTTTGTCCCACAAACACACAAGTTTTAAAAACGACGCAGCTTCTGTCAGGGCGAGATTAGGCAGGTTAAAGTCAGCAACAGCACCTAATTAAGTGATCGATCTACAGCTGAGAATCATTGAACTTCTGCTAATTACTTGCTCGCTGGTTTTTAGGCTGCACAGAGCGTTTTTCTGTCACTTATTTTCTGGGTTGATCGGCGGCCATTTTGTGACTTGTGGTGCACCAGAAGAAGCTGCCACCAAGTCATCAATCCATCAATACTACATCAGGGGCTTGGCTGTGATAATTGTCACCCCTAGAAACTCAGGATAGCAATTTCTATATTTTATTAAGGGGTTAAATACAATTGCCCAAATATCAATCCCCTAAATCTGGTGTTCCAGCTTTGGCTAGACAAGTATAATACTGTCTGCTGTCTGGCAAAGGATAGATTATTTTCTGGGGTGAAATTCAATTGCCAAAATAGCAATACCATAAATCAGTGGTTTCAGCTGTGGCTGGCAAAATAGAATAGTGTCCGCCAAAACATGTATTTTGTTCTGGGGTGAAATTAATCTGGCAAAATAGCAATACCCTGAATCTGGTGTCCCAGCTGTTGCAGGCCAGATTTCATAGTGTCTGCCAAAACATATATTTTGTTCTGGGGTGAAATTAATCTGCCAAAATAGCAATACCCTGATTCTGGTGTCCCAGCTGTTGCAGGCCAGATTTCATAGGGTCCGCTAAAACATATGTTTTGTTCTGGGGTGAAATTCAATTCCTAAAATAGCAATACCATAAATCAGTGGTTTCAGCTGTGGCTGGCAAAATAGAATAGTGTCTGCCGAAACACTTATTTTGCTCTGGGGTGAAATTAATCTGGCAAAATAGCAATACCCTGATTCTGGTGTCCCAGCTGTTGCAGGCCAGATTTCATAGTGTCCGCTAAAACATATATTTTGTTCTGGGGTGAAATTCAAATCCTAAAATAGCAATACCATAAATCAGTGGTTTCAGCTGTTGCAGGCCAGATTTCATAGTGTCTGCCAAAACACATAGTTTGTTCTGGGGTGAAATTAATCTGGCAAAATAGCAATACCCTGACTCTGGTGTCCCAGCTGTTGCAGTCCAGATTTCATAGTGTCCGCTAAAACATATATTTTGTTCTGGGGTGAAATTCAATTCCTAAAATAGCAATACCATAAATCAGTGGTTTCAGCTTTGGCTGGAAAAATAGAATAGTGTCCGCCAAAACATGTATTTTGTTCAGGGTTGAAATTAATCTGCCAAAATAGCAATACCCTGATTCTGGTGTCCCAGCTGTTGCAGGCCAGATTTCATAGTGTCTGCCAAAACACATAGTTTGTTCTGGGGTGAAATTAATCTGGCAAAATAGCAATACCCTGATTCTGGTGTCCCAGCTGTTGCAGGCCAGATTTCATAGTGTCCGCCAAAACATATATTTTGTTCAGGGTTGAAATTAATCTGCCAAAATAGCAATAGCCTGAATCTGGTGTCCCAGCTGTTGCAGGCCAGATTTCATAGTGTCTGCCAAAACACTTATTTTGTTCTGGGGTCATTCACAACTACCCCGACATGTCAGAGCATTTGGAAAAGTGACTAGAATGTCTAAAAAAAAAAAAAAAAAAAAAGCTGAAAAGTTGCAAATTTTGTTGCAAACTGGAACTTATGAGAAAATTAGAAACTTTTGTATGCCAGAAAGCTAGCATAGAACAATGATCATTCTCCCCCATGTAGTAGTGTGCCAAGTATGTCATGTCAGCACCTGTAAAAACTTAAAGAGTTTTGTAAGTGAAAAGACATTTGGAAAAAAAAATGAGAAGGCAAGAACACAAAAACCAGGACAACTGCAAAGGTTAACACAATTCAGAATAGTTAACATATGCACAATGGTTAAGTATATAATAAAATGAGTAAAAAAAAAAAATTGTATCTGTTTCTACTTTATCTCCTCTATTTGCCATACCCTTCTTAGAATCTAAATGCTTAATGCCAATGTATGCTACAACAGTGGCCTTCATTTATTATTGATTAGTTGATATATTTTAATAACTGCCTAAAATGTATTTTCCTTTACTTTCATTATATAAGTATTAACCACTTGAAGACCACAGGTTTATACCCCCCTAGTGACCAGGCCCTTTTTTACAAATCTGCACTAAACTACTTTCACCGTTTATTGCTCCGTCATACAACTTACCACCCAAATGAATTTTACCTCCTTTTCTTCTCACTAATAGAGCTTTCATTTGTTGCTATTTCATTCTTGCTGACATTTTAACTTTTTTTGATATTTTACTTTTTTTGATGAAATTTTTGCAAAAAAATGACATTTTTCACTTTCTGTTGGAAAATTTGCCAAATAAAACTACATTTCTCTATACATTTTTCACTAAATTTATTGTTCTACATGTCTTTGATAAAAAAAAATTCTATAAGTGTATATTTATTGGTTTGGGTAAAAGTTATAGCGTTTACAAACTATGGTGCAAAAATGTGAATTTCCGCACTTTGACTTTCTGAGCACCTGTCCTGTTTCCTGACGTGCTACAATGCCCAGACAGTAGAAACACCCCATAAATGACCCCATTTCGGAAAGTAGACACCCTAAGGTATTCACTGAGGGGCATAGTGAGTTCATGGAAGTTTTTATTTTTTGTCACAAGTTAGCGGAAATGTATTTTTTTCCCAAAAATTTCATTTTTCGCTAACTTGTGACAAAAAATAAAAACTTCCATGAACTCACTATGCCCATCAGCGAATACCTTAGAGTGTCTAATTTCCAGAATGGGGTCACTTGTGGGGTATTTTTACTGCCCTGGCATTTTAGGGGCCCCTAAACGTCAGAAGCAGTTTGGAATCCAAATGCGTAAAAATGTCCTGTGAAATCCTAAAGGTACTCATTGGATTTAGGGCCCCTTTGCGCATCTTGGATGCAAAAAAGTGGCACACATGTGGTATCGCCGTACTGAGGAGAAGTATGGAAATGTGTTTTGGGGTGTATTTTTACATATACCCAAGCTGGGTGTGAAAAATATCTCTGTAAATGACAACTTTTTCCATTTTTTTATACAAAGTTGTCCATTTACAGAGATATTTCTCTCACCCAGCATGGGTATATGTAAAAATACACCCCAAAACACATTGCCCTACTTCTCTTGAGTACGGCGATACCACATGTGTGCCACTTTTTTGCAGCCAAGGTACGCAAAGGGGCCCTAAATCTAATGAGTACCATTAGGATTTCACAGGGCATTTTTACGCATTTGGATTCCAAACTAGTTCTCTCGCTTTAGGGGCCCCTAATATGCCAAGGCAGTATAAATACCACACAAGTGACCCCATTTCGGAAAGTAGACACCCTAAGGTATTCGCTGAGGGGCATAGTGAGTTCATGGAAGTATTTATTTTTTGGCACAAGTTAGCAGAAATTGTTTTTTTTTTTTTTTTTACAAAGTCTCATATTCCACTAACTTATGACAAAAAATAAACTTTTACATGAACTTACCATACCCCTCACAGAATACCTTGGGGTGTCTTCTTTCTAAAATTGTGTCACTTGTGGGGTGTTTATACTGTTCTGGCATATTAGGGGCCCCTAAACGTCAGAAGCAGTTTGGAATCCAAATGCGTAAAAAATTTCCTGTGAAATCCTAAAGGTACTCATTGGTTTTAGGGCCCCTTTGCGCATCTTGGCTGCAAAAAAGTGGCACAAATGTGGTATCGCCGTACTCAGGAGAAGTAGGGCAATGTGTTTTGGGGTGTATTTTTACATATACCCATGCTGGGTCTGAAAAATATCTCTATAAATGACAACTTTTTCCATTTTTTTATACAAAGTTGTCCATTTACAGAGATATGTTGATTACAATAAAAAAAGTACCACTGCGCTCCCTCCAATAGTGGGGATGTTGAAAACACACAGGAGGTTCCACAACTTGCCGCTGCAATTGACGGTTTGCTGATCCCTTCAGTGATGTCAGCTTCAGTTAAGTGGAGGTTACTTAGTTCATCCAGAGTACCGCTATGCGCTGGCCCCCTCCTAGTGTTCAACTCCGTATTATATATTGAGCACAATATAGCAAAGTAAAATTCTGTGTCCTACCTGGTGAATTAGTAGGTAGTTCTCCCTAATATCGCTGGATCGGCAGGACGCTGGGATCCCGGAACGCCGTCTTCAGCAGCGCTGCTTCACACGTGCTGCCCCGGCCGGCAGCAGACACACGCGCAGAAGCCGCTCTCTGTATGAAATGAAAAGAGGTGACGTCAAACTCTCCACTACGAGTACCGTATCAGGACAAACTTTACCCTACGCGTTTCGGGGCCTTCGGGCTCCTTCGTCAGGGGTATTCCACTTCCCTGTCTGTACGGCTATTTAAGCGTTCCGTTTCCATGACGACCATGACCCTTGTTCATATTATTCTCCCGCTATTCTTCCACCAGGATGATCCAGACCTGAACTGAAACTTGTTATAGTGTTATTTTATTCTCTTAGAGAACCATTCCTCTCCATATCTTAACTTTGTCCTTTTTTAAAAAGCAAAAAGTTCCATTTCTTGGTTCAGTCCATTTGGGGCTAGGCTGTCCAATTTGAATATCCATTTGCTTTCCTGTCGTGACATATGTTTTATAAAGTCACCGCCCCTTATATCTCTTTTGACCTTTTCTATTCCTCCAAAATCTGAACCCTGAAATTCTCCATCATGATAGTCTGCGTAATGGCGTGATAGCGGATGGTCCTTATACTTCTTTTTTATGTTTCTTATGTGCTCATTAATCCGGATTTTTAGTTGTCGTTTTGTTCTACCCACATATATCTTTTTACATGGACAGGATATGTAGTAAATGACCCCCTTTGTGCTACAGGTGATATATTCCTCTATTTTGTATCTTTCCCCACCATTCCTTGTTTCTATTTCAAGTTTCTTGTTTTTATTTTTAGTGGGCCAATGTCCCTACAATTTTACACATTTTGCAGTGAACAAAACCCTTCCTGTTTGTTTTCCCAAGATTATGATTATAATTTTTCTTGTTTTTTATGGGCGGAGCTATCAGATTTCCCAAATCACGTGCCTTTCTAAAAATGAAGGTTGGGCATATAGGGATTTTTTCTCCTATTAATTTGTCTTGTTTGAGGATATCCCAATGGTTTTTTATAATTCTCTTAAATTTTCCCACTCCTTCACTGTATGTGGTAATAATGGGGATTTTTAAGAGGTCCTCACTATTACTATTATTTCCGTCTTCTTTTATTTTCATTTTAACGGTGGCATTCTCCCCATATTTTTTCTCTTTATCTTTTTCTTTACTCCTATCTATTAATAGGTCCTTCCGATCCATCTCCTTTACATTGTCAATTATTGGTACTAGATTCTCTAATTTATACCCTTTTTCCAAAAGCTTTTTATTTAATTCCTCTGTTTCTTCCTCAAAGTGAGTCAATTTGCTACAGTTCCTGCAAACTCTTATATATTGGCTTCGCGGTATGTTTAATAGCCATGTGGGTAGATGACAGCTATTTAAAGGTATATAGCTATTGCTATCAGTCAGTTTATGGAAGGTTTTTGTCTCTATATTATTGTTTTCAATGAAAATAGTTAAATCTAAAAAATGTATCTCCTTTGTACTCCAACTACATGTAAACTCCAAATAAAATTCATTTTTATTTAAATTATCTAAAAATTGTACTAGTTCAGTTTCACTACCTTTCCATATAAAAACTACGTCATCAACAAATCGACGCCAGAGGACCAGGTTCGCACCGAGGTTGCCAGATGGGAATATGGTGGATTCTTCCCATCTTCCTACGTACAGGTTTGCAAAACTCGGTGCGAACCGGGTCCCCATAGCGGTCCCCCACGTCTGGAGGTAAAATTCATTCTCATATTTAAAATAATTATGAGTGAGAATAAAATTAATACATCGTCCTATAAAATCAATTTGGGTCTCAGGTATGTCACCCTCCTTTCTCACGAAGTATTCAGCTGATTCCCGGCCCTTCTTATTTTCTATGATTGTGTATAAAGACGAAGGAGCCCGAAGGCCCCGAAACGCGTAGGGTAAAGTTTGTCCTGATACGGTACTCTTAGTGGAGAGTGTGACGTCACCTCTTTTCATTTCATACAGAGAGCGGCTTCTGCGCGCGTGTCTGCTGCCGGGGCAGCACGTGTGAAGCAGCGCTGCTGAAGACGGCGTTCCGGGATCCCAGCGTCCTGCCAATCCAGCGATATTAGGGAGAACTACCTACTAATTCACCAGGTAGGACACAGAATTTTACTTTGCTATATTGTGCTCAATATATAATACGGAGTTGAACACTAGGAGGGGGCCAGCGCATAACGGTACTCTGGATGAACTAAGTAACCTCCATTTACAGAGATATTTCTCTCACCTAGCATGGGTATATGTAAAAATACACCCCAAAACACATTGCCCTACTTCTCCTGAGTACGGCGATACCACATTTGTGCCACTTTTTTGCAGCCAAGATGCGCAAAGGGGCCCTAAAACCAATAAGTACCTTTAGGATTTCACAGGACATTTTTTACGCATTTGGATTCCAAACTGCTTCTGACGTTTAGGGGCCCCTAATATGCCAGGACAGTATAAATACCACACAAGTGACCCCATTTCGGAAAGTAGACACCCTAAGGTATTCTCTGAGGGGCATAGTGAGTTCATGGAAGTTTTTATTTTTTGGCACAAGTTAGCGGAAATGGATTTTTTTTTTTTTTTTTTTTTACAAAGTCTCATATTCCATTAACTTATGACAAAAAATAAACTTTTACATGAACTTACCATACCCCTCACAGAATACCTTGGGGTGTCGGATATGACGAATGTTGACGAATAGGTTGCTAAAACGAAGATGTAGAATACTTCGTTATCTTCGTTTTGAGGAATATGACGAATACATTCGTCATATTCACTATTCGCTAACTCTACCAAGCCAACCATAAAGTTCCTTGCTCATGGAGCGTCCCCATCACCATGGGAACATCTCCATATACTAAAATGTACTGTCGGATTTGAGGAATTACGTTGAAATCGCAATGCGATTAATTCAAGTTATATTAATCGCATTGCGATTTCAACTTAGAGCTGGGTTTATAATGGGTCAGCTTGCTAGAATGAACGAAGTTAACGATTCAATGAACGAAGTTAACGAATATGGAATATAGCAGCACTGCTAAGTTGAATTCGCAATGCGATTAATTTAACTTGAAGTAATCGCATTGCGATTTCAACTTAGCACTGCTATCTTACATAGGCTAGAATTAACGAATATGGAATATAGCAGTGGCACTAGCAGTGCTAAGTTGAAATCGCAATGCGATTACTTTAAGTTAAATTAATCGCATTGCGAATTCAACTTAGCAGTGCTGCTATATTCCATATTCGTTAACTCGTTCATTCTAGCAAGCTGACCCATTATAAACCCAGCTCTAAGTTGAAATCGCAATGCGATTAATATAACTTGAATTAATCGCATTGCGATTTCAACGTAATTCCTCAAATCCGACAGTACATTTTAGTATATGGAGACGTTCCCATGGATGGGGACGCTCCATGAGCACGGAAGTCGGCAGAAGTGGCAATGGGCACTGACTAGAGCAGCCAGGAAGCCAGGAATCCTCAGGACAGGTAAGAACTACTGTTGGGAAGAGGGAAAGAAAAAAATATAACTAAAAAAAAAACAAAAAAAAAACGAATATTCGAAATAGCGAATTTATAGCGCTATATTCGAAATATTCGCGAATTAGCGAAGTGCCGATATTCGCTAAAAAAATTCGCTATTCGAATATTCGCGCTCAACACTACTGTTGATGTCATTAGACCACACCCCTTCTCATTACAGAGATGCACATCACCTAAAATGCTTAATTGGTAGTAGGCTTTCGAGCCTATACAGCTTGGAGTAAGACAACATGCATAAAGAGGATGATGTGGTCAAAATACTCATTTGCCTAATAATTCTGCACTCCCTGTAAATCAATATGATGCTATGCGACCCCGTCTGTGCGGGAGAAGTCAGGACGGGCGCTTCTTTGCGATCACCATGCGTGAGCAACGCTCGTGTGCAAGGGCGCTTAGGGCCCTTTCACACAGAGCTGCTGCAAACCTCTCCTTTCACCTGGGACAAAGTACATAATGTACTTCGCCACATCTCTGGGTGATTTGTGCTTTGCACATTGTCCCACGGGGAAGGAGAGGTTTATCCTCTAAGGCCTCATGCACTCGGCCGTGGAACACGCCGTGCATGGACCGTGGTATTCTGGCCTGGCATCCATCTGACAGCAGGAGCGCACGGCGTCATAGCAACCAATGACACCGTGCGCTCCTGCTGTCAGATGGATGCCAGGCCGAGATACAACGGTCCATGCACGGCCGTGTTTCACGGCTGTGTGCATGAGGCCTTAAGGTAAAAAAAACAAACAAAAAGAAAAATCCACAGGTAAGCAAAATAGTTCAAGTTATGTTTCAAATGTTCAAGTTAACGTTCGGTTTCTAATGTTCTATAAAGTTAATGTTAATAAAATTATTGCGTTGCTGCCTGGTTTTTTCTTTCTTTTTTTTTTACCTTCTAGGTGGATCAAGCAAATAGCCAGCTGCAGCACTGATGTGCATTCTGAGAGAAGCATTGCGCTGCTGTCAAAAGACACATGAAGTCAGTGTATGCGGCGCTGCAAGACGAGATTTCTCCTCTGTAGTACAGGTACGTTTTCCCAGGCATATGAGCTGAGTAGAGGTGTTGGAGTTCATATGCTTTGGCAAACACTTTGTATCAAAAATCTGGCAAAGATGTCTTCCTCCACAACGATCGATTGATCGATGTGAATGGAGAAATCACGTTTGCCATGACATAGGAGCTGAAGTGGGTATGGATGTTTGGGCGGAGCCCCTATGTCCTGGCAATCGCCAGGCCCCTTTTTTCTTCTTGCATATTGGCAGTACAACCACATCACATATGACCCCATTTTGGAAAAAAGACACCCCAAGGTATTTGCGACCCTGTTGACTATTTTGAATGAAACGCTTGACTGTTCGATGATCACGCTTCAGAAGCTTTGCAATTTTAAGAGTGCTGCATCCCTCTGCAAGATATCTCACTATTTTTTGACTTTTCTGAGCCTGTCAAGTCCTTCTTTTGACCCATTTTGCCAAAGGAAAGGAAGTTGCCTAATAATTATGCACACCTGATATAGGCTGTTGATGTCATTAGACCACACCCCTTCTCATTACAGAGATGCACATCACCTAATATGCTTAATTGGTAGTAGGCTTTCGAGCCTATACAGCTTGGAGTAAGACAACATGCATAAAGAGGATGATGGTCCGGTCAGTAGCTAATTCACTGTGTATGCTCTTGTTGCTCACATACAGCCGTGACACTGAGGGGCCGAATTTTATGGAGCCGGTCATAAGCAGGGTGGCCTCTTGCATGACAGGTTTCATTGTCAGTGAAATGAATAAAGCGCATGATGACCTCAAACCGTGCCCTGGACATTGCAGCAGAGTACATGGGCATGTAATGTATTGGGTCTTTAGACCAATATGACCGCAATACATTTTTTTTAGTTATGCCCATGCTGAGGGTAAGGCCCAAAAATGTTTTAAATTCGGAAACGGTGACTGGTTTCCACCGGAAAGGCTGGGCATAGAAGCTTTCCGGATTGGCGGTTATATATTGTGTGGCGTATCGGTTGGTTTCTGCCACAACTAAGTCGTAGAGATCCGCGGTGAAGAACAGCTCAAAAAATTCAAGGGCCGATCCGAAATTGGCTGTCTCCATGCGAACTCCTGACTGGGCGGTGAAAGAGGGCAATACGGGTGCGGCGGAAGGAGGGGATTGCCAATTAGGGTTTGCCAGCACCTCTGGGAGACTAAGGGGTCTACGGGCCTGAGAACGCGGTGGCTGCGACGGGGGAGTTAGTTAGGGAGTTAGCCACCATACCAGCAACTGCCCTTCTGGTGCTCGCCACTTCACTAGGGAATACGGCAGTGCTGGTAGAAGGTCCAGGATGTGCTGCGCTGCCGGTGTATGCCGCACCATAAAAAGGTCAGCGCTAGCACCGCTCTGCTGCATATGAGGCTCATCACGCGGGATATGCGAAACACTGACATGGGGTCGGGTACGCCTGACCGTAGCAGGGACCTCAACCTAGTCATCTTCGCTAGCGGTTAGAGTGCCACTGCTGTCTACAGGTTCATATTCTGAACCACTCGATTCAGCGGGTGAAGCGTCCCCATCGCTTTCATCCATCACGGCCAGAATCCTGTAGACCTCTTCAGCGGAATACCCCTTTTTTGCCATTTTGGATTAACTAAATTTAGGGGGTATTCCTCTGAGACTACCCAGGAAAAAGCGCACACCTACCTAGTAAAAGGGAGTGCTTGTGAAATAACACTGCGATCGCTAATAAATATCCAATAACTCAAAAGTGATCTTTTATAGCGGTGCAGCGATTTTACTGTGTTTTTGCAGTGATCAGAAAAAAAAATTTCTGTCACTGCGGTGGGCGGACTGAACGCAAGGGTGCGCACAAGATCAGGCCTGATCAGGCGAACAATGCGTTTTTTATAGAGCCTTAATTGACCCTAATGTACTGATATAGATCTGATTGCGATCAGTCTTGATCACTTACAGATACTATATTAGTATTAGTGCTGATAAGCGATAGTGATGACGCTAATCAGCTACTAATAAGTGACTGTGCGGTGCGGTGGGCTGGGCGCTAACTACCTAACAAGTAGCTAACTACCTGACGGTGATTAGGGACCCTTATAGGGGGGGTGATCTATGACAGGGGGGTGACAGAGGGTGACCAGGGGGTTTATATGGGTAATCAGTGGCTACTAAGGGGCTACTAAAGGGTTAATAACTGACAGAGGGTGTGTGTGTAATGTATGTGTGGTGATTTGGTGTACTTACTGAGCTGCCTGTGTCCTCTGGTGGTGGATCCAGCAAAAGGGATCACCAGAGGATCAAGCAGGACTTATATCAGACGCTATTTTGTAAATAGCGTCTGATATCCGATTTTCATAGGGCGATTAAAAAAATTTCAGCCTGCCAGCCAATGATTGCGGCTGGCAGGCTGTAGTTTCACTTCTCTTCTGTGCGTCACAGTGAACGCGCATTCATGTGAAATCTCGGGTCTCAAGAGATGACACCGATAGGCGGCAGTGAGACCCGAGAGAGCCGCCGCGCTGACGCCCATCGGCGTTAGCGTGGCGGCAAGTGGTTAAGCAAGTATTGCTGTGTTTGTGGGAGGGGAGGCTCACTATGAGGCTATTTATATGCAGCTGTGGGCCTAGGCTGGCTGATTGCTAGGCTATTTATAGGCATCTGTGGGCCCAGGCTGACACCGATTCAGCTGATTTCACTACCTCTGGGTCAGCTCTAGGATACAGCAGCATGGTGTGGAGGCTCCTTACAGCTGGGCGACGGCAGAATCTCTCAGGAAGGCACTGGTATTCATGGTAGGATCGGAGTGGTTTGCACGGGACCCACGCTGTGGTCTGCGACATGTAGCGCTCTGGGATGAAGCAGAGTTTGGGCGCTAATGCTCGACCGATGGCATCAGTATTGTTTGTCTGGCTTTTCAGAAGCCTGCGGGGGCCATTGCATACAGTTATCGGGGTAGCATGCGCCTAGAGTAGGTATGGTTGTATGTCTCTGATACCTGGTTTACATTTGGGGTGCGTGCCTAAAGTTGGCTCAAGCTATGCACGCTGTGTTTAAGTGTTGTGTATCAATGGTCAATGAGGCAAAGAAAAAAAAAAATACATGTTTTTCTGTCACCTGTTGTACATGTGGGGTGCACCGCCGCAGTTAGCGCCAGACATGCAAGGTGTTGGTGAATGTGTATCAGTCGTCCATATATGGGGGCACTAGCAGGTTCATCAAGGCGCCTGTATTTGAGTACTGATGCTCTGGTAAGTGTGTTTAATCTATAAATTGTATCTTTTGGGCCCGCATGTGTCAGTGGTTCTGTGCTATTGTGTTGATTAATTGAAGTTGCATCAGGGTTTATGTTCAACCACGTTTATGTTTTCTTACAGGAACACGAGATGGTGTTGTGGTGACCATCATTTAAAAAAATAAATAAAAAAATCCTGCAGCATTATGTGGAGGTTAATTTGCACCTGGGCAATGGCAGAAGGTGCCAGGCGAGTGCTGGCATTCACGGTGGGATCGGACTTGGTTACACGGTCCGTGACTTGTAGCGCACTGGGGCGAAGGGGGTTGGGCACTAATGGTAGAATGATCATGGCTAGGTTCGTTACCTGCAAAAGCTACGTCTGTGTGTCTGCATTTACATTTTGTCCTATACTCCATTCACTACTAGAGCTGCGTTCAAGCATCTGTTGTATCACATTAATACTCTGCTCACTTTAGATTGCATTCATACGGCTGCTTTATATCATGCTCTTCATGCTCACACTCAGAGCTGCGCCCATACCATGTGTTGAGCACTACTCACATCCAGAGCTGCAGTCACCCACCTGTTCTTACACCATGTGTTTATACACTGCTTCCACTTATAGCTACATTTTCCTTTTTATTTCGACATCATGGTTAGCCAGTATTTTCACTAGGGCAGTCAGCACACCGCTCCGACACTGCTCTCCCGATAAACATAATAGCTGCATTCTTTTCAGGCTTGCTTATTTCCTCATTGGTTTGTTACAATCCGAAGGGCTACTTCTACTTTTTTCTGTTCATTTCAGTAAAAAAAATAAAAATAAAAAAGGAAAAAAAGGAAAAAAAAATTCTAAAAAAAAATCATCATTTTTTTTTTTTTGTTTCAGTCCTGGTTTGCATTTACTTAGACTGGTCCGCTTTACTTCTGGTTCATATTCACTCAGATTGGTCTCTTGCCCCAGTTAACCAAAAAGCTTCTCAGTGGTCAGTGGGCCAATAGGAGTACGTTTCCTACTATATTTTCACAAATCCTTCATTTGTCAAGATAAGAGTCTTCTCTTAGCAAACTGCAAGGCCTCTGGCTCTTCGTTTTCTCCCATCTGTTCAAATTCACGGATAGTTAATGTTTATTTATGCACGTGGTTCGCTTCACAAATGTCTATGCATATCCCATCGGGTCTGGCTCACATTTAATTACTTATTGTCACTGTAAAGTCATTCAGTTCAGTCTGGTTGTAGGCTGTTTAGTGTCTTAGGTTCCCTTGTCAGAGGGGTTCATGGTTACGCGAGTTCCCAAGTCATACTGGTGCTGCATAAGTGCTTTATTGAAAAAAAATAAAAAATAAAAAAAAATCTGCCATTAGTCTCACATGTATGGCTCCGCCATTAGTCTCCCACGCATGGCTTCTCCGTTTATGTTTTACTCACATGACTCCGCCATTAGAGTCTCACGCATGACTTCTCAGATTTAGTGTTACACATATGACTCCGCCATCAGAGTCTCTTGCGCATGGTTTCTCCAAATAAGTGTTACACATATGACTCTGCCATTATAGTCTCTCAAGCCATGCTTCTCCGATTAAGTGTCCGTCATTAGAGTCCCTCACGCATGAATTCTCCGATTAAGTGTTTGACCTATGACTTCGCCATTACAGTCTCTCACGCATGGCCTCTCCGTTTTATGTCTTACACACATGACTCCGCCATTATAGTCTCTCACGCATGGCTTCTCCGTTTTATGTCTTACACACATGACTCCGCCATTATAGTCTCTCACGCATGGCTTCTCCGATTTAGTGTTACACATATGACTCCGCCATCAGTCTCTCACGCATGGCTTCTCCAATTAAGTGTCCGCCATTAGAGTCTATCACTCATGGCTTCTCCGATTTAGTTTTACACACATGACTCCGCCATTAGAGTCTCTCACGCATGGCTTCTCCGTTTGTTTTACACACATGACTCCGCCATTAGAGTCTCTCACGCATGGCTTCTCCAATTAGGTGTTGCACATATGACTCCGCCATTAGTCTCTCACGCATGGCTTCATTAATTATGTATCCGCCATTAGTCTCTCATGCATGGCACTGCCATTAGAGTCTCTTATGCATGTTTGTTTTACACACATGACAACGCCATTAGTCTCTCACGCATGACTTCCCGCGATTAAGTCTTTGACATATGACTCCGCCATTAGTCTCACACATAGCTTCTCTGTTTGTTTTACACACATGACTCAGTCTTTAGAGTCTCTCATGCATGTCTTCTCCAATTAGGTGTTTGACATATGACTCCGCCATTAGAGTCTCACGCATGACACTGCCATTACAGTCTCTCACGCATGGCCTCTCCAATTAGGTGTTACACATATGACTTCGCCATTAGAGTCTCTCACGCATGGCACCGCCATTAGTGTCTCTCACGCATGGCTTCTCCGGTTAAGTGGTTCATATATGACTTCACCATTTGAGGTGACCACGTGGCCCCACCACAAGTAGGTTTCATGTCTTTTTTCGCCACTCGGGCTGAGGGTGTTGGTGTCGGGCCTAAGTCCTGGGTATCAGTCCGTCTTCCAGTAGGAAGTACAGTAATCGGCGCAATTCACAATGTCTCACGTCTACAGACACGACTGTGTCCAATCACGACTACAGGCGTAGCATACATAGTTATCACGACCTTAAGCTTATTTCCTGTCACAACTGCAGGTATGGTGAGTACGTTCTCTGTCCTCATTACAGGCAACATTAGCTTGTTAATTGAAATAGCCATGTATTCGTGTTGATGGTTCCCCAGGCCTGGTGAGTTTATACATTCCACTTAATCTACTAATAGAGAAAGACGGCATACACCATGTTCTAACTTTCCACTTCACCACCATGACGGCCCAGAGAGATTGACCTCTGTAGGGGCAGGAACAGAGATAGGTTTAAAAGGACCCCTACCACCACCATACACCAGTGTGTTCCTGCCCCTATAGTGGCCAGGACAGAGAAAATGTCCTCTCTGGCTTCCAGGGAGGTGAAGCAGGAAAAAGGACCATTGTTTTTTATTTTTTTACCCCCTGGGTGACCGCATCGGCAGTATCCTTACCTCCCTTGCGGGCCTCTCACCCAGGACTGCGCCCTCTGTTCTCCGGCGGGCTCGTCCTAAAGCTGACAGAGGACGCCGGGGTCACGCTCCCTGTTGCTCTGGAGCCAGCCCTGAGCTGCCGCAGGGCCGCCTACCTCCTGGTGTAGGTAGCCGGCCGGGAAGACATCTGCGCATGCGCGCGCGTCTGACGTCACTTCCGGGCCGTCGGGGGAACCCGGAAGTGAAGGACTTTAAATTCACCCGTGCACTTTCCCGCTAAGCTCTCTGCAAGGATCGGCCATGTCTGACCAGGAGAAGGAGCAGCAGCAGCAGCAGCATAAGGAGGATACCGCTCCTGAACGCCCCTCTGTAAGTAGCCCACCTGGGCATGCCGGCAGCTGGATGTTTGGTCGGGGTGGGGGGGAAGAGAGGGGGAGTTGCATCAATACTACTAGGTAGCTGCTGATGGCCCCCCTCTCTACCCCCCAAGGATCCTTTGATATTCTGCTCAGAAGTTTTTTGGTACTTCTCTGCATCAGACTGATGGGCTGCTCTCTCACTAGGCCAAATTAGCATTGAAAAAAACCAGGAAGACCGCCAGATGCATACAGTGCTCCGCCAGACTTCCTGAGGACTACCCTAAGAAATGATGCAAGGATTGTATTACCAAGCTTGGGAGAGAAGAGCAGCCCTCAATTATGCAAGAATTTAGAGCCATGATTCAGGAGGAGGTTAGGTCCTCTCTACCCTCCATCCGCGAGGACACCCTGGGGGCTCGTCCACCCAAGCGTCCCAGAATGGCTGACATCTCCTCCTCAGAATCCGAGGATTTGGAGGACGAGGCCTCGTCTTCCAAAAAAGAAGACGATGACGCCCCCCTTTCTGAAGGAAAAATTATTGAAGAGTCCAAAAAAAATTTCTTCTCTCCTGGAGAAATGAGTGACCTACTAAAGGCGGTCAGGAATACAATAGGGATAGAAGATATCCAGAGGCCCCATTTAGTTCAGGAGGAGATGTTTGGGGGATTGAAGGTCAAAAGATCCCGTGTTTTCCCCATTAATGAAGATATAAAGGAGATGGTATTGGACGAATGGGCTCACCCCGAAAATAAGTTAGGTATTTCCAAGGAGTTTAGAAATCGCCTCATATTTGACCCGTCAGACTCCAAGATCTTTGACGAGGTCCCAAGAATTGATGTCCAGGTGGCCAAAGTCAATAAAAAGACCTCGCTCCCATTCGAGGATTCCTCCCAATTAAAGGATTCCATGAAGAGGAAGGCGGGTAGTTTACTTAAAAAATCTTGGGAGGCAGCTATGTACAGAGTAAAGACCAATATAGCCGCTACTTCAGTAGCAAGGTCTATGTTTCTGTGGCTGAGCGAACTAGAGAAACACTTGATCAATAAAACTCCCAGGGAACAGGTTTTAGATTCTATTCCCTTGTTAAAATCCACCACGGGGTTCTTAGCGGACGCCTCCGCTGAGACTATCAGATTTTCGGCCAAGGACGCAGCTTTATCCAATGCTGCCCGGAGGGCACTTTGGATTAAATCCTGGTCAGGCGACATCACTTCAAAAATGAAGTTGTATTCGATAGCCTTTGAGAAGGCTATGGACAAGAAAAAGGGGTTCCTTGAGGAAAAAACCCAGAGAAAGAGGCCCTCTTTTCGTAATCAATACCCCCAAAATATCTCTTTTCGTGGTAAAGGTAAAACCGGGCATTGGAGTTACCCAAAGGGAGGAAGAGGTAGAGGGTACCTCCTTAATCCCCAAAATAAAGGCAGTGAGAGACAGTGACACCAGGATAGGGGGAAGACTAACCCAATTCTTTGCCCAGTGGCTTCATACATCCCCCAACCTCTGGGCTCAGAATCTTGTAAAATCGGGCTACAGGATAGAACTTCCCCCCCCCCCTCCAAATGGTTTTCTAGTATCCCACCACCCTTCCCAATTCCAACAAAATCAGATCTGGAAGGAGGTCCAAAGTCTTCTAGACCTAGGTGTAGTGGTCCCGGTTCCCAGATCTCAGTGGGGTCAGGGCTTTTATTTCAACCTTTTCTTAGTAAAAAAAAAGCCAGGGGGTTCTTTTTGTATGATTATCAACCTCAAAAGGTTAAACAGGTTCGTAGTATACAAAAGATTCAAAATGGAATCCCTAAGCTCTACCATTCCTTTAATCCCGAAAAACGCGCTCCTTTGTACGGTTGATCTCAAGGACGCGTATTATCACGTACCCATTTAGTCAGTCTCAGAGACTCCTGCATTTCGCATTGAGGGACCACAGGGGCTCGGTCCACCATTTCCAGTTTGTGGCTCTCCCCTTCGGGCCTTGGTGGAGATGGTCGTCTCCCTGAGACCTCAGGGGGTGACAGTTGTTCCTTACTTGGACTTACTTCTGATCTCAGACTCTGTGGATCAGTCTTTAGCGAACCAGGAGACCTTCTGTGTCCTTCTAGGATCCTTGGGTTGGGTGGTAAACCTAAAGAAGTCCTCCCTAGTCCCAAATACCAGGGTAAAGTTCCTAGGGGTTCTGCTAGATTCAGTAAAGCGGACTACCTTTCTCCCAGCAGAAAGAATTCAAAATCTCCAGACAGCAGTCAGAACCTTTCTGGGGTGTCGGGTTTTCTCTTTCAGAGAAACTATGAGCCTTCTGGGTCAGATGACAGCCTGTATTATAGCAGTCCCTTGGTGCCAGATCCATTACAGGGCCCTTCAGTCCTGGCTCCTAAAAAGATGGGACAAAAATCTATCCTCATTAGACAAAAAGATCCTTATTCCAGAACACGTAAAATCGTCAGTCCAGTGGTGGCTTCACTCAAGAAATCTAAGAAAGGGCATGGTGTGGATCAAAACCCCAGCAGTACAGATTCAAACAGACGCCAATGCAAGGGGTTGGGGTGCAAAAGTAGACTCAGACCTCTACCAGGGTACCTGGTCTCCAAAATTCACCACCCAGTCCTCAAATTACAGAGAGCTCAGGGCAGTGTGGGAAACGATACGAGCAGCAGCCCCAAAATTAAAAAGCCAGCATTTAATGGTCTACTCAGACAATGTGACAACCGTGTCGTACCTCAAACATCAGGGAGGCACACGGTCTCAAAAACTAGAAGCCCTCTCCAGAAAGATTTTCCTTTGGGCGGAGAGGAACGTAAAATCAATATCCGCTATTCATTTAAAGGGAAGTCTAAACAGTGCAGCAGACTTCCTCAGCAGAACCACGATAGACCAGGGGGAGTGGTCCTTAAACAACGAGGTCTTCAGTCTGATCGTCCAAAAATGGGGCCTCCCATCAATAGATCTATTTGCCTCAAGATAAAACGCAAAGGTAGCGACCTTCTGCTCCCTAGATCCAAGAGACAGGCCTCTTGCCATCGACGCCTTCTCCCTGCATTGGAACTGGGACCTGGCATATGCTTTTCCTCCGTTCCCGCTAATTCCAAAAGTTCTCCAGAAGATCATCAGGGACGGGACCAGGATAATCCTGATCACCCCATACTGGCCAAAAAGGAGTTGGTTCTCCATACTAACCAATTTGTCCCCACAGAAGGCATTTATTCTCCCAAAGAGGAAGGACATCCTACTACAGGGACCAGTTCTCCATCCATATCCAGAGATCTTCATCCTCTCAGCCTGGATCCTGAGTCCGACCTCCTGAGACGTAAGGGTCTCTCTGAGGGAGTAATATTCACCTTAAGGGCTAGCAGGAAGAAAATAACCAACGCCATCTATTTAAAGATTTGGAGAAAATTCTGTACCTGGTCAGGTAAGGAAGCCCCGGACCAGACCAGGCCAAGTATACTAAGGATCTTGGACTTCCTACAAGGAGGACTAGAGTTAGGGTATACGTCCATCTACCCTTAAGGTCCAAGTTTCAGCACTTAGCGCCTTTTTTGATTGTGATTTAGCCGGCCATAGATGGATCCGTAGATTCTTCAGATCTGCAGCCAGACTTAGACCATCCCTGAGATCACGGGTGCCTACCTGGGACTTAAACATTGTGCTTAGGGGTCTTACAGGTCCTCCTTATGAGCCCCTGGACTCCTGTTCTCTGAAGCACCTTTCTCAGAAGGTAGCTTTTCTTGTAGCAATTACATCAGCGAAAAGATTGTGCGAGATCCAAGCATTTTCAATAAGGCAACCATACCTCACAGTCCAAGAGGACCGTATTACCTTGAGGCTAGATCCGGGGTTCCTACCAAAAGTCGTAACGGACTTCCATAGAAACCAGGAGATAATTCTTCCGTCCTTTTGCGAGAATCCTAAAAACCCTGGTGAGGAACGATTCCATACCCTGGATGTAAAACGAGCAGTCCTAAGATACCTAGAAGTCACTAAAGGAAGATGGACAATTTGCTGATTCTCTTCAGCGGAAAGAACAAGGGAAGATCAGCTTCCCGGGCAACCATTGCCCGATGGATAAAACAGACTATCTCAGACTGTTACAGGATAGAAGGGATCAGCTGCCCGGAGGTTATTCGGGCCCATTCCACGAGAGCTGTTTCTGCCTCCTTTGTGGAAAAAGCGGCAGCCTCTATAGAGCATTATAGAGCGTTCACACTTTTGTAAAGCATTATAGACTTGATTTAGCCAGGTCTTCTGACCTGGCCTTTGGTCGCAAGGTCCTTCAGACCATTGCCCCTCCCTGAGACGTTTATAATTTGGTATGTCTCTCTGGGCCGTCATGGTGGTGAAGTGGAAAGCCGAAATTAGACTTACCGGTAATTCATTTTCCACGAATCCACCATGACGGCATGATATCCCACCCAAAATTATTTAAACTTGGTATGAGTTAATAACAAAAAAATATATATATTTAAATATAGCGGTTTCACTTCTTCACCGGTGGTTGTGGCACTATAATCTGTAACTCACTGGTGTATGGTGGTGGGAGGGGTCCTTTTAAACCTATCTCTGTTCCTGCCCCTATAGAGGTCAGGGGTCAATCTCTCTGGGCCATCATGGTGGATTCGTGGAAAATGAATTACCGGTAAGTCTAATTCCGGCTTTTTGGCCCCTTATACATAAAAGGTGTGGCCTGGGGAATAAGTTGAGGTGTAGTAGTTTGCAACCAGGAACAGTTGGTGCCCGATCAGGGCCCTCGGCGAATGCTTGGAATCCATTTAGGCCTTCCAACAGTTTCACCATTGTTTGTTTTAGTCTGCAGCTCTCAGGATTCAGACCTTCTCGTAATATGTTCACATGTTGTTAGTATACATAGGAGTAAATCGTTTCTGATTACCGGCCACTCCTTCAATCGCATCAGCCACCTCCAAAAACGATGTGCCGGTTCACATGACAAAGAGGTAAGGTAGATGGTAGTCACTGTGGTATGTACGATATATTTCGCACCTTCATCGGGAAATGTCTTTTACGTTCAAAGTGGGTGTAGTAATGGTATGTATATTTTACTCTAACCTAAGGTCTGCTCTTTTTGGCCCCTTTAGGCTGCCCTACCGCAGGAGTTATGGCACAATTCTACTGCTTGTTGTAGATGGGGTTAGATAGGTTAGGTACACCTTTCTGATAGCCGATCCGACCTCAAATATATTTTTTATTGAATATACATACTGTAGCTTAGTGGGAATGTTGATTATTGGAAATGCCATTTTTTTACTTGAAACGTTTATTATTTTAATGTAAAAAACACTTTTTTTTCACTTTAAATTTTTGTTTATGTCCCATTATGATACTTAAACATTTCAGGATCTGATCCCCATTTCAAAGCGGTACAATACATGCTGTATTGTACTGCATTGACTGTCAGTGTATGGCAAATGTACAAATTTTTTAACAAGCTAAATTAACCCAACAACAACAACCTAACCCGAAGAGTCACCTGACAACTCTCTGATAGTTCAGTACTTTCTCGTTATGAGGCCTAGTTCACACTTCAGTGTAGACCATTGATTTCTATCAGTGATTTTCCGCCAAAACCAAGTGTGGGCCAAAAACACAAATCAGGTTCAGATCTTTCTATTATACTTTATTTATGTAAGCACCACTCCTGCTTTTGGATTAACAATCACTGAAGTATGAACTAAGCTTGCTAATCCCATTCAGTGGTATACTTACCATGGAGGCAGCCACTCCACTGTAAGGGGTCCCAGTTTCAGGGAAGGGAAATGCTAAACACCATAGGGGGAGATAATCAAATAGCTTTTTGACAGCTGCCATTGAGTTCAATGGTCACATGAAAAATTCGTACACACTAAGCTCCCCTTAGTGAAGGTTGCAGGCAACCAGTTTTGTAATATGCTATATGAAGGAAGCTGAGGATTTATAGATGTATAGTGATGTCGCGAACATAAAATTTTCAGTTCGCGAACAGCGAACGCGAACTTCCGCAAATGTTCGCGAACAGGCGAACCGCCATAGACTTCAATTGGCAGGCAAATTTTAAAACCCACAGCGACTCTTTCTGGCCACAATAGTGATGAGAAAGTTGTTTCAAGGGGTCTAACACCTGGTCTGTGGCATGCCGGAGGGGGATCTATGGCAAAACTCCCATGGAAAATTACGTAGTGGACACAGAGTCGGGTTTTAATCCATAAAGGGCATAAATCAACTAACATTCCTAAATTGTTTGGAATAACGTGCTTTAAAACATCCAGTGTGTGTGTGTATACGATCAGGTATGATGTTGTATCGATCAGGTAGTGTAAGGGTTACGCCCGCTTCACTGACATTGAAAGACCAAACTCCTCTTTTAATGCACCGCAAACAGTTCATTTGCACAACCACAAACTCCCCATTTGCACAAGGTTGGATACCAAGCTAGCCACGTCCCGGTGATGTCATTGAAGGTTTCTTCCTCCACCCAGCCACGTACAACACCAAGGGTCCCCAAAAGATGAATTGAATTGATTTTTCGAACGGTGAGATGGTTAAAAAAACGCTGGCTCCCTCCCCTTTGTTTTTATCCACGGTCACTGCGTCTGCGCCGTGCAATTCACTGTCACACCCAATATGAGTGGTATTTTCTGTAGTACTATTCTCATCAGTTTAATCCCTCTAACGTCCCCGACTCCCCAATCTGGGGGCCATTTATTAAATAGATTTTTCAAACGGGGAGATGGTTAAAAAAACGCTGGCTCCCTCCACTCTGTTTTAAACCACGGTCACTGCGTCTGCGCCGTGCAATTTACTGTCACACCCGATATGAGTGGTATTTTCTGTAGTATTATTCTCATCAGTTTAATCGCTGTTACGTCCCATATCAGGGATTGCCTTTTGTAAAAAAAAAAAAATTAGGCCGGGTACCTTCGACTGCCTTCACAGTGACAGACCAAACTCTCATACACTGAACTGAATTGATTTCAGGAACCGGGAGATGGAAAAAGCAGCTTGGTCGGTCCTCTTACTCCCAAATTGGGGCACTGCGCGTGCACAGAGCAATGTGCTGTGACACCCTATATGAGTGGTGTCTTAACTAGTACTATTCCTATCAGTTTAATCCCTGTTACGGACCTTATCCGGTCGAATTGATTAACCATTGTCGAATTAGCGAACCATTACGACATCATGAAATAATTTAGTTCTGAGCTCTGTACTTGCTTTGTATTGGAATTGATGGGGATTTTTTTAATTGCCTGCATCATTTCTAATAAACTATTAAGAGACTTTATTATGATTTTTTATTTTATGTATTAAAAACCCATAGAACATATAAAAAAAAGGTAAATTAATGTTTTTCTATGAAATATTATCCAGCCGTCCGATCGCTTTTGGTCTGACCATAATGAAGCAACGGCCTTATCATCTGGGGTGTGGCAACATTGCCAACACACTTATAGAGGTGATGATGATTGCTTCATTGTGATATGCAAGCCCCTTCACCACAACAAGGTAACGATCACGAAGGGGAATTGACACTTGTATGTGCCTTTTTTTTTTGGTTTGTTTTTGCAGCCACAGTGCTGCACTATAGGACAGAAAAATTAGGCATGTACACATGCCTGAAAAATAATGGCACTGTTGCAGCCGCTATTGTAGCAGCGGCCGGAAAAATTGATGTTTTCCAGGCAGAAAAGTGACTAAAACATTGCGGCTTGAACCCTAGTTGGTGGTGGAGAATTCACGAAAGTCATCCAGTATGCAGACATTAAATACAGCAGCATGGGGACCATTTTGAGGCCAAGGCATGTAATCAGGCCTTTTGTTAGTCAAACGCATCCCCCACTGTCAGTCCTTTTGGGATCCATGCCTCATTCATCTTTATGAAGGTGAGGTAATCAACACTTTTTTGACCGAGGCGACTTCTCTTGTCAGTGACAATGCCTCCTGCTGCACTGAAGGTCCTTTCTGACAGGACACTTGAAGCAGGGCAGGCCAGAAGTTCTATCGCGAACTGGGATAGCTCAGGCCACAGGTCAAGCTTGCACACCCAGTAGTGAAGGGGTTCATTGCTCCTCAGAGTGTCGATATCTGCTGTTAAGGCGAGGTAGTCTGCTACCTGTCGGTCGAGTCGTTCTCTAAGGCTGGATCCCGAAGGGCTGTGGCGATGAGTAGGACTGAAAAAGCTCCGCATGTCCTCCATCAACAACACATCTGTAAATCGTCCAGTCCTTGCCGCCGTGGTAGGAGGAGGATTACACTCACCTCTTCCCCTGTTAGATTCCCGTTGTGCTGTGACATCCCCCTTATAAGCTGTGTAAAGCATATTTTTTAGTTTGGTTTTGAACTGCTGCATCCTTTCCGACTTTCGGTAATTTGGTAACATTTCTGCCACTTTCTGCTTATACCGGGGGTCTAGTAGCGTGGCCACCCAGTACAGATTGTTCTCCTTTATCCTTTTTATACGTGGGTCCCTCAACAGACATGACAGCATGAAAGACCCCATTTGAACAAGGTTGGATGCAGAGCTACTCATTTCCCATTCCTCGTCCTCACTGATGTCATTGACGGTCTGTTCTTCCCCCCCAGCCACGTACAACACCATGGGTCCCAGATAGGTGACAACAACGTGCACCCTGGGGTGCCTGCTATGTGGTTGGTCTTCCTCCTCCTCAAAGCCGCCACATTCCTCCTCTGACTCCTCTTCCTCATACTCCTCTTCCAGCGTTGCTGCAGGTCCGGCAAGCGATGATGACAAGGCTGTTTCTGGTGGTGATGGTGACCACAACTCTTCCTCTTCACGCTCATCTACAGCCTGATCCAGAACTCTTCGCAGGGCACGCTCCAGGAAGAAAACAAATGGGATGAGGTCGCTGATGGTGCCTTCGGTGCGACTGACTAGGTTTGTCACCTCCTCAAAAGGACGCATGAGCCTACAGGCATTGCGCATGAGTGTCCAGTAACGTGGCAAAAAGATTCCCAGCTCCGCAGAGGCTGTCTTAGCACCCCGGTCGTACAAATACTCGTTGACGGCTTTTTCTTGTTGGAGCAGGCGGTCGAACATTAGGAGTGTTGAATTCCAACGTGTCGGGCTGTCGCATATCAAGCGCCTCACTGGCATGTTTCGCCACTGAATATCGGAAAAGTGCGCCATGGCCGTGTAGGAACGCCTGAAATGGCCACACACCTTCCTGGCCTGCTTGAGGACGTCCTGTAAGCCTGGGTACTTACACAAAAAACGTTGTAGGATGAGATTCAACATATGTGCCATGCACGGCACATGTGACAACTTGCCCAAATTTAATGCCGCCAACAGATTGCTTCCATTGTCACACACCACTTTGCCGATCTCCAGTTGGTGCGGGGTTCAGCCACTGATCCACCTGTGCGTTTAGGGCGGACAGGAGTGCTGGTCCTGTGTGGCTCTCTGCTTTAAGGCAAGTCAACCCCAAGATAGCGTGACACTGTCGTATCCGGGATGTGGAATAGCCCCTGGAGAGCTGGGGGGAATCAGTTGATGTGCAGCCAGACGCCGCAGCAGAAGAGGACTCAGCCGAGGAGGATATCAAAGAGGATGGAGTAGGAGTAGAGGAGGTGGCAGAAGGTCTGCCTGCAAGTCGTGGTGGTGTCACCAACTCTGCTGCGGAGCCACGCATTCCATGCTTGTCAGCCGTCAGCAGGTTGACCCAATGCGCAGTATACTTGATATACCTGCCCTGACCGTGCTTTGCAGACCAGGTATCAGTGGTCAGATGGACCCTTGCCCCAACACTGTATGCCAGAGATGCCATGACTTCCTTTTCAATGACACGGTAGAGGTTTGGGATTGCCTTTTTTGAAAAAAAATTTCGTCCGGGTACCTTCCACTGTGGTGTCCCAATAGCGACAAATTTTTTGAAGGCCTCAGACTCTACCAGCTGGTATGGTAAAAGCTGGCGGGCTAAGAGTTCCGTCAAGCCAGCTGTCAGTCGCCGGGCAAGGGGGTGACTTTGTGACATTGGCTTCTTATGCTCATGTCCTTGACAGACACCTGACTGTGGGCAGATGAGCAGGAACTGCTGAAGGTGAGAGATGGAGTGGCGGGTAGTTGAGAGGGGGCAGGGAGGACAGCAGTGGTTGACGTGGCTGAAGATGCTGGACCAGGAGGAGCATGGTGGCTTTGAGTTTGTGTGCTGCTTGTACTCATGTGTTGATCCCATAGGCGTTTGTGATGTGAGATCATGTGCCTTCGCAAAGCAGTTGTACCAAGGTGGGTGTTGGACTTCCCACGACTCAGTTTCTTTTGCCACAGGTTGCAAATGGCATTGCTTTTATCAGAGGCAGACACACAAAAAAAAAAGCCACACTGCTGAGCTTTGCAATGACGGCATTCTAGTGGTGGCAACAGCATGCGTTGACTGGCGTGCTGTCTGGCTGACCCCAGGTGCCGATACATGCTGTCTGACTGTGCCACTAACTCCTTGCGACGACCTCCCCCTGCTTCCAACTCGTCTCCCCTTCAGAACTTTCCCCCTCTTCTTCTCTTCGAGCAGGCACCCACGTGGCATCCGTGGACACATCGTCATCATCAACCGCTTCACTTGTATCTGACACCTCAGCAAAGGAAGCAGCAGCGGGTACAACATCATCATCATCATCACACTGTACATCCATGTGTGTAATCCTGCCTGACTGAGACATATAACCGTAATCGACATCATCTGGCAATAATGGTTGCGCATCACTAATTGCATCCAACTGATGTGTAAATAACTCCTATGACGGATCAAGTGAAGCGGCTGTGGTGGTAGTGGTGGTGGCGATGGGCGGGTGCGTGGTAACTTGAGAGCAGGTGACCGAAGCTGAGCTGGAGGAGGATGGTGCGTCAAGGTTCTTAGCGGAAGCTGTTGAAGATTGGGTGTCCTGTCTAAGCCAGTCAACTACGTCCTCTGAATTTTTCGGGTTCAGGGTACGTGGCCTCTGAAAACTGGGCATTATTCCAGGGACAGTGGAAATCACAGCACCACGACCACGACGGCCCCTGCGGGGTGGTCTGCCTCTGCCTGTCATTTTTTTTTTAGATAAGTGGTACTACGCGTGCTAGGTACTGTGCCACTCGGTATGAGTGGTTGGCACTGGCAGTGGGCACACTACAGTCAGTGGAAGAGGGCCTGACACACACTGGCAGCAGGCAAGCAACTGAATTTAGACTACTGTCTAAAAATTAAATGCCTTATTTATCGGCAAACTACTGTGCCACCCGGTATGAGTGGTTGGCACTGGCAGTGGGCACACTACAGTCAGTGGAAGTCAGCCTAACACACACTGGCAGGCAACTAACCTTAGATTAAAGTGTAAAAATTAAATGCCTTTTTTTGATGCAAAGTCCTGTGCCACACGGGATGACAGGGGTGGGCACTGGCAGTGGGCACACTACAGTCTGTGGGCCTGCAGCTCCTCACACACAGGCAGGCCAGGCAACTGCAATATGTATATAAAGGGAAAAAAAAAAGCAGACTAATGTTGCAGCCCTAAAAAGGGCTTTTTGGGGTGCTGTCAGGACTCTGTCCTTACAGCAGAGATCAGATGAGTCTTTCAGGACTGGAGTGGACACTGAATTCACTAGCCTAGCTATCGATTTCCCAATTAAATCAGCAGCAACTACACTCTACCTCCTCTCACTAAGACTGCAGCTTCAGAATGAATCTAAAATGGATGCTGTGCAGGAGGTGGGAGGGTCTGGGAGGGAGGGTATGCTGCTGATTGGCTGGAATGTGTCTGCTGACTGTGAGGTACAGGGTCAAAGTTTGCTCAATGATGATGTATAGGGGGCGGACCGAACATCGCATGTGTTCGCCCGTTGAGGCGAACGCGAACAAGCTATGTTCGCCGGGAACTGTTCGCCGGCGGATAGTTCGGGCCATCTCTATAGATGTATGAGGGAGTTTTATCAATGTGTTTATAAAGCACTTGTTCCAGCTTTTCAAACCCAGAAGTCGGGTAAAGAGTGGCAGAGTAACTTTTTTTATTTAACTAAAAGATTCCCCCTATCATATATCTATTGTAATTGTAAAGACTGGTTAGTACAAAAAGCACTATGGAAGTCAATAGCGGTGTATAAATACTATTATGGGGTTTCTTCTTCCATCTCTCTACTGTACTTCTCTATAGAGATGTTGCGAACATAAAATTTTCAGTTCGCGAACGGCAAACACCAACTTCCGCAAATGTTCGCGAACGGGTGAACAGGGCGAACCGCCATAGACTTCAATAGACAGGCGAATTTTAAAACCCACAGGGACTCTTTGTGGCCACAAAAGTGATGGAAAAGTTGTTTCAAGGGGACTAACACCTGGACTGTGGCATGCCGGAGGGGAATCCATGGCAAAACTCCCATGGAAAATTACGTAGTGGACGCAGAGTGTGGTAAGTTGAATTCGCAATGCGATTAATATAACCTGTATTAATCGCATTGCGAATTTAACTTAGAGCTGGGTTCCTAATGGTTGTATTGCTAGAATATAACGAAGATTGAGAATATAGTGCTATATTCGTGAATTTGTGATATTCGTTATCTTCGTCAATTCTAGCAATACAACCATTAGGAACTTCCTCTCTAAGTTGAATTCGCAATGCGAGTATTTGTTCGCATTGCGAATTAAACTTGAGCTGAGTTCCTGATGGTTGTTGCTAGAATATAATGAACATTGAGAATATAGTGCTATATTCGTTATATTCATTATATTCTACCAATACAACCATTAGGAATTAAGCTCTAAGTTGATTTCGCAATTCGATTAATACAGGTTATATTAATCTCATTGTGATTACAACTACTAACACTGCAGCTTCAGAATGAATCTAAGATGGATGCCGGCCTTACTTTTTGATAGAAGGTGGCAGGGTCTGGGAGGGAGGGTATGTTGATTGGCTGGAATGTGTTTGCTGACTGTGAGGTACAGGGTCAAAGTTTGCTCAATGATAAAGTATAGGGACAAACACGAACATTGCATATGTTTGCCTGCCGCGGCGAACAAGCTATATTCGCTGGGAACCATTCGCCGGCGAATAGTTCGGGACATCACTACTTCTCTATAGCCAGTTTCTGATTAAAATGTACATTTTAAATGACTTAGGGTGGGTTCACATCTACATTCTGGATTCCGTTATGGCTTTCCGTTATAACATGGTTATAACGGAAAATAATGGAATCCATAGAAGGAAGTCAAAATGGAAGCCTTTAAGAGGTATTCCATGTGATCTGTCTTACCAGAAGTCTATAGGAATCAGAACGTATCTGTCTGGTTCCCGCTATGCAAGACGGAAAACAAAGTCCTGTCGACAGGACTTTTTTCTCCGTTCTGTATAACGGAAATGGGACGGATCCGTTCTGATTCCCATAGACTTCTATTAAGATGGAATGCCTTTTAAAGACTACTGTTTTGCATTCTGTCTTAATTCAGGTCTATGGGCAGCATAACGGATCCGTCCTTCCGTCTTATGGATTCCATTATTTTCCCTTATAACCATGCTATAACGGAAAGCCATAACGGAATCCAGAACGCAGATGTGAACCCACCCTTACTGTATATGAAATATGGATTCTGTATTTTTGTATGATTAGATATTTTGGCCAGCCTAAAAAATGCAATTAGTACACCTTTAACTAATGATTTTTAGGTACCTAAAGTTTCTAAAACAGTACATTAATACATTGCATTTCTAAAACAACAAATTACCCAGGTCTACAGAAATCGAACATATCAATTGCTTAGCCCAATAATTAAAGCAAATTAGCTTACATTCTGTAATTCTGAAAATTCAGAACACAATGTAGTAATTTGTTGCACGGATATGCCTGATTAAATAAGCTACGAAGCTAAAAATAAAGTATTTTTAAATTTGTGTATTACTGTGAGAAGCATTGTATAGGGAACATAGTAACGAGAACTAACAGAATAGGTAGAGAACAATAATTACTTCTCAAACATTGTTTTATATATAATCTTTGAGTTTTAATCTGTTTTGAGGAATATGCGTGCGTTTGCTAGTTATTAAGATCCTGTAACTAAAAAATTATCCTTTGAAATATGTTTAATATAATATTTGAAGAGCGTAAGGAATTTTTTTAAATTTGTTTAATGCAACAATGAACACAGTCAAATTAGGTCAACTGACTTAGACCTACATTTGTGACTTCGTCATAAAAGTTATCTTCACAAATGTGCAATTATTTTACTGGAAAAAATGCCTTTGTTACTTTTATTCCAGTGATGCAATTTGTTTATAGCTTAAATGAAAACATAATAGTTTGTTCAAAATGTATTATTTTCAGTAGAGAACAGCTGTATAACCAAAACAGAGCTTTTTTAAGAGACTACATAAAAAAAACAACAACTTTGTTTTACTGTTATTATAAGAATATATTTTTAACAGATTTTCTTTTCTTTAATAACTATTAACAAATTAACTACTGGGGATGAGCGAACCCGAACTGTATAGTTTGGGTTCGTACCGAATTTTGGGGTGTTCAGGACCCGGACCCAAACATTTTCAAAAAATTTCTTGTTCAGGTCCGTTGTTCGGCGATTTCTTCACGCTTTCTGAAGGGCTGCATAGCAGGCTATAAGCTAGCGTTTTACTTATTGCCCTAAGAAGCCATCACAGCTATGCCTACTAATGGCATGGCTGTGATTGGCCAAGTTCAGCATGTGACCCCGCCTCTATTTAAGCTGGAGTCACGTAGCGCCGCACGTCACTCTGCTCTGATTAGTGTAGGGAGAGGATGCAGCTGCTGTGAGGGCGAGATTAGGCAAGGAAAACTCAGCAAAAACACCTAATGAAGTGATCGATCTACAGCTGTGAATCATTCAACTTCTGCTAGTTAATTTCTCACTGGTTTTTAGACTTCACAGAGCGTTGTTCTGGGGTGATCGGTGGCCATTTTGTGTCTTGTGGTGCACCAGCACAAACTGCCACCAAGTCCATCAGTCCATCAATACTAGGTTTTTTTTTTGCTATATCCTACATCAGAGGCTTGGCTGTGCTTATTGTCACCCCTAAAAACTCAGGATAGAAATTTCTATCTTTTATTAAGGGGCTAAATTCAATTGCCAAAATAGCAATCCCCTAAATCTGGTGTTCCAGCTGTGGCTAGCCAAGTGTAATACTGTGTGCTGTCCGGCAAAGGATTGATTTTTTTCTGGGGTGAAATTCAATTGCCAAAATAACAATACCGTAAATCAGTTGTTTCAGCTGTGGCTGGCCAAGTGGAATAGAGTCCGGCAAAGGATATATTTTGTTCTGGGGTGAAATTCAATTGCCGAAATAGCAATCCGCTAAATATGGCGTCCCAGCAGTGCCTGGCCAAGTTTAATAGTGTCCGGCAAAGGATAGATTTTGTTCTGGGGTGAAATTTAATTGCCAAAATTGCAATACCCAAAATCTAGTGTTCCAGCTGTTGCAGGCCAAGTGTAAATCTGTCCATAAAAAGGGTATTTTACACTCAGCATGCATCTCCAAGTGTATTTCTTTCCGTTAAAGGGTATATTACACAAAGTGTTAAAATACAAGTGCTGAAAGCTTAATCCTATATATTTTTCACACGCTACTGTGCATCTCCAAGTGTAAGTGTAAAAAAAAAAAAGCCTGAATTTGAATTCAATACATTGGGCCAAATAATATTTTTCTTATTGTGGTGAACGGTAACAATGAGGAAAACATCTAGTAAGGGATTCGGACGCGGACATGGTCGTGGTGTTGTTAGTGGACCCTCTGGTGCTGGGAGAGGACGTGGCCGTTCTGCCACAGCCACACGTCCTAGTGAACCAACTACCTCAGGTTACAGTACCCGCCAGAATTTTCAGCGATATTTGGTGTGGCCCAATGCCGTTCTAAGGATGGTAAGGCCTGAGCAGGTACATGCGCTAGCCAATTGGGTGGCCGACAGTGGATCCAACACGTTCACAACATTATCTCTCACCCAGTCTTCTGCAAACAGAGCACAGGTGGCACCTGAAAACCAAGCCGATCAGTCTGTCACATCACCCTCATGTATATCAGGGAAACTGTCTGAGCCTCAAGTTATGCAGCAGTCTCTTATGCTGTTTGAAGACTCTGCTGGCAGGGTTTTCCAAACTAATCCACCTAGCACTTACCCAGCGGTGGAAGACATAGAATGCACTGTCACTCAACCACTTATGTTTCCTGATGATGAGGACATGGGAATACCACCTCATCAGAGTCCGCACGTCTCTGATGATGACGAAACACAGGTGCCAACTGCTGCGTCTTTCTGCAGTGTGCAGACTGAACAGGAGGTCAGGGAGGAAGACTGTGTGGAAGACGATGCAGGGAACGATGAGGTCCTAGACCCCACATGGAATGAAGGTGGTGCCACTGACTTTTATAGTTCAGAGGAAGAGGCAGTGGTGAGACCAAGCCAACAGCGTAGCAAAAGAGGGAGCAGGGGGCAAAAGCAGAAAAGCCACCGTTAAGAGAGTTTGCCTGCTACTGGCCACCGCCACCAGGGATCGAGCACCCCAAAGGCAGCTTCAAGGAGTTCCCTGGCATGGCAATTCTTCAAACAAGGTGCTGACAACAAGACCCGAGTGGTTTGCATGCTGTGCCATCAGAACCTGAAGCGAGGCAATAACGTTCTGAACCTTAGCACAACCTG
The DNA here is from genome assembly GCA_033119425.1 of Bufotes viridis. NCBI lineage: Eukaryota > Metazoa > Chordata > Amphibia > Anura > Bufonidae > Bufotes > Bufotes viridis. Next base: position 255,234,084 of record CM065589.1, on the reverse strand, counting down.
CATGACCAGGCATCTACATGCAAAGCATGAACTGCAGTGGAGTAAACATCTTAAAAACAAGGAACTCACTCAGGCTCCCCCTGCTCCCTCTTCTGCTGCTGCCTAGGCCTCTTCCTCCGCCTCGGGAGGAATGTTGGCACCTACCACCCACCAAACAGAGGATGTGCCACCAACACCACCACCTCCGTCACCAAGCATCTCCACCATGTCACACGGCAGCTCTCCATCTCACAAACCTTGGAGAGAAAGTGTAAATTCCCACCTAGCCACCCTCGAGCCCTGGGCCTGAATGCCAGCATTTCTAAACTACTGGCCTTTGAAATGCTGTCATTCAGGCTGGTGGACACAGACAGCTTCAAACAGCTTATGGTGATGGCTGTCCCACAGTCTGTTGTTCCCAGCCGCCACTACTTCTCCAAGAGAGCCGTGCCTTCCCTGCACAAACAAGTGTCCAATAAAATCAAGTGTGCACTGCGCAACACCATCTGTGGTAAGGTCCACCTAACCACAGATACGTGGACCAGTAAGCACGGCCAGGGACGCTATATCTCCCTAACTGCACACTAGGTAAATGTAGTGGCGGCTGGGCCCCAGGCGGAGAGTTCTTTGGTGCAAGTCCTTCCGCCACCAAGGATCGCAGGGCATAATTCTTTTCCTCCTGTAGCCTCCTCCTCCTCTTCAACCTGCTCATCCAGTCAGCCACACACCTTCACCACCAACTTCAGCACAGCCCGGGGTAAACGTCAGCATGCCGTTCTGAAACTCATATGTTTGGGGGACAGGCCCCACACCGCGCAGGAGTTGTGGCGGGGTATTGAACAACAGACGGACGAGTGGTTGCTGCCGGTAGGCCTCAAGCCCGGCCTGGTGGTGTGCGATAACGGGCGAAATTTCGTCGCATCTCTGGGACTAGCCGGTTTGATGCACATCCCTTGCCTGGCGCATGTGTTGAATTTGGTGGTGCAGAAGTTCATTCACAACTACCCCGACATGTCAGAGCTGCTGCATAAAGTGTGGGCCGTCTGTGCATGCTTCCGGCATTCACATCCTGCCGCTGCTTGCCTGTCTGCGCTACAGCGTAACCTCGGCCTTCCCGCTCACATGCGATGTGCCCACCTGGTGGAACTTCACCTTGCACATGCTGGTGAGACTTTGCGAGCAGCAGCAGGCCATAGTGGTGTTTCAGCTGTAGCATGCAGTGTGCCCTGTTGCGCTGTTTCGAGTACTCCACCAACATGGCCAGTGGCGATGACGCCGTTATCAGCGTTACAATACCACTTCTATGTCTCCTTGAGAAAACACTTAGGGCGGTGATGGAAGAGGAGGTGGCCCAGGAGGAGGAGGAAGAGGGGTCATTTTTAGCACTTTCAGGCCAGTCTCTTAGAAGTGGCTCAGAGGGAGTTTTTTTGTTGAGGCCAGGTACAAATGTGGCCAGCCAGGGCCCACTACTGGTGGACGAGGAGGAGGAAGTGGAGGAGGAAGCATGTTCACAGTGGGATGGCACCCAATGCAGCTCGGACCCATCACTGGTGCATGGCTGGGGGGAAACGGAGGATGATGACGACACGCCTCCCACAGAGGATAGTTTGTCCTTACCTCTGGCAGCCTGGCACAAATGAGCGACTACATGCTGCAGTGCCTACGCAATGACAGCAGAGTTGCCCACATTTTAACATGTGCGGACTACTGAGTTGCCACCCTGTTGGATCCCCAGTACAAAGACAATGTGCCCACCTTACTTCCTGCACTGGAGCGTGATAGCAAAATGCGCGAGTACAAGCGAATGTTGGTAGATGCGATACTGAGAGCTTTCTCAAATGTCACAGGGAAACAAGTGGAATCACAAGGCGACGGCAGAGGAGGAGCGAGAGGTCGCCAATGCAGCTATGTCACAGCCAGCTCCTCTGAGGGCAGGGTTAGCATGGCAGAGATGTGGAAAAGTTTGGTCACCACGCCACAGCTAACTGCACCACCACCTGATACGGAACGTATTAGCAGGAGGCAGCATTTCACTAAAATGGTGGAACAGTACGTGTGCACACCCCTCCACGTACTGACTGATGGTTTTGCCCCATTCAACTTCTGGGTCTCCAAATTGTCCACATGGCCAGAGCTAGCGTTTTATGCCTTGGAGGTGCTGGCCTGCCCGGCGGCCAGCGTTTTGTCTGAACGTGTATTCAGCACGGCAGGTGGCGTCATTACTGACAAACGCAGCTGCCTGTCCACAGCCAACGTGGACAAGCTGACGTTCATAAAAATGAACCGGCAATGGATCCCAAAGGACCTGTCCATCCCTTGTGCAGAATAGACATTTATAACTGCCTCCCCTTAACCATATATTCTTGTACTCCAGGGCATTTCTTTATTGAATGCTCTTATTTTAATTTTACCATTATTTTATAACGATTCATTATGCAGCCCTTAGACATCTATTATGACAGAATAAATAACGGAATGCCTCTAATGGCATTCAGTTATGCATTCCATTATAGAATTGCGTTATAGTCCGTCGTAACGGCATCCATGGTGCCAGGGCCGGGCCGACACACAGGCTAGGGAGGCTCCAGCCTCAGGGCGCTCCAGCCTCAGGGCACAGGCGGGGGCCGGCCAGAGGGAGAGGGACTGACAGGGGGGAACCGCTCAGCACTCCCTCCTGTCATTCCCTGATTGTAGCGTGACCAAGCTCTGTCCAGTCAGCAGGTACAGAGAGCATCAGTCTCCTGTACCCGGCCGGACTGACAGGAAGTGCGCACACAGTTTGCACTTCAAGTCAGTCTTCTCAGTACAGGAGACAAAAGCTCCTCCTCCTGTACCCGCGGAGGCGCAGACCATGCAGAGCTCGGCCACGCTACAGCAGAAGTAGGAGGAGAGGAGGGGGAGAAGAAAGAGCATGACAACATATGGGGGGGGGGAAGAGCATGACAACATATGGGGGGGGGGGAAGAGCATGACAACATATGGGGGGGGCAGAAAGAGCATGTCCACATGGGGGGGTATAAAGAGCATGAAAAGATGGGGGAGAATGACAGGGGGCAGAAAGAGCATGACAAGAAGAGGGGATTATGACAAGAGGGGGAGAGCATGACAAATTACTATGTGGGGGCACTGCTGTGTGGTTGAGGGGGGTGTGGGGGACATTACTGTGTGTGGGGCCACTGTGGCGGACATTACTGTGTGGCGGACATTACAGTGTGGGGTGGCATTATACAAAAGCTCTGCAGATGCAACTCCCATGTATTGGCTCACCACAATTTGGGTGGTCATTCACTAAATGAACCCTGTTATGGGGAGAATCTGTGGATGACACACATTGGTCAGCCACAGACACCCCCCACGCCCCAAAAACAGGGTTAATTTACTGAGTGACCACCAATAAGAGGTGGGGGTCACATATGCTATTTCATAATGACAGCAGCACCCGTGCAGTGACTGTATTCTACTACACCCCCCGCTCACTGGATATAATCTTATTAACTATATAACTGTAGTAAATCACTACAGTTATATAGTTAAGATTATATACAGTGGGGGGGGGGGGGTGTAGTAGAATACAGTCACTGCACAGGTCCCGCTGGCGTTGTCATCAAAAAAGCAGATACAACCCCACAGCCTCACCCCTTGTATTGGGGGTCATTCCTACACGGACCCTGTTATGGGGAGGGGGATCTGTGGAAGACACATATGTGTCATCCACAGATTCCCCAATAACGGTGTCATCCATCACAGATCCCCCATAGCAGTGTCATCCACAAGTTGGAGGGGGGGGGGGGCGCACCTGGGCAGCTCAGCCTCTGTTGATGGTGGACCTTGTCCCAGCCCTGCATGGTGCAATTCACCTTTTACCAGTTAACGAATCGCAAATGAATTTAATAACCAGAAATTCGCTTATCTCTAATTTTGATTCTAAAAAATCAGTTTGCTCATCTCTACTGTATCATACTGCCATATACATATACAGTATGTTAATTTGCTGGGTATAATTGCAAGAAATAGCAGTCTACTACAAAATTCCATATTGTTTTTTGTATTAAACTGTGTACAGACTATGCATAAGACAAAACTACATTTTTGTGGCCTCTATGTGGCTAATGTAACCATAGAGACAGACCATAACAAAGATCCCACTCAACTCATTTTTGTCGCACTGGAACAAATTAGAAAACAATGGAGAGGTTTCAAAAACATAGCTAATAAGTCCATTTGACACTATGATACCTGCAGGATTGAATGCTGAGATAGAATTGTTCGGATTCTTGTGATTTGGGATGGGTGCCAATCTGGGATGGGACATCGAGTTCCGGCTGTTATACCAGCACCTCGATCTCCCCTCCTGGGTAGACCCTCATTTCCGCATTCTTCACAGTCAGTAACATAATTCCTATATCCGCAAAACAAACAAATATGGAAGAAAAGGAAGAGAGATCCATAAAGAATTTAAAAAAATAAATAAATATAGAAAAAGAGAAAGTAATGGAGGAAAAAAAATTATAAAAATGCCAAAAAAATTATAATCATCATATTAATATTTCAATTACTAGGACAATATGTGAAATAAACATTTAGAATTATTTTGTGGATTATTACTTTATTTCGTAGAGTAACTAAAAGTACATATAATTGATGCAATTCATTTAGATATGTTCAATTAATTCTAATATGGACAGAGGATAAAAAACACAACTAAAATACATGGATAACGCAGTTGCATTTTTTAGATTTTTCATTGACTTTTGTTGGTATTTTGTAAATACATCTGTCTAATTCTGTTATTTTCATTAGAGATCCTCCTAAAGGTTCCCATTGAGATTTTGTGTGTGTGTGTGATATATATATATATATTGTGGTAAGGTGCAAGGGGTCATATGCGATGGCAGGTACGTGTCACCGAGGTTGCTGGCCTCGGTGAGGTGAGAGCCGGGTTTTTGTCTGCAGCAGCTAGTGCTGTTTGACTCTTTTAAATAGCATGGCTGCAAAGCCGATCCGGGCCGGCTCTTACTGGGAGCAGCTAAAGAGTAGGGTGGGTGGCTGCTCCCCACGGTCCAGTCCGAGTTTTGAGCTGGGTATAAAACACAGCCATCAGCTGTGTCTGGGTGTGATTATCCTGGAGCCTGCTAACAGGGCTGAGGAGTTCTCTGTGCTGGAGGACGGAGCTCAGCAAGGTGGTGTTTCCCTGCAAACTGAAGGAGGAATCGCCTGCGGCTGAACCGACTGCTAGGTGTGAACCGCACTTAAACCACCCAAGGTGACTGGACCCTGTGTTGGCCTGTTTTTGGTTTTGCCACATGATTTCTGTTGTGTGTGAACTGTCACCAAGAGACTGTTTTCATTTCTGGTGTGCAAGTGTGAATAAAACACTGTTTGATGCACAATCTGGACTCCTTGTTTTGCCTCTAAACTGCACCCGCACCGCTGTCTACCAGAGCGACTCCCCACAATATATATATATATATATATATATATATATATATATATATATATATATGTATATTGTGGTAAGGTGCAAGGTACTGTGGTCGACGGGAGGTACGTGTCACCGAGGTTCCTGGCCTCGGTGAGGTAAGAGCCGGATTTTTGGTGTGTCAGCAGCAGCTAGTGCTGCTTGACACCTTGCTATTTAGTTTGGCTGCAAAGCCAATCCGGGCCGGCTCTTACTGGGAGTAGGCAAAGAGTTGGGTGGGTGCCTACTCCCCACGGTCCAGGCCGGGTTTTCCAGGGCCTTTATAACACAGCCAGCAGCTGGGTGTGGAGGGTGTGATTGTCCTGGAGCTGCTGTTAGACTGTTTCACTTGTGTTTGGAAGTTCTCTGGGCTGGAAGCAAGAGCCCAGCAAGGAGGAGTGCAGACGACCTGGAAGCCTGACGGCGACTGTCTTACGGCTGGACTGACAGCCAGGTGTGAACCTGCATCTAAAAACCTCCCAGGTGACTGGAGCCTGTTTTGGACTGTCTTGTTTTTCCGCTTGATTTCTTATGTGTGTGAATTAACACCAAGAGACTGTTTTATTTTGTGCAAGTGTGAATAAAACACTGTTTATTGCACTATCTGGACTCCCTGTTTTGCCTCTATACTGCACCCGCACTGCTATCTACCAGAGCGACTCCCCACAATATATATATATATATATATATATATATATATATATATATATATATTTTGATATATTTATTAGTTAATAGAGTTGAGCGAACACCTGGATGTTCGGGTTCGAGAAGTTCGGCCGAACTTCACAAAAATGCTCGGGATCCGAACTCGACCCGAACTTCACCCCGAACCCCATTGGGGACACGAACTTTTGGGCACTTAAATGGCTGTAAAATAGCCCTGGAAAGGGCTAGAGGGCTGCGACACACAGCCAAATGCCCTGCATACATATGTGAATAGGGAAATGACTTAAAATGAAATACAGAAACATAATAAATAAACATTCTAAACTTGAGCCCAAGTGAGTGACAGTGGCAGCTTTCACCCAGCAAATAGAGGATGTGGCAGCACCGCCAACACATCTGTCATTGTCACCAAGCATCTCCACCAAATCCCAAGGAAGTGTTCAGGTATCAGCTGTCCATCTCCCAAACAGAAATAGAAAGAGGAAGTACCCCCCTACCCATGGCTCTGAATGCCTTATTTCAAACTTCCTGGTCCTTTGAAATTCTAGATTGTCCTTGCCTCTAGGCAGCCTGGCAGACATGAGCGACTACAAGCTGCAGTGCCTGCGCAACGACCGCCCAGTTATTGGCAAATTCTAACTTTTGCTGATTACTTGATGGCCACCCTGCTGCATCCCCGCTACAAGGACAACATGCCGTCCTTAATTCCCTCACTGGAGTGTAATGGGAAGATGAGCCTGCAAGTAGACACGCTGCTGATGGCATTTACACCTGACACCGTGGACTCAGTGGAAGCACAAGGTGAAGGCGGAGGAGGAGGAAGAATTTGCCAATGCAGCTGGGTCACCACCAACACCTCAGAAGGCAGGGTTAGCATGGGCAAAATGTGGAAAAGCTTTGTCATCACGCCACAACAACCTGCACCACCAGCAGATCTGGAACATCTTAGCAGGAGGTAGCATTTCAGCAACATGGTGGAACAGTACACGTACTGACTGATGGGTCTGCCTAGGGGAATAGCTACAGGGGAAGCAACTGCTTTGGGGCCGTGACCTAGAAAATGGGCAAAACAAAAATTGGAACAGGACCCTAAGTTTACGCAAAAAATTTTGTTCACTGATAAGGCAAACTTTTATGTGAATGGTGAAGTTAACAAAACCACCGCTATTGGTCTGACACTAACCCACATTGGACAGATCCCTCCAAGACTGTTGGAACAAAAAAATTGATGTTATGGTGTGGTATATGGGCTACAAAGATAGTGGGGCCATTCATCAATGGAAACCTCAAGGCCACTGGATATGCGAAATTGCTACATGGTGATGTGTTTCCCTCTTTATGCACTGAAGCTGGCACGTTCCCTGAGTTTTTCCAGCAAGATGGTGCACCACCACATTATGGCTGTCAGGTCCGAGCATTCCTAGATGAACAGTTTCCTGGAAAGTAGATTGGTCGTCGTGGGCCAGTTGAATGGCCCCAAGGTCTCCTGATCTGACCCCCTTTGGACTTTTATCTTTGGGGTCATCTGAAGGCAATTGTCTATGCTGTGAAGATACGAGATGTGCAGCACCTTAAACTACGGATACTGAAAGCCTGTGCTAGTATTTCTCCTGCGGTGTTGCTATCAGTGTGTAGAGTGGGAGAAGAGGGTTGCATTGACAATGCATTGTGCTGACAATGGGCAGCACATTGAACACATTTTATAAGTGGTCAGAAACTTGTAAATAACTCATGAAAGAATAAAGTTACGTTAAAACCAAGCACACCATTGTTTTTTTGTGAAATCCCCAATAAGTTTGATGTGTCACATGACCCTCTTCCTATTGAAAAAACAAAAGTTGGATTCAAAATGGCCACCATGGTCCCCACCCATCTTGAAAAGTTTCCCCTCTCATATACAAATATGCCACAAACAGTAGGTTAATATCACCACCATTCCCATTTTATTAAGGCGTATTCATATAAATGGCCCACCCTGTATACCTAGTGAAAATTGTTTCACTAGATAGGAAAGAGTCTACCCTATAGTGATTAAGGATTGTAAGTGGTGTGCTCCAAATAGCACTCTGGCAGATATGCTCCAACAACACAGATTGTCTTTCAGCCCAGGAGGTAGACACAGACCTGATGGTATGGGCATTAGTAAAAGATGGGGATGTCAATCCCTCATCTAAGTAACATAGCTTGATACATTCCGTAATCCATCTGTATATAGTTGGTTTAGAAGCTTTGTGTCCTCTTTTCCTACCTTGTAGGATGATCAGTAGAATTGAGCGAACCCGAATTGTATAGTTCGGGTTCGTACCAAATTTTGGGGTGTTCGGGACCCGGACCCGATCATTTTCAAAAAAGTTTGGGTTCGGGCCAGTTCTGCGATTTCTTCACTCTTTCTGAAGGGCTGCACAGCAGGCAATCAGCTAGCGTTTTACTTCTTGCCCTAAAAAGCCATCACAGCCATGCCTACTAATGGCATGGCTGTGATTGGCCAAGTGTAGCATGTTACCCAGCCTCTATTTAAGCTGGAGTCACATAGCACCACCCGTCATTCTGCTCTGATTAGTGTAGGGATAGGATACAGCTGCTCTGAGGGCGAGATTAGGCAGGGAAGAGTTGGCAAAACCACTTAATGAAGTGATCCATCTACATCTGTGAATCATTCAACTTCTCTTAGTTCATTGCTCACTGGTTTTTAGGCTGCCCAGAGCGTTTGTCTTTCACTTTTTTTCTGGGGTGATCGGCGGCCATTTTGTGATCTTTTGGTGCACCAGCACATGTTTTCAGCTGCCACCAAGTTCAACATACATTTTACGGTTCAATACTAGTGTTGTTTTTTTTTTTTGCAATATCTTACACCAGGGGTTGTGCAACTGTGCTTACTGTCATACCTTAAAACACAGGATTGAAATTGCTATATTTTATTGATGGGTGAAATTCAATTGCCAAAATAACAATCCCCTAAATCTGGGGTTCCAGCTGTGGCTGGCCAAGTGTAATACTAGATATATGAAGGAAAATATATATAAGGAAAAACAAAAAAAGCAAAAAAAATAATGGAATGGGAAACGTTATCCAAATTCTTTAACAAGGTTCAAAAAGCTGAGCCTCTAGAGATATGGAATATAGGCGCCAAAGCAGGGCAGTGATGACAATGGTTATATAAATAGTGTAGTAGATAAGACTGGTAGCCCCAGAGAAGACTACTTATAAACGTGGGGATAGGCTGCACCACTTAGTGCTAGCGTATGCTGAGAGCACTAGTATATAGGTGAGAAGATGAAGAAAAAGAGAGGTAGTGGGTGTCCACAACCTTTCTTTTTCTTGATCTTCTCATAAAGTGTATTACTGTCAGTCAAAGGATAGATTTATTATTTTTTTTTCTGGGGTGAAATTCAATTGCCAAAATAACAATCCCTAAATCTGGTGTTCCAGCTGTGTGTCACGACGGGGAGTGGGGAAACCCCCCGCCGCGCACTTTCCGCGGCCGCTGGGCCAAAAAGGACTAAAAGCAGGGACATAGGAACTGCCAAACTAGCACGTCCCTAACGCTGGCCCTGGTCTCCTAACAGTATGGGCCGACCCCAAAGGTAGGAGGGCCCATACGTCCGGAACCTAGAGCCCTGGACATCCCTGCTTCACCCTGGATCTAACAGGGCAGAGACCACCTGCTCACCCAGGGACACGGATGAGCAGGAGTCTCCCGAGGCCCCTCTGCAGCCGGGACCCTGACAGTGTGAACCCCAGTACCGCAGGAGAGCATACAACCAAACACTCTTACCTGCCGCACCGCAGAAGATAAAGCGGATCCAAGAACTCCCGACCTCCCATGCGGACAACTGACGCATGCGGATGGATCCCAAAGTGGCAGCACACCATCAGGTAGGTACCACACCCCTCCGGGCAGGCAAGCCCCTTCCGGAGCGTCACACCGTGTCAACAAACACCAAACATACCCACACCATACAACAGCAACCAGGTAGGGAAGGGATACACAGACACTCACCATGGAAGGAACAACATAGCAAACAATATAACAAATAAGGGTGGCTCACGCAGACATCAAGGTGGAAACATACAGCCAAATTCCAGCCATGCTCACACCATGACTGGACAAACAAGACTGACCTTCAGGCTCCACACACTGACACTTAAGGAGGCCTGAGGACACACCCACCATACAAAGCAGCCACACCTTAACCCCGTGCACACCAAACGGAGGAAGTGCACAAATATAAACACACGTTGCCAAAGGCAACCGCATGCGTTGACAGCGAGCCGCCTAGCACCAAACTCAGGCTGCTCCACTGCCAACAACACAACGGGAAAACCAGACACGCATGCAGAAACAACCGAGTTGCCAGCGGCAACCGTACGTGAGGCCACTACGTAATAGCCCACCACGTGCGGCAACCAGAAACCTAGCCGCTGGAAACCACATGCGGGGCAACGAGTCACGACCATACACATGGTCGTGACACTCCCTCCCCTCAAAGCCCCCCCCCAACCAAAAAGGGGAAGATGGTGGGGCAAACCACAAGGGGAGGGGGGAGGGGCAGTTGCCTGATAACACCCAGTGTCTCCCTCCAGAACTGCCCCCAACAAAGCGGGACCGTCAACTAGGTCCCAGGCTGCCAGCCACCAAAACAGCCTGGAGGAACAACACTGGAGGCAATGCCAAATAGGTGCCAATATCTCCCTCCAGAACTGCCGCCAACACACCTGGACCATCACCTAGGTCCCAGGCTGCCAGCCACCAAAACAGTCTGGAGGAAACAACTGGACACCGCGTCCAACTCAGGGAGGAAACACCTGCTCCAGGTCGCTGCCTGGAACCATTCCTCACACCCGCACACAGCAGGGACTCAATGAGGAAGGCCCAGAACTGGCGACCGGAACGAGGAATCCTGAGAAGGACGAGGGGGACACCAGCACGGACACGATTAGAGAGGTGGCGGGGGAAATGCCACCAACCGTGCCGTTAACGGTGTTAACCCCCATGACGTTCTCCCTCCGGAAAAAGCGCACGCGTGCCCAAAACCGCAGGCGACGCATGCTGCACCCTCTTCCGAAGGCAAAAGCTGTGGAGCCTTTATTTGTTATAATGTCACGACGGGGAGTGGGGAAACCCCCCACCGCGCACTTTCCGCGGGCGCTGGGCCAAAATGGACTAAAAGCAGGGACATAGGAACTGCCAAACTAGCACGTCCTTAACGCTGGCCCTGGTCTCCTAACAGTATGGGCCGACCCCGAAGGTAGGAGGGCCCATACGTCCGGAACCTAGAGCCCTGGACATCCCTGCTTCACCCTGGATCTAACAGGGCAGAGACCACCTGCTCACCCAGGGACACGGATGAGCAGGAGTCTCCCGAGGCCCCTCTGCAGCCGGGACCCTGACAGTGTGAACCCCAGTACCGCAGGAGAGCATACAACCAAACACTCTTACCTGCCGCACCGCAGAAGATAAAGCGGATCCAAGAACTCCCGACCTCCCATGCGGACAACTGATGCATGCGGATGGATCCCAAAGTGGCAGCACACCCTCAGGTAGGTACCACACCCCTCCGGGAGGGCAAGCCCCTCACGCAGACATCAAGGTGGAAACATACAGCCAAATTCCAGCCATGCTCACACCATGACTGGACAAACAAGACTGACCTTCAGGCTCCACACACTGACACTTAAGGAGGCCTGAGGACACACCCACCATACAAAGCAGCCACACCTTAACCCCGTGCACACCAAACGGGGGAAGTGCACAAATATAAACACACGTTGCCAAAGGCAACCACATGCGTTGACAGCGAGCCGCCTAGCACCAAACTCAGGCTGCTCCACTGCCAACAACACAACGTAACAAACACACCTTAACCCCGTGCACACCAAACGGGGGAAGTGCACACATACAAACACACGTTGCCAAAGGCAACCGCATGCGTTGACAGCGAGCCGCCTAGCACCAAACTCAGGCTGCTCCACTGCCAACAACACAACGGGAAAACCTGACACGCATGCAGAAACAACCGAGCTGCCAGCGGCAACCGCACGTGAGGCCACTACGTAATAGCCCACCACGTGCGGCAACCAGAAACCTAGCCGCTGGAAACCACATGCGGGGCAACGAGTCACGACCATGCACATGGTCGTGACACTGTGGCTGGCCAAGTGTAATACTGTGTTGTGGAAATATTATTAGGATGTGTTTTCTAATATATCATGTATTTGTCATTGTTCTCTACATCCACAGTAAGATATCCACTCCAATGGTTTACACACTGAGAGACACAATCAGCTGCCGGGCGCAGAGGTCTCCACTGGCAAACAGTCTATGTGCTATGCACTGGGCTGTGGGCCGGGGGAGACTGATGCGCTGCAGAGCAGTGTTTTCTTGGGAAATGTATGTGTGCCAGCTATGGCCCCCGCCCAAAGAGCGGATTTATTGGCTTGGCGTGGGTGCATTTATTAAGAGAACAATATACGGAAAGGAACGTGCATTTGTTATTTCCAGTGCGCCTGATCAACTGCTGGAGATGGTGACGCTGTTCCTCTAAGTAGGCCCACATAAGAATCCTGGTGAGCCTTGTTGAGCATTGATCACTGATCGGTGCTAAACAAGATTTCCTCTAGTGGTGATTGAGAGAAATGTTGTGTGTCATCACTTCCTGTATGTTTGTACTGTACATGGAGGGAGTGATCAGGTTTTGGGCCTGCCCCTTCCTATTGTTATCCCTTTTGTCTATGTAAATAAAGAAGGGGTCTGGGCGAGAGATCAGTCTCACCAGGGCTCCCAGCCATGAAGCATCTTATATGATTACTGGAATAGTGTGGCCTTTCCTTACACAAAAGGAGCTTGATACAGGAGCTTGTAAGCACGGGGTAAGGAAATTTCTACAACAACTGTCAGTCAAAGGATAGATTTTTTTCTGGGGTGAAATTCAATGGCCAAAATAACAATCCCATAAATCTGGTGTTCCAGCTGTGGCTGGCCAAGTGTAATACTGTCCATCAAAGGATAGATATTTTTCTGTGGTTAAATAAAATCCCTGAAATAGAAATCCTAAACATCTGTGCTTTCCGCTGTTCCTCTCCAAGTGTAATTCTGTCCGAAATAGGGTATATTACATTAAGCGTGTCAGTGTCTAAATACAAGGCCTGAAAGCGTAATCCTCTATATTTGCACACGCTATTGTGCATCTCCAAGTAATTCTGTCCGTAAAAGAATACGTTTCAGCCAGGGCCTAAATACTAGGCCTTAAATTGATATTCCCTTAAATCTGTGGTTTCTGCTGTGCCTGTATTAGTGTAATACTCTATATATTGGGCCAAATAAGTTTTTTCTTATTGTGGTGAATGGTAACAATGAGGAAAACATCTAATATGGGACAGGGACATGGTCGTGGTGGTGTTAGTGGACCCTCTGGTGCTGAGAGACGACGTGGTAGTTCTGCCACAGCTACACGTCCAAGTGAACCAACTGCCTTAGGTCCCAGTAGCCACCAGAATCTACAGCGATATTTGGTCGGCCCTAATGCCGTTCTAAGGATGGTAAGGCCTGAGCAAGTACAGGCGCTAGTCAATTGGGCGGCCAACAGTGGATCTAGCAGGTTCACATTATCTCCCACCCAGTCTTCTGCAGAAAGCGCACAGGTGGCACCTGAAAACCAAGCCAATCAGCCTGTCACATCACTCCCATGCATATCAGGGAACCTGTCTGAACCTTAAGTTATGCAGCAGTCTCTTATGCTGTTTGAAGAATCTGCTGTCAAGGTTTCCCAAGGGAATCCACCTAGCCCTTCCCCAGTGGTGGAAGACATAGAATGCACTGACGCACAACCACTTATGTTTCCTGATGAGGACATGGGAATACCACCTCAGCAGAGTCAGCACGTCTCTGATGACGAAACACAGGTGCCAAATGTTGCGTCTTTCTGCAGTGTGCAGACCGAAGAGGAAGACTGTGTGGAAGATGATGCAGGAGATGATGAGGTCCTTGACCCCACATGGAATGAAGGTCGTGCCACTGACTTTCATAGTTCAGAGAAAGAGGCAGTGGGGATACCGAGCCAACAGCGTAGCAAAAGAGGGAGCAGGGTGCAAAAGCAGAACAGCCGTTGCCAAGAGAGTTCGCCTGCAACTGGCCACCACCACCAGGGACCGAGCACTCCAAAGGCAGCTTCCAGGAGTTCCCTGGCATGGCACTTTACACAATGTGCTGACGACAAGACCCGAGTGTTTTGCACGCTGTGCCATCAGAGCCGAAAGCAAGGCATTAACGTTCTGAACCTTAGCACAACCTGCATGACCAGGCATCTACATGCGAGACACAGGCTGCAGTGGTGTAAGCACCTTCAAAACCAAGAAAGGGCTCAGGCCCCTCCTGCTCCCTCTTCTGCTGCTGCCTCGGCCTCTTCCTCCGCCTCGGGAGGAACGTTGGCACCTGCCGCCCAGCAAACAGAGGATGTGCCACCAACACCACCACCTCTTCACCAAGCATCTCCACCATGTCACACGGCAGCGTTCAGCTCTCCATCTCACAAACCTTAGAGAGAAAGCGTAAATTCCCACCTAGCCTCCCTTGATCCCTGGGCCTGAATGCCTAAACTACTGGCCTTTGAAATGCTGTCATTCAGGCTGGTGGACACAGACAGCTTCAAACAGCTGATGGCGGTGGCTGTCCCACAGTACGTCGTTCCCAGCCTCCACTACTTCTCCAAGGGAGCTGTGCCTTCCCTGCACAACCAAGTATCAGATAAAATCAAGTGTTCACTGCGCAACGCCATCTGTGGCAAGTTCCACCTAACCACAGACATGTCGACCAGTAACCACAGCCAGGGACGCTATATCTCCCTAACTGCACACTGGGTAAATGTAGTGGCGGCTGGGCCCCAGGCGGAGAGCTGTTTGGCGCACATCCTTTTTGCCGCCAAGGATCGCAGGGCATCATTCCTGTTGCCTCCTCCTCTTCTTCCACCTGCTCATACGGTCAGCCACAGACCTTCACCACCAACTTCAGCACATCCTGGGGTAAGCGTAAGGTATCGGGGTATACAACAACAGACCGACGAGTGTTTGCTGCCGGTGAGCCTCAAGCCGACCTGGTGGTGTGCGATAATGGGCGAAATCTCGTTGCAGCTCTGGGACTAGCCGGTTTGACGCACATCCCTTGACTGGCGTATGTGCTGAATTTGGTGGTGCAGAAGTACATTCACAACTACCCTGACATGTCAGAGCTGCTGCATAAAGTGCGGGTCATCTGTGCGCGCTTCCGGCGTTCTCATCCTGCCGCTGCTCGCCTGTCTGCGCTACAGCGTAACTTCGGCCTTTCCGCACACCGCCTCATATGCGACGTGCCCACCAGGTGGAACTCCACCTTGCACATGCTGGAGAGACTGTGCGAGCAGCAGCAGGCCATAGTGGAGTTTCAGCTGCAGCACGCATGGGTGAGTCGCTCTGCAGAACACCACCATTTCACCACCAATGACTAAGCCTCCATGTGAGACCTGTGTGCCCTGTTGCGCTGTTTCAAATACTCCACCAACATGGCCAGTGGCGATGACGCCGTTATCAGCGTTACAATACCACTTCTATATCTCCTTGAGAAAACTCTTAGGGCGATGATGGAAGAGGAGGTGGCCCAGGAGGAGGAGGAAGAGGGGTCATTTCTAACACTTTCAGGCCAGTCTTTTAGGCCTAATTCACACGTCCGCAAAATGGATCCGCATCCCTTCCGCAATTTTGCGGAAGGGTTGCAGACCCATTCATTTCATAGGGGCAGAGATGGATGTGGACAGCACACCATGTGATGTCCGCATCCGTGTTTCCGCATCCGTGTTTCCGCATCCGTGTTTCCGTTTCCGCAAAAAAATTTAACATGTCCTATTCTTGTCCGCAATTGCGGACAAAAAAAGGCATTCTTTCTATAGTGTCAGCAATGTGCGGTTTGCAAAATGCGGAATGCACATTGCAGCCGTCCGTGTTTTGCGGATCCGTGTTTCCGCAAAACACACTACGGACGTGTGAATAAGGCCTTAGAAGTGGCTCAGAGGGAGGTCTTTTGCAACAGCAGAGGCCAGGTACAAATTTGGCCTGCCAGGGCCCACTACTGAAGGATGAGGAGGATGAGAAGGAGGAGGATGAGGATGAAGCATGTTCACAGCGGGGTGGCACCCAACGCAGCTCGGGCCCATCACTGGTGCGTGGCTGCGGGGAAATGGAGGACAATGACGATACGCCTCCCACAGAGGACAGCTTGTCCTTACCTCTGGCCAGCCTGGCACATATGAGCGACTACATGCTGCAGTGCCTGCGCAACAACAGCAGAGTTGCCAATATTTAAAAGTGTGCTGACTACTGGGTGGCCACCCTGCTGGATCCCTGGTACAAAGACAACGTGCCCACCTTCCCGCACTGTAGCATTATAGAAAAATGCGCGAGTACAAGCGCACGCTGGAAGACGCGCACCTGACAGCATTCCCAACTGACACGGGGGGACAAGTGGAAGCACAAGGCTTAGGAAGATGAGGAGAAAGAGGTCGCCCAATGCAGATGTGTCACGGCTAGCTCCTCTGAAGGCAGGGTTCGCATGGCCGAGATGTGGAAAAGTTTTGTCACAGCGCAACAGCTAACTGCACCACTAGCTGATAGGGAACGTGTTAGCAGGAGGCAGCATTTCAACAACATGGTGGAACAGTATGTGTGCACACGTCTCCACGTACTGACTGATGGTTTGTCCACATTCAACTTCTGGGTCCAAATAGTCCACATGGCTAGAGCTAGCCTTTTATGCCTTGGAGGTGGTGGCCTGCCCTGCGGAAAGTGTATTGTCTGAACGTGTATTCAGCACTGCAGGGGGCGTCATTACAGACAAACGCAGCCGCCTGTCCACAGCCAACGTGGACAAGCTGATGTTTATAAAAATGAACAAGGCATGGATCCCACAGGATGCCATAAGGTTTATTTGTGGAAGTCCCCAACAATCCACGAGTTGACGGAAAATTTCCTGATTCAGAGACCATTCTCCTGGAATAGTAAGGTTGCGACTCAGTCGATCTGCCAATACATTCTTTACTCCCTTTATGTGGACAGCAAGTAACCTAGTTACACTGGTTGCTGCCCAATGAAAAATCTTCAATACCGCCTGAAGAAGAGTTACAGATCTGGTACCCCCCCTGCTTGTTTACGTAATAAACTGAGAGCATATTGTCCGTCTTTATTTTTACTGCTTCTCCAGTCAGAAGAGGGGGGGAAATGGCTCAGGGCATAGAAGATGGCTCTGAATTCCTTCATATTGAAGGAGAGGGACAACTCTTCCTTGCTCCAGGACCAGCTATTGTTCTCCCTAGAAGATGGGCTCCCTAATCCGAACCGGAAGCATCGGTTGTTAATAAAAACAAACTGTTCGGCAGGACTAGTCCACCAAGCCAATGAGAGACGCATTCTGGCTGATAGTGTCAAGATTCTCCAACGATGACACTCTTCTGTCCCATGACTGGAGAACTTCTGCCTCAAGAGGTCTCAGATGCCATAATGCCCATGGGACTGCCTATACAGAGGAGGAGAGTAGATCCAGGAACTTTATGAGGACTCTCAGGTTACTCTCCTCGGAACTCTGAGGAACTGATGTCCCCTGGATATCCTGTCCTTCCTTGCAGATGAGAGGTACAAACACATGTTGTGGGAATCTATGATGAATCCCAGAAAGGTTATCCTCATGGATGGAATTAGGTGGGACTTTTCCCAATTGATAATCCATCCCGGATTCTGAAGTAAGGTTAACGTGGTGCTGACTTGAACCTCCAGGTTGTCCACACATCTTGCCAGGATCAGCCAGTCGTCTAGATATGGAATTATACGGATCCCTTGGACCATTAAAAACGTGACCATGGCTGAGACCACCTTTGTAAATACAAAGGGGGCCGATGTGATCCTAAATGAAAGAACCCTGAATTGAAGGTGATGTAACCTTCCACCTATTTTCACGGCTATCTAAAGAAATTTTCGGTGGGCTTGACAGGAAAAAGCGTTTTGAAGTGCTTACTTATCACCGGGGCTCTTTCAGGATGTTTCCACCCAGCTAACGTCATGTCACTGAGTAACTCCTCCACCTATAAGGTCCTGGACTCTCCTTTTGAGTTCGTTGGAGCCTCCCTCTGGTCAGGCAAGCCCTTGGCTTGCACCACTTTAATAAGTTCAGAGAATTTCTCTACTGAAAATATATTTTTAGATATCTCCCCTTCCTCCTCTTCTAACTCAGAGTCAGAAGAGCGTACCTCATTAACGATTCTGAAGTCCTCATCAGACTGCACAGGTGATGGAGATAGATCATATCTCACTCTTTTCTTAGGCTTAGTAGCAAGACACTCCTTGATACCCTTAATTTCCTTGGCAGAAGACTCCATATACTGCTTCATCCACACATACATATTTATCCGGTAAGGGGATGTCACAGGAAATGCATTGCAAATGTCTTCCCTTAGAACCAAATTATCTAAAGGACACCCTCTCGCTAGAGTCCCTAGAAGACATTCTGTTTAAAAGGAGAGAAAATTAAAATATGATTATAGCAAGAAAAAAACACAAAGCCTAATCAAGGAGCAGAAGGAAAAAAAACCACAGTTAAAAAAAAAAAAGAGATACTGATAACCATCAAAGAAATATCAGAACTCTGGCAACCACAAAAGCAGTTCTGATGCCAAGAGACAGATAAAACACTGCCTCCCTTAAATAGGCGGAACTCCAGAAAAAATAGACTCCGCCCACTCAGGGTGGAGAAAGCAAGAAATTTTTTTTATAACAATGAAGTATGCTGTAAAACTATAATAATAACCATCTTCACTCCTTTACATACTTAACGGTGAGGCGGGTGGGCGGTCACCGGGCCCTGCTGCCATTACATTCACACTACACAGCGACACTGTTATGGGGGGATCTGTGGATGCTATGTGTCAGCCACGGATGCCGCCATAACAGTGTCAGCCACGGATGCCCCATAACAGTGTCAGCCACGGATGCCCCCATAACAGTGTCAGCCATGGATGCCCCCATAACAGTGTCAGCCACGGATGCCCCCATAACAGTGTAAGCCACGGATGCCCCATAACAGTGTCAGCCACGGATGCCCCCATAACAGTGTCAGCCACGGATGCCCCCATAACAGTGTCAGCCACGGATGCCCCCATAACGGTGTCAGCCACAGACCCCCCCCCATAACAGTGACATCCACAGTGCACCCATTAGTGTCAGACATAGTTCCCCCCCATAACAGTGCAAGCACTAATGTTCTAGCGCCTGTTATTGTAAAAGGCATAATGTCTAGTATTAATATTATAATACTTTAGAGTGTTGGGAGATCCGAAAAATATCCCCACTCTAGGTCACTCCATCCAGCAGGCAGCAGAAGTGCGTCATGATCAGCTAACCGGAGCTCCGCTGACTCAACGGAGCTGCACGCAGACGCCGCCAGACACACCCCTGCAAGAAAGAAAAAAAAAAAAACATAAGGTAAGGACGGAGCAAGGGTCCGGCTCACAGGTACAGAAAAAAACTCAATGTCCTTGTGTGGGTCAGATCCTATATAGGCACTTGGTGAGGTGCTTGCTTAATTGTCAAATTTAATTAAAAAATGTAATCCAGTCCATGTTTTCATATGTATGGGGTACTAAGATATCACTGCTCCTCCAATTAAGGAATCGCTCTTTAAATGGCAGCAAGCGAACATACACTGCTCACCACTGAAGGAGTTTGTCACTCCGAAACGCGTCTGGTGTTTTGTAGCAGTGTATATGGGGATGCAGTATACAGACTGCGTTTATTCATACTATTGATCTGAACTTCACAAAATCGCTGTAGCGCAATAGTCGGGATTGGCTGAATCCACGCTGACATCTTTAAGCCAGGAGATCTAAGAGTAGTCGCATATTTAACAGCACCCGGTGGCTAATTCAACTAGCAGCTTCCCAAACACATGGGACGCTGTTCCAGCCATGCCGGTGAGCTTCAGCGACCATCAATACTCAGTTGCATTCTGAACACAGAGGCGGTCTGCTCATTTGGAGTGGTAATGTGTACCTGTTTACAATAATATGAAATGAAGAATGTGGCAAAATAACTGCTACGAGTGTAAATTAACAATATAGAAGTGTCACTTCTGCATAGAAGAGACTCAATATTACTTTTTACATAGTGTCAACTCATCTCAAGTGGTGAGGAACAATCATCTCCTATGCCTAAGGTATGCAAGACTACTGACAAAGACAAAAAGGATATAGTGAGTACTAATAGTAAGCAACTATTGGTGGGCGATTCTATCATAAGAGTTGTGAAGTTTGAAGAAAAGGGTTTTGTGAGATGTCTCCCTGGTGCTACTGCTAGCAGGGACAGACGACATATCCTTAACATTATTAAGCAAGCAAAAATGGAAAAGGAGGTGGATGTTATTGTCCATATTGGGACAAATGATCTGGCTTGCAATGAAGTTTCAAAGGTGAAGGAAGCTTTTCACACACTTGGTAATGATATACGGGAGATTGTATCAACTGTCTCATTCTCTGCAGTTCTGCCTGTGCATAACCGTCAGCATGACAAGCAGTTGCGTATTAAGGAATTCAATGTATGGCTTGGTGAATGGTGTTTGAACCAGGGATTTGGCTTTGTGTCTCATGTTGGCTCTAGCTGGAATGGAAAAGAACTGTACAAGAAAGATGGTTTGCATCTTTCTCTCAAGGGAACGAATGTCCTCAGTGAACAGTTCAAAGTTTTTGCTAAGGAACATTTAAACTAGGAAAGGGGGGCACAAAAGAGACAATCCATCAGTCCGGCTGCCCCCCGAAAAAACAATGCCAGAAGATGCCAGGAGCTGATAGGATAAGAAAAGACAAGCTGAGAGTCTTGTCTACAAATGCTCGCAGTTTAGAGAATAAGATTAACGAACTTGAGTCTATAATGGCATCTGAGAATATAGATTTAGTGGCTGTTACTGAGACATGGTTCAATGAGAGTAATGACTGAGATATAACAATACCTGGGTTCTCTTTATATAGGAAAAACAGAGAAGGCAAGAAAGGGGGTAGAGTGGCCCTATATGTGAAAGATAGCATAAAATCTAATCCAATACAAGCTAGCGAAACCAATTTAGAGTCAGTTTGGGTTACGTTGCAGCTTGGTAATCATAAGGTAACTCGCGTAGGTGTCATATACAGACCACCAAGCTAAGTCAAAGAATTGGATGATCTACTAGTTGAGGAAATGGCTAAAATGACATTGAAAGGGGAAGTTGTCATTATGGGAGACTTTAATCTTCCTGATATAAACTGGAAAATCAAAATAGCTAGTTCTGCCAAGAGTACAGACATTCTAAATTCCCTACTGGGTTTATCTCTACAGCAAGTAGTTGAGGAGCCAACCCGGAAGGAGGCCATTTTAGATTTGGTATTCACAAATGGCAATTTGGTATCTGATATTACTGTAGGGGAAAGCTTAGGATCCAGTGATCACCAGTCAGTGAGGTTTACTATAAGTACAGTGACTGAGTCACTCCACACAAAAACAAAAGTTTTAGATTTTCGGAAAACAGACTTTTCTAAAATGAGATCAGTGGTATACGAGTCCCTATCAGACTGGAACAATTTCAATGGAGTCCAAGAGAAATGGGAGTACTTAAAATTGGCACTACTGAAGGCAACAGAAAAGTGCATTAGGCTTGTCAGTAAAGGCAAAAAAAGGAAGAGACCACTGTGGTACTCAGCAGAAGTGGCCAAAATCATTAAAAACAAAAAGATGGCATTTAGCAAGTATAAAAACACCCAAAACAAGAATGACCGGGAAATCTATAAGATGAGGCAGAGAGAGGCCAAGCAAGTTATAAGAGCTTCTAAAGCTCAGGCAGAAGAGAAATTGGCTCAGTCAGTGAAAAAAGGTGATAAGACATTCTTCAGATACATAAATGAAAAAAGGAAATTAAAAAAAGGAATTACCAAATTAAAAACAAAAGAAGGAAGGTATATGGAAGAGGATAAAGAACTAGCTGGCTGCCTCAATTAATACTTCTGTTCAGTTTTTACAAAGGAAAATAAAGGAGAAGGACCTCAGTTAGGGAGGAAGACTAATGAATCCTTTGATGCATGTGTCTTTACAGAGGAAGAGGTTCTAAGTCAGCTGTCTAAAATGAATACAAATAAATCACAGGGGCCTGATGGGATACACCCAACGCTATTAAAAGAGCTTAGAGGTGTACTAGCAAAACCATTAACAGATTTATTTAACCAATCACTGGTAACAGGTGTCGTCCCAGAAGATTGGAAATTAGCAAATGTGCCAATTCACAAGAAAGGTAGTAGAGAGGAATCGGGCAACTATAGGCCAGTAAGCCTGACATCAATAGTGGGGAAATTAATGGAAATCATACTCAAGGA
Organism: Bufotes viridis; assembly: GCA_033119425.1. Classification (NCBI taxonomy): domain Eukaryota; kingdom Metazoa; phylum Chordata; class Amphibia; order Anura; family Bufonidae; genus Bufotes; species Bufotes viridis. Next base: position 255,211,575 of record CM065589.1, on the reverse strand, counting down.
GAGGATTGTGGAACATCTAAAAACCCATGGGTTAATTGATAAAAAAAACAGCATGGGTTTACTTCAGGGAGATCATGTCAAACTAATCTTATTGACTTTTTTGATTGGGTGACTAAAATAACAGATGGCGGAGGTGCAGTAGACATCGCTTATCTGGACTTTAGTAAGGCTTTTGATACTGTCCCACATAGAAGGCTTATCAATAAACTGCAGTCTTTGAGCTTGGGCTCATATATTGTTGAATGGATTAGGCAGTGGCTGAAGGACAGAAAACAGAGGGTTGTAGTCAATGGAGTATATTCAAACCATGGTATTGTTACCAGTGGGGTACCTCAGGGTTCTATTCTGGAACCCATATTGTTTAATATCTTTATCAGCGAAATTGCAGAAGGCCTCAATGGTAAGGTGTGTCTTTTTGCTGATGACACAAAGATTTGTAACAGGGTTGATGTTCCTGGAGGGATACACCAAATGGAAAAGGATTTAGGAAAACTAGAGGAATGGTCAAAAATCTGGCAACTAAAATTTAATGTCGATAAATGCAAGATAATGCACCTGGGGCGTAAAAACCCAAGAGCAGAATATAAAATCAGTGATAGTCAGGGCTGGGACAAGGTCCACCACCAACAGAGGCTGAGCTGCCCAAGTGCGCCCCCCCCCCTCCAACTTGTGAATGACAATGCTATGGGGGATCTGTGATGGATGACACTGTTATTGGGGAATCTGTGGATGACACATATGTGTCATCCACAGATCCCCCCCCCCTCCCCATAACAGGGTCTGTGTAGGAATGACACCAATACAAGGGGTGAGGCTGTGGGGTTGTATCTGCTTTTTTGATGACAGCGCCAGCGGGGTCCGTGCAGTGACTGTATTCTACTACACCCCCCCCCCCACACTGTATATAATCTTAACTATATAACTGTAGTGATTTACTACAGTTATATAGTTAATAAGATTATATCCAGTGAGCGGGGGGGGGGAGGGGGGTGTAGTAGAATACAGTCACTGTACGGGCCCTGCGGTCATTATGAAATAGCATATGTGAAGTAAATTAACCCTGTTTTGGGGGGGTGGGGGGTGTCTGTGGATGACAAATGTGTCATCCACAGATTCTCCCCATAATAGGGTTCATTTAGTGAATGACCATTGTGGTGACCCAATACATGGGAGTTGCATCTGCAGAGCCACAATGTCCGCCACACTGCCCCCCACACAGTAATGTCCGCCACACTGCCCCCCACACAGTAATGTCCGCCACACTGCCCCCTCACAGTAATGTCCGCCACACTGCCCCCCACACAGTAATGTCCGCCACACTGCCCCCCACACAGTAATGTCCGCCACACTGCCCCCCACACAGTAGTGCCCGCCACACTGCCCCCCACACAGTAATGTCCGCCACACTGCCCCCACACAGTAGTGCCCCTCACTGCCCCCGCACAGTAATGTCCGCCACACTGCCCCCCGCACAGTAATGTCCGCCACACTGCCCCCACACAGTAATGTCCGCCACACTGCCCCCACACAGTAATGTCTGCACACTGCCCCCACACAGTAGTCTCCGCCACACTGCCCCCACACAGTAATGTCCGCCACACCCCCTCAACCACACAGCAGTGCCCCCACATAGTAATTTGTCATGCTCTCCCCTCTTGTCATAATCCCCTCTTCTTGTCATGCTTTTTCTGCCCCCTGTCATTCTCCCCCATCTTTTCATTCTCTTTATACCCCCCCATGCTGTCATGCTCTTTCTGCCCCCCCATGTTGTCACAGACTTCATGTAAGGGGGCCCGGCATTTTCACTGTACTTAATGCCGAGCCCCGTCAGAGCTCTCCTCTCACCTCCATTATGTTAACTGCTCCAGGCTTCTGGGATCAGGCCCCAGCGCTGCCACACATTAAGCAGGTGGGCGGAGCCTAACTGAGGTATGTTAGGCTCCGCCCACCTGCTTACTGTGTTTCTAGTTAGAGGCAGCGGGGCCTGATGCTGGAGGCCTGAACATAAGGGAGGTGAGAGGAGCGCTCTGACGGGGCCCGGCTCAGGGAATGACAGGAGGGAGCGCTGAGAGGTTCCCCCCTGTCAGTCCATCTCCCTCTGGCCGGCCCCTGCCTGTGCCCTGAGGCTGGAGCCTCCCCAGCCTCTGTGTTGGCCCGGCCCTGGATACAGTACTAACCTCAGTATCTGAGGAAAGGGATTTAGGGGTCATTATATCAGACGACCTAAAGGTGGGAAGACAATGTCATAGAGCAGCAGGTAATGCCAGCAGAATGCTTGGGTGTATAGGGAGAGGCATTAACAGTAGAAAGAGGGAGACCTCATTTGGAGTATTGTGTGCAGTACTGGAGACCATATCTGCAGAAGGATATTGAAACTTTGGAGAGAGTTCAGAGAAGAGCTACTAAACTAGTACATGGATTGCAGGACAAAACTTACCAGGAAAGGTTAAAGGACCTTAACATGTATAGCTTGGAAGTAAGAAGAGACAGAGGGGATATGATAGAAACTTTTAAATACATAAAGGGAATCATCACGGTAAAAGAGGAGAGAATATTTAAAAGTTGAAAAACTGCTACAAGAGGACATAGTTTTAAATTAGAGGGGCAAAGGTTTAAAAGTAATTTCAGGAAGAATTACTTTACTGAGAGAGTAGTGGATGCATGGAATAGCCTTCCTGCAGAAGTGGTAACTGTAAATACAGTGAAGGAGTTTAAGCATGCATGGGATAGGCATAAGGCCATCCTTCATATAAGATAGGGCCTGGGGCTATTCATAGTATTCAGTATATTGGGCAGACTAGATGGGCCAAATGGTTCTTATCTGCCGACACATTCTATGTTTCTATGTTTCTATGTTTCTATCTACTAGCGAGACTACAAACTAAATACTTGCAAATATAAATATCAGACTGGGCACTTCTTCACTACATGTCAGGTGCAAGATCATCAAAAAGGAGGATTGCAATTTATTCTACCTGAGAATTGTGGACATTTGATATTTATTATAATATCCTTATTTTATTTCATTTCCTATCTTTTTAATGGCCAATTGGAGGGAGTGATTCATTTTGTAATTATGCTAGTACAGCAATTGTTTTTTCTGATTTAATTTCATTTGGGATTGAGTGCAGATTTGCATCCCCACAATATATCAGCTATTGAAATAGCTGTTGTGACACTGCAAACCAACACTATTAACTTATGACACATGGACCATAATTACTACTATCCGACAGAATTATTATTTTTTTTCATTTTTCTTTTATACCAATCTTCATTTTTCTTTTCATTTTTATTTATATGCATTTTTTTTACAATAAACATATTTGTTTTTAATTAAATTTGAATCTGAATATTCTATACAACACCAGGTTTCAGAGTGCCTTGCGCTATATATATATATATATATATATATATATATATTCAATAATCTTCCATATCAATGATGGGTGTGTCGTGGAGTGTGCACCTGGACCATAGTTTTAGGTTGGTTGAGCTAATGTGACTTTCATTGATTCATGCTTAGCATGTATGTCAGGAGCCTCCAAGTGGACACACTAGATGGACATAGCCTAAGCTCCTTTGCCAGTCATTGATCCCTGGAGAAGTGGGCTGTACATCACTTCCTAAAGACTATGACATTTCTTTACCAATTTACACTCTTTGCAGCTACTATAAAACACACACATGCTTCTGCACTTACTACAAAGACAATACAGGAAACAAGAGTGTGTGTCCTAAAAAAAGAAGCATTTAAAAACAAAAATGTATATAACATACAATACATAGGACAGGGGTTAACTCATTGGTGGGCGTCCAACCACTGGGACCCACATGATACTGAGAACAGGGTCCCATTCCCCTGATCTGTTGGAGCAACAGGTTAGGCATGTACCCTGCCACTCCATTTATTCTCTATGGGACTCCCAGAGATAGTAGAGTACAATGTTTGGCTATTTCCAGCGGTCCTATAAGGAATAAATGAAGCAGCAACGCGCATGCTTGACTTGTCACTCCACCAGATCAGTAGAACAGGACCCTTCTTCTCGGGATTGGTTGGGATCCCAGTGGTTGGTTTCCCACTAATCAGTTAGCTATGTCCTATCCTTGGCATAACCCCTTTAACCCCCTGACCCCAGATTTTTTTATTTTTGCATTCTTCACTCCCTGCCTTTCTGGAGCCCTAACTTTTTTTTTTTTTTTTTTTTTTTTTTTCCCCATTCACATAGCTGTATGGGGACTTTATCTTTGTGTGACAAGTTGTTCTTTCTAATGGATACATCTAACATTACATGTGATATAGTGGGAAGGTGTAAAGAAATTCCAAATGGGGGTTGTACTTTCTAATGGAAAAATCTAACATTACATGCGAAGTAATGGGAAGGTGTAAAGAAATTCCAAATGGGGAGAAATTAAAAAAAATTATAAAAATACAATTCCACCACAGTTTTACAGGGTTTATTTTGACATTCTTCGCTATAAAATAAAACTAACCTGTTATCTTCATTCTCCTGGTCAATGTGATTACAAAGATATAACATTTATATCGTTTTTCTTGTGTTTTAATGGTGAAAAAAATTAAAACTGAAAAAAAAAATGTATTTTTTCTTTTCATTGCCAAGTTCTGACCCTCGTTAGAAGATAAGAGCTTTCCCAATCTCGGCAAAAAGAAGCTGTTATTGGCGCCAAAATGCATTTTTGACCATGGCAACTGAGAAGTTAAATGTCAACAATCAGTATAATTGCAGATCATATTAAACAGAAACCCGATGATTATGGCGTCCACTGCGCTTGCAAGCAGACACCATACTTAAAGTTCCAACAAAGTGCCAAATGTATGGGGACAGTGGTCTATGAGTTAATAGTCCATCTCTTGATGTACTAACTGGACCCTCTGTTTTACTAATCTAAACTTACAGAACATAGACAAATCTGGTGCTGTAAGTTCTAAGTTGCTCTACGTTCAGTTTGGTAAAAATATACAGTATTAGATCCCATTGTTACGTCCAGAGTATACACTATCAAACAAAGGTACAATGCACTTATCTGAATGAGGTCTTTGAGGTGGTCTACAAAGAGCCATGTAGGCATTGAGTGATGTTTACTAATCAAAGTGCACTAGAATATTGGCACAATTTGCACCAGAAAACTGGGTTCATTATGCACTTTGTAAAATTTTGTCCGGCATAAGAACGCAAAGCTTTTCAGGTTTGTTTGGGACAAAACCAGTAACGTGTCAAGGGAAAAAGCACGAGTGAGGAAGAAGAAAGATGCTCCCATGACTATAAGAGGAAGTGAAGTGTGAGGGCTTGCACAGATTGGCTCATCCAGGCAGTCAGTCCACCTGAGAGCCAATCAGTGCTGCAGCAGACAGGGATGTGCCCTTGCAGAAAGAGTAGAATGTCAATCTGTGTTGGGCTGTAAATGAAGGTGGATGGATGAAGCAGTGTCTGATAGAGTTCAGCGGACACCTGGATGTTCGGGTTAGAGAAGTTTGGCCCAACTTGACGAAAATGTTCGGGATCCGAAATTGACCCGAACTTGACTCCGAACCTGAACCCCATTGAAGTCAATGGAGACCCGAACTTTTGACACTAAAATGGCTGTAAAATAGCACTGGAAAGGGCTAGAGGGCTGTAAAAGGCAGCAGAATGTAGGTAAATCTCCTGTAAACAAATGTGGATAGGAAAATGACTTAAAATAAAATAAATAAAAATTAACCAATATTAATTGGCAACTTGGAGGAGGTGGAATAGGAGGTCGGGGTGGCGTCAGGTGGGAATGCTATGGTAGTTGAAGTTCTCATCACAGCCAAAAAGGATTCATGTCTGCTAGCAATGCCACATACCACATTCACAGATTCTGGCCAAAGACAACCATACATGGGAGTTGGAGAAGATGTCATCCACAGCGAAAATGGATTCATGCCTGCCTGTAGTGTCACAGGCCTCATGCACAGACTCAGGCCCCTAGCACCCACAAATAGAGTTCAAATCACGCCAAAACAGTATTGATTTCACCCAGTAGTGCCACTGGCAACAATCACTCATTCAGGCCATGGCTCTCGCAAAGAGGAGAGCGGTCCCATAACAGCAACACAGGCCTCAGGACAACCTGCAATGGATCAGGCCATTATCATTTATGTAGGCCCTAGCACCCAGACAGAGGTGAGAGGTCCCATAACATCAAAACAGGCATCATGTCACCCACCAATGCAGCAGGTGATTATCATTAATGTAGGCCCCTGGCACCCAGACAGTTTAGAGAGGTACCATAACAGCAAAACAGGCATCATGTCACCCACCAATGCAACAGGCCACTTTCAGCAATTTAGGCCCTAGCACCCAGACAGAGGAGAGAGGTCCCATAACAGCAAAACAGGCATCATGTCACCCACCAATGCAACAGGCCACTTTCAGCAATTTAGGCCCTAGCACCCAGACAGAGGAGAGAGGTCCCATAACAGCAAAACAGGCATTATGTCACCCACCAATGCAGCAGGCGATTATCATTAATGTAGGCCCCTGGCACCCAGACAGAGGAGAGAGGTCCCATAACAGCAACACAGGCATCAGGTCATCCGGCAAAGGAACAGGCCATTATCATCTATGAGAAGTCATTTGACAGCAAAAAGAGGTTAATGTCTCCCACCAATACAACAGGCGATTAAACGAAATATAGGCCCCTGACACCCAGACATAGGAGAAATCATTTGACAGTAAAAAGAGGTTAATGTCACGCACCAAAGCAGCAAGCGATTAGCTGAAATTTAGACCCCTGGCACCCAGACAGAGGAGAGGTTCATTCAACTTGGGGTTGCCCCCAAAATAATGGTACAATTAAAAAAAGAGGATTCAATAAAGACGTGCCCTGGAGTACAAGAATGTATGGTTGAGGGCAGATATAAATACAGTTATAAATGTCTATTCTGCACAAGGTACGGACAAGTCCTGTGGGGTCCATGCCTGGTTCATTTTATTGAACGGGAGTTTGTCCACGTTTGTCTGTAATGAAGCCCCCTGCCGTTCTAAATACACGTTCAGACAATACACTGGCCGCAGGGCAGGCCAGCACCTTCAAGCTATAAAGGGCAAGCTCTGGCCATGTGGACAATTTGGAGACCCAGAAGTTGAATGGGGCAGAACCATCAGTCAGTACGTGGAGGCGTGTGCACAAATTGTGTTCCACCATGTTGTTGAACTGCTGCCTCCTTCTAACACGTTCCCTATCAGCTGGTGGTGCAGTTTGCTGTGGCGCGGTGACAAAACTTTTCCACATCTCGGCCATGCTAACCCTGCTGCCTCCTCCTCCTCCTCTGCCTTCGCCTTGTGCTTACACTTGTCCCCCATGGCAGTAGGGTATGCCCTCCGGAGCATGTCTACCATCGTGCGCTTGTAGTCGCGCATCTTTCTATCACGCTCCAGTGTGGGAATTAAGGTGGGCATGTTGTCCTTGTAACTGGAATCCAGCAGGGTGGCAACCCAGTAGTCAGCACAAGTTAAAATGTGGGCAACTCTGCTATCGTTGCGCAGGCAATGCAGCATGTAGTTGCTCATGTGTTCCAGACTGCACAGAGGTAATAAGCTGTCCTCTGTAGGTGTATCGTCTGTGTCCTCCGTATCCCCCCAGCCACGTTCCAGTGATGGCCCCGAGCTGCGTAGGGTGCCACCCTGCAGTGAAGCCAGTTCCTCCTCCTCCTCTTCATTATTCTCCTCCTCCTCCTCCTCCTCATCCTCCAGAAGTGTGCCCTGGCTGTCCACATGTGTACCTGGCCTCTGCTGGTGCAGGAACCAACCCTCTGAGCCACTTCTATATGACCTGCCTGAAACTCTGTGAAATGCCCCCTCTTCCTCCTCCTCCTTCCTCCACCTCCCGCATCCTCTTTCATCATGCCGTAATATTTTTTTCAAGGAGAAATAGAAGGGGTATTGTAATGCTTACAACAGCTCCAAAGACCGCAACAAGGTACACAGGTATTGCATGCAGGCCCAGTCACTGGTGTGAAGTTGTGCTGATCCGCAGAGCGACTGACCAGTGCATACTGCATCTGAAACTTCAGTATCGCCCGCTGCTGCTCGCAAAGTCTCTCCACCATATGTAAGGTGGAGTTCCACCTGATGGGCATGTCGCATATGAGGTGGTAAGCAGGAAAGCCAAAGTTACACTGCAACGCAGACTGGTGAGCAACAGCAGGGTGAGAATGCCCAAAGCGCGCACATACGGACCGCACTTTCAGCAGCAGCTCTGACATGTCTGGGTAGTTTTTAAGAAACTTCTGCACCACCAGATTCAGCACATGCTCCAGGCAAGGGATGTGCGTCAAACCGGCTAGTCCCAGAGCTGCAACGAGATTATGCCCATTATCGCACACCACCAGGCTGGGCTTGAGGCTCACCTGCAGCAACCACTCATCACTCTGCTGTTCTATGCTCCTCCAAAGCTCCTGTGCGGTGTGGGGTTTTTCAGCCAAACACATGCGTTTTAAAATCGCCAGCTGACGTTTACCCTGGGCTGTGCTGAAGTTGGGGGTGAGATTCTTTTGATGACCGGATGTGGGGGTGGTAGAAGAGGAGTAGGAGGAGGATGATGCTGAGTAGGAGGAGGAATCAACAAGAGGCAATGAATAATGCCTTGCGATCCTCGGTGGTGGAAGGACATTTACCAAACCGCTATCCGCCTCGGGCTGGGAACAACGTACTGGGGGACAGCCAGAATGACCGCATTTCAAAGGTTAGTAATTTTAAAATGCTGGCATTCAGGGCCAGGGCTCGAGGGTGGGTAGGTGGCTATTACCTCCTTCTCTCCAATGTTTGGGAGATGGACAGCTGAATGTTGCCGTGTGACATGGTGGAGATGCTTGGTGATGGTGTCATATGTGGTGGAGTTGGTGGAACATCCTCTGTTTGCTGGTCGCCAGGTGGCACGGTGACACCAGAGGTGGAGGGAGAGGCTAAGCCAGCAGCAGAAGAGGGAGAAGGAGGAGCATGAGAGAGTTCCTTGTTTTTAAGGTGTTTACTCCACTGCAGTTCATGCTTTGCATGTAGATGCCTGGTCATGCAGATGGTGCCCAGGTTAAGAACGTTTATGCCTCGCTTCATGCTCAGATGGCACAACATGCAAACCACTCGTGTCTTGTCGTCAGGACATTGTGTGAAGAACTGCCACGCCAATGAACTCCTTGGAGCAGGCCTTGGTGTGCTCGGTGCCTGGGTGCAGTGGACAGTAGTAGACGTACTGTCTCTGGAACGGCCTCTGCGCTTTTGCACCCTGTTCCCTCTTTTGCTGTGCTGTTGCCTCTGTGCAACCACCGCCTCTTCCTCAGAACTGCATGCCTCACTAGCACGACCTTCAGTCCAGTCTGGGCCTAGGACTTCATCATCCTCCATCATCTTCCACCCATTCGTGACCCCTGCCCTCCTCGTCGGTCTGCACACTGCAGAAAGCCACAGCAGTTTGCACCTGTATTTCATCATCAGAGATGTTTTGCAGAGGTATTCCCATGTCCTTATCCTGCAACAAAAGTGGGTGAGCATCAGTGCATTCAAGGTCTTTCTCTTTTGGGGCAGTTGTAGGTGGATGGGCCGGGGAAACCCTGCCAACAGTGTAATCAAAAAGCATGAGGACTTTCCTGCATGATTTGGGGCTCTGACTGCTTGGCTGATTTGCAAGGGGGTGAGGTAGATGACTGATGGGCATGGGCTGCAGGTGCCAACTCTGAGCTTTCTGCATAGGACTGGGTCTTAGATACTGTGAAGGAACTGAAGGCACTGTCAGACACCCAATCTACTATTCCCCTGTACATTTTCTGGCTTTACCATCCGTAGACAGGCATTTGAGCCTAACAAATAAGGCTGCAGATTCTGTCACCTACTTGCACCAGAGGAAGGTATTTGACTTGGAGTGCTAGTTGGCTCTGAACGGCCACATTTTCTCCCAGCAACACGAGCCCAACCAACAGAATAATGTTTTTTGGGCCTAAAATACACTGATTCTCAATTTCTATGCGGAAATGTAAAAATGTTTTTGGTATGCTGTATGCACAAGTGATTTGTGGAACAAGACCAAGTATTTTTGTAATAAAATACAGAAAATTAGTATTTCACTGCTGTAAATTGAAATTAATTATTTATACGCCAGATGCTGTTTTTTCGGCCTAAATCACGGCTTTTGTTAAAACACTAAAATGCAGTATTTTAACTGCTGTACATTAAAAGTAGATATTTATACTATGTATGAACACCAGATTTGGGGACCCAGAACACAAGTTTGGTCACCAATATTCACAAATGCAGGATTTGACTGTTATAAATTGGAAATAATTATTTAAACGACGAATGCACAACAGTCTTTTTCAATAAACCCCAAAATGCAGTTTTTTACTGCTGTAAATTTAAATTAGATATTTATACCGTGTATTTACAACTGCTTTGCAAAGCAGGAATTTTGATTTTTTTCATACAAAAAAAGAATAATGCACTATTTCTCAGCTGTAATGTGAAATTGGTATTAAAAGTTGTTTTTTTTTCCTTCACTGAGCTACAAAATAGGATTAGGCTGATGTCTCTGGCTGGCACACATGCAGTACACTGCAGTGGCTAAAATTGCCACCGAGCAACACCTCAGTAACAGATGGATTACAAAAAAAAGATTTCCCTGTCAATGGCTGGGTACAAAAATGTTGGATTGCTGAAGCTCCCTCCCTCTCTATTTTCTGTATTTTGTGGATTAACGTAGCACAGGTTCTTCTGGTTTCTGCCCTATTCTGTCCCTGATAACAGCACCAGCATCCTCTCCATAAGCTCAAATCAGCAGAGTGACGTGCGGCATTACGTTACTCCAGCTTATAAAGAGGCGGGTCACATGCTGCACTCAGCCAATCACAGCCATGCCATTAGTAGGCATGGCTGTGATGGTTTCTTAGGGCAAGAAGTAAAACGAAAGCGGGAAGAAATCACCGAACAACGGACCCAAACTTTTTTGAAAATGTTCGGTTCCGTGTCCCGAACACCCCAAAATTCGCTCATCTCTAGTGTCTGATAGAAAAAAATCCTAGGGACAGTTTCCAGTCACAATCAGAAAGAATAATTGTGTAGAATAGGAAAAGGCTGGGAAAGCTGTCAGATATGGAGTAAGAAGTAAGGAGTTAAGACTGGTTGTGCCTGGCAGTACATTCTAGCTGCAATTACTGCCTTACAACGCTGCAGTCGGGGGATAAGCTCAAAACGTGTGTTTTACTATTGAGAGGATAAATGGAATTTGAAATCTCAGTGAAAACATAAACTATTTTTTTTTGTGTTTTTAAGTTTAGGAAAATAGTATATTAACCCCTTAATGACCCCCACCGTACATGTACGGTGCTAGTGGAGTTCACTTAAGGATCAGTGCCGTCATCGACTAGCGGCACTGACCAGGCAGTCACTGACAGCCGGGCCCCTGCTGCATATGGTGAGAACACCGATGCCGGCGTATTAACCCCTTGTATTCCGAGGTCAAAGCTGACCGCAGCATGCAGAGTGTTTGCAGAGGGTACGGGTGCCCTCTGCATCTTCATCGGATCACTGCTCTGCAGTGGCATGGCCCGATTGCAGAGAAGGCAAGCTCGATGCCTTTCATAGGCATCGGTGCTTGCCTTCTACGGAAGCCTGTGAGATCTAGCCTTTAGGCTGTCAGCATACAAGTTGAAATGCAGTATATTACAATACAGCCATTTTTTTTGTCACATTACATCACAAAAACTGTAATACCAAGCATTCAAAAAGTCAAACACACCCCAAAATAGTACCAATCAAACCATCATCTTTTTACACAAAAAATGAGACGCGAACTAACACAATCACGCAAAAATTAAAAAAAGTATGGCTCTCAGAATATGGAGACATCAGGGGACGGAGCCCGTGCCTTACCGGCATGGGTGTGTGTGTCTGAGCTCTGCAGCTAAGACACGGTTTTCCTCCAGCTCACGTTAGCTACCCTAATACTAGATGGGCAAGGTTGGTCAACAAAGGTCTGGGGACTCGTCCCAGCACCACAAGAACCCCTCAAGTGGAGGAGACATGGACAGATTTATTTAAAAATCAGCTGCCGTGTGCGCTGCTAAAGAAGCCAAGATGGAACCTGATGCTTGCAAAGAGACGGAGGACAGCGAACCTGACCTACAAGCAGACACGAGCGATAATGAAGAAGTCGGAGGCCGCAAACACCTTCCAATTTCGAGGAAATATCTGGATTCAGCTCTGCAGAAGGCTCTAGATCCTCTGGTGGGCAAAATTTCATCTCTGCGCCAGAATTTCAGGCAAGTGGGGAACAGGGTAGAGGCCCTAGAAAACACACAGGCCACCATGTTAGACCTTCAGGCCGCCACCGCTTCCAGCATGCAGAAATGTGAGAGCCATTTAAATGCAGTCTATAATGTCCTAGAATACCAGGAAAATAGGAGCAGGATAAATAATCTGAGATTCTGTGGTGTTCCAGAGCTGGATTCTAATCAAGAGCCTTCTGACATCATTAGGGCTGTATGCACAGACCTACTAAGCCCCGACTGCCTTGACCCCATTATCATTTAAAGAGCGCACCGGGCATTGCGCCCCAAGCCGTCTGCCTCAGATCCCCCTAGGGACATAATATGCCGATTCCTCAACTTCCAAACCAAGAAGGCTATCCTAAATAAGGCCCGTAGACCTGGAGGCATGGGCGTAGCTATAGGGGGTGCAGAGGTAGCAGTCGCTACCGGGCCCAGGAGCCTGAGGGGGCCCAAAGACCCTTGTGCTGCATAAGAAGACACACAAAGCACTGAGGGAAGGGGGCCCAAGCTGAACTCTTGCACCAGGGCCCATGAGCCGTTAGCTACGCCCCTGCCTCGAGGGGTTAAATTTAATGGAGTGGACATAAACATCTTTCAGGACTTGGCCCCTGTTACCCTCCAAAAGAGAATGGCTCTGAAACCATTAACAGAATGGCTCCGGAACCATTGGATCTTTACAGATGGAACTTTCCTTTTGGCCTCTCCTTCTCCTTTAAGGGTCAGAGAATTACCATCTAAAATCGTACTGATCTGGGCCCGATATATGACCTGTTGGACATTCCGCCTCTGGACATTTAAGACTGGGAGACCGGGACATTGTTCAGGACCTAACATCTCTGCCTGAAGTTTCCAGGATTTTACCCTTTGAATCCAGGAGCACCCCCAAGACCCAAAGACCCAGCGCCAAAAGAAGAGGAATCAACTCGTGACCCCAAGACACATCTCCGCAGATGCCTTGTGAGATGACCTCTCTTCTAGCTCCAGCTTCTACATACCATCCCCTCCCCAGGGGACAGGCAACCAGATTTGGTGACTCCTAATAGTGTCTCCTCTAACATGGCTTTTACTTTCATAGCTTAGAGGCACTTCAAAACTCCCCCCTTTAGTCATTGCTAGTATCACCTATAAGGGGAACTTCCAACTCCACTTATCATCTTTCTATATCTCACCTAGTTAGCTACGCACCTTTTATGAGATAAACCGCAAGACACATACGTTGTTGTTCTCTATGCTAGGTTCATAGCTTCACTAGTACTCGTACCCTCTCAACCTCTTTCATGCAGTTAAAGAATTGTTTTTATATGACCTTTTGGTGCTCTTGCTTTCCCTCTCCTACACCTTCCCTTCCATACCTCCCTATCCTCTCTTTTCACCTTTCCCCCTCCCATTTCCCCCTAGCCCTCCCCTCTCCACCTTCTCTTATCCCACCTTTTCCCCACTAAGTTAACTATTGCCCTGCATGCCCTTTTAGTCTAGGTTCAGGCCTCTAACTAGCTCTACCTTATATAAACGCAGCCTAGGCCTACAAAACCATCTCCTTCAGAGGAGCCTTTGTCCCAGACTGGTGTTTCTCACTGTCCCCCCTGCATATATGGGCACTTTTGTGCCACTGTTTTATCTCATGTGCCGTTTTTTCATTTTTGGTATTTTCTTTCTGTTTAAGTTTTATAGGTCGTGTTAACCTCCTATTATCTGAGACGGCTTGCTCAACTCTGTAACCGGCTGCTGAGGCTTCTACCGGGTCTATTGAGAGATGAGTACTCTCCTAAATTCACTCAACCTATGTGTTTTTTCCAGAACGTAACTTTGTTGTCGTCCCATCCTCCGACTCTTCAAGATGGCTCTTAAGGTTGCATCATATAACGTCAAAGGCTGCAACTCTCCATCAAAGAGGAGCCAGATCTTTGGGGTCTTGAGGAGGGACGGGACAAATGTGATTTTCCTTCAAGAAACTCCCTTTAAACTTAATCACTTCCCCAACCTTTCCTTCTCATACTACCCCACTTGGTTTCACTGTGCCTCCACCTCTTCAAATTCAAAGGGAGTAAGCATTAGCTTCCCAAAAAAAATCCCTTTCCTCCTGGTGGACCAGCTATGTGACACTGACTGGAGATATATTTTGATAAATTGCACGATAGGTCAACAACTTTTTACATTTGTTAATGTATACTCACCTAATACCAATAAGACTCGCTGGCTTAAAGACGTGTTACAAATTGTTGACTTCTTTAAGGAGGGTATCACTGTTTTTGGTAGAGACTTTAACTTTAACCACTTTTTGGACTCCTCCTCTCATAAATCTGTGCATTCCCAGAAAGCACTTCGTTCTTTAGTACACAACCTCTCTCATTGCCATCTTGTGGATGTCTGACGTACACTCCACCCCGATGCCAGGGACTACACATTTTTCTCCCAGGCGCATGGTTCTTACCAACGCTTGGGCCACCTGTTCATTTCCAAAGATCATCTCCAGCTGTGACCCAGAGCTAATATAGGCTCTATTGTAGTATCCGATCATGCCCCAATTTATATTCAGATCTTGACACCCCCAAACCAACGCCCAACTAAACATTGGCGACTCAATAAACAGCTACTGAGTCTCCCAGATACAAATTTACATTTGAGACGCTCCTTAGAGGACCTTTTCTCTGTTAATTGCACCTCTGATGTCTCCAAACACACTATCTGGGACGCCCACAAAGCATTCATTAGAGGTCATTGTATCAGTTTGGGTGCCCACATTAAAAAGGAGAGAAAGAAGCAAATAGAAGCCCTTAATGAGAAAATAAAATCTCTAGAAACTGTCCATAAACGTTCCCTACTTCAGGCACACTTAGAAGAACAGACTTCTTCTAGAGCCTCCTTTAAAAACCTGTTAAACGTCTCTTCGGCTAAGTATTATCTCCATTCCCAATAAAAAAATTTCGCCCATGGAAACAAGGCCTCCAAATTTATGATACAAAGACTTAAAAAGCGGAGACTTAACAATTATGTGCACACACTGAAAACCCCGAATGGTGCCTTGACTTTTGACTCTCATAAGATAGCCTCCCTCATTCGAGACTTCTACGAAGCCCTATACAACCCCACAAAATATTTCTACCTAATCTAGACCTCCCTAGGCTGACCGAATCGGATAGATTACAATTAGCTGCTCCTTTTTCAACTGAAGAACTCTCTGGAGCCATTAAAAGCTCCCCTAAAGGGAAAAGTCCAGGCCCTGATGGACTGCCCATCTTTTACTATTCCCATTTCAAGGATATACTGATCCCTCATCTCCTTCCCGTCTTCAATGAGGCTCTGCAGGGTACTCCTCTAACAGGTGACATGACCAAAGCTCACATCACATTAAGTCCTAAGGAAGGAAAAGACCATACCCAATGCTCCAATTTTAGACCTATTTCTCTTCTTAATATTGACCTAAAGCTATTGGCCAAAATGTTAGACAACCGCCTAGCCAAAATCTTGCCCTCCCTGATACACAGAGACCAAGTAGGCTTTATCAAAAACAGAGAAGGGAAAGACAACACTGCTAGGGTACTCAACATTTTGCACTATAGCAATAAAAAAGCTCTGCCACTGGTCCTTCTCAGCATGGACCCTGAGAAAGCCTTTGACAGAGTTAGCTGACCTTTTATGTACTCAGTCTTACATTGTCAGAACTTTCCTGACCCTTTCATTCACGCAGTTAATGAAATGTATCAACATGCTTCAGCTTCCATAGCGGCCAATGACATTCTCTCAGCCCCTTTCTGCATATGAAATGGTACCAGACAGGGGTGTCCCCTTTCTGCCCTCCTCTTTGTTTTGACACTTGAACCCCTCCTGCAAACTATTCGCCTTGACAGTGACATTCAAGGCATAACCCTAGGAGATCAACAACACAAAACAGCCGCATTCACGGATGATATGCTCCTGATGGTCTGTAACCCTGAGATTGCTCTGCCAAAAATGTATAGTCACCTGGATACCTATGGAACCTATTCCAACTTCAAAGTAAATCACAATAAATTGCTTACGATTTCCACCTGTCTCTCCAGAACCATAAAAAGTAGATTGGAATCTAATTCTCCTTTCAACTGGACATCCCCCCATCTGACCTATTTGTCAGTTAAGATCTGTACAGACCCAAACCGTTTCTTTGATTTGAATTACCTTCCCCTATTAAAAAAAATTGAAAGACGACCTTACCTGCCTAGACTTACCTATTTTATCCTGGTTTGGGAGAAAAAATATACTTATGTCGCTAATTCTCCCCAAACTGACATACCTTTTACAAGTCCTTCCAATCCCAGTGCCTTCAAAATATTATGACACTCTTTAGTTCCTTCATTTGGAACAAAAAGAAGGCGAGAAGGTCATATAAAGCCCTTTCTTGCCCTAAAGACAGGGGCTGAATATCCCTACCTGACCCAGAGTTATATGGCCATGCTGTTCTTTTGACGAGACTGGAGGACTGGTTAAGACCCCCCCCCCCCTTCCCCCCAAAATCCTGGGTATCGATGGAACAAACCTTGCTGGGCTCCTCTTTTTGTGCCTTTCTCTTAGGGGAAAAAAGTCTCCTATACTGCCTAAATCCAACATATCTCCTCTCATGAAAGCCACCTTCCAAGCTTGGAGTGCCCTGCAGAGCTCCAATTTAGGAACTCCCCTACCCTCCCATTTAGTGACAGTGAGAGACATAATTCACTTAGCATCTCAAGCCTTAAGGGACGGGGAACCGCCTAATGTGAAACTGTCCGAGATGAGAATTAGGGACCTCTATCAAAATGAGGACCCTATTACTAGTGAAGTTCTACAATGCCTTTTAGGGGCCCGACCTCTCGCCTTAACTCAATATACTTTCTTAAAGCAAATATGTCTCAGCATGGTAAACTAAATTCTCTCCTCCAACCACTCATATGGTTTGAAAGTCTCGTCTCTCAACCTACTTCTCCCATCAAATGAATCTCTCAAATATAGAATAAACTCTGCACCCCCCACCCCCATTCGTTAAGCTCTGATTTAGTTAGACTTTTGAGATAGATCTTAACAGAACCCTAGAGAGCGAGGAAATCTCCACAATATGTATCTCTCCACACTCACTCTCGAGATGTGTGAAAATTCAGGAAAACAGATACAAGATCGCTAGTCGGTGGTACAAAACCCCGGATAAGACCTGTCTATACTCAACCACAGCCTCGGACACATGCTGAAGATGCTCTGCGGATAGAGGAACCTACTTTCATATTTGGTGGAGTTGTCCCAAACTCCTGCCCTAGTGGGAAGAGATTTTTAAAATTGGAAACCAAATCTGTGGGACCTCTTTCCTCCCTTCCCCTGATTTGGCCCTATTAAATATTTTCCCCAGAAGTACAGGTTCGTCCAACACCAGGCTTTTTAAACATCTATTAATTTCAGCGAAACTCTTGATTCCCACTCACTGGCTGTCGCCAGATACCCCATCGCGGGAACAGTGGTTCCTCAAAATCGACCAAATTTATAGACTGGAAGAATTGTCTTCCTGGGAAGCAAGATCGCACCATGTTGCTGTTCAGGTATGGGAGAAATGGAGTTCACATAGGGGATACCAAATCTAATACCCTTCCACCCTATCCTTTTAACTCCTCCAATGCTCTGATACCTCCCTCTTTCTTTCTGTCTTTGAGAACTCCACCAGGGGGGATGGGATTGCTTCTTTATCCAATTTCCGGCCTACCAATGAAAACCAAGTACTCAAAGCGACCCGTCTCAGATATTTACATCTCAGACATATGCGTCTCAGATATATTTGTCTCAGATACATACACGTACTTCACCTCGGATGATCCCCTTGTCTCTGATGAATACCTTGGACAGGGGTACAACTTAAGTGCCAACCTTTGAACATTGTAATGTGTTGACTGATGTTGCCCTGTTTTGACCCATTGTTTGTGAACATATTGAATCTTCAGGAGGTCTGTTCATTATACCTCCTATAACTATATTTATGCTTGTATATTCTGAATATCTTTAATAAAGAGTTTAAAAAAAGAATATGGAGACATTAAAATATGATTTTTTTTTGTTTCAAAAATGCATTTATTGTGTAAAACTTATAAAAATAAAAAAGGAGACATATTAGGTATTGATGCATCCGTAATAACCTTCTCTATAAAAATATCACATGATCTAACCCCTCAGGTGAACACAGTAAAAAAAAAAAAAGCAATTTTTTGTCACCCTACATCATAAAAGTGTTTACCAAGCAATCAAAAAGTAATACGCACCCCAAAATAAGACCAATCAAACCGTCATCTTTTTACGCGAAAAAATGAGACCATACCTAAGACAATCGCCCAAAAATTAAAATAGCTATGGCTCTCAGAGTATGGAGACACTAAAACATGATTTTTTTTTTGTTTCAAAAATGCATTTATTGTGTAAAACTTAAATAAATAAAAAGGTATACGTATTATGTATAACTGCATCCATAATGACCTGCTGGATAAAAATATCATATGATCTAACCCCTCAGGTGAACACCGTAAAAAAAGTGTCAAAAAAGCAATTTTTTGTCACCTTACATCACAAAAAGTGTAATATCAAGCATTCAAAAAGACCCCAAAATAGTATCAATTAAGTCGACATCTCATACCGAAGAAAATGAGCCCTTACAAAAGACATTTGCCTAAAAAAAAACTAGGGCTTTCAGAATACGGAGACACTGAAAAATCATTTTTTTCAAAAATGCTTTATTATGTCAAACTGAAACAAACAACCCAAAAAAGTTGTCATATTTGGTATTGTCGCATCCGTAACAACCTGCTCTATAAAAATAGCACATGAGCTAACACGTCAGATGAACACTGTTATAAACAAAAAATAAAAATGGTATAGAGCAACCAAAAATCATATGTACCCTAAAATAGTACCAACAAAACTGCCACCTTATCCCATAGTTTCCAAAATGGGGTCACTTATTTTGGAGTTTCTACTCTAGGGGGGCATCAGGGGGTCCCAGTGAAATCTGCTCTCGAAAAACCACATGGCGCTCCTTCCCTTCTGCGCCCTACCTTGTGCCCATACAGCATTTTACAATCACAAATGGGGTGTTTCTGTAAACGACAGAATCAGGGTAATAAATATTGAGTTTTGTTTGGCTGTTAACTCTTGCTTTGTTAGTGGAAAGAAATTGATTAAAATGGAAAATTTGCCAAAAAAGTCAAATTCAGAAATTTCATCTATATTTTCCTTTAATTCTTGTGGAATACCTAAAGGGTTAACAAAGTTTTATACCTTGAGGCGTCTAGTTTCTAAAATGGGGCCAGTTATGGGTGGTTTTAAGAGTTGCTAAACTTCTAATCCTTCTTATGTCCCAAAAAAGAAAATGTCATTTATAAAATGATCCAAACATGAAGTAGACATATGGGAAATGTAAAGTAATAATTAGTTTAAGAGGTGTCACTATCTGTTTTAAAAGCAGAGAAATTGAAATTTTGAAAATTGCAAATTTTTCCAATTTTTTGGTAAATTTTGGTGTTTTTATAAATAAAAATGAAATATTTTGACTCAAGTTTTCCACTGTCATGAAGTACAATATGTGTTGAGAAAACCATATTTAAATTTCTTGGATAAGTAAAAGCTTTTTAAAGTTATTACCACATAAAGTGACACGTGTCAGATTTGCAAAACATGGCCTTGTCCTTAAGGTGAAAAATGGCAGGGTCCTGAAGAGGTTAATGTGCCTTACATTACACAGTTCACATAGCCATATGAAGGTATGTTTTTATGGGGACAAGTTAAACTTTCTAATGGTACCATTTAAGGTTGCATGTAGTGGGAAGCAGGAAACAAATTCTAAATGTGGAGGATTAAAAAAAAACACAATTCCGCCACAGTTTTATGGATTTTGTTTTTACAGCAATTCTCATGTGGTAAAATCAACCTGTTACTTTCATTCTATGGGTCATTACAATTACAACAATACCAAGTACATATAGTTTTTTCTTTTGTTTTGATTTGGAACAAAAAAACTTAGAAAATTTTTTTTTTCTTTGCATCACCATATTTTTACTCCATAACTTTTTTTTACCTTTATGTAGAGTTTTATATAGAGCTGTGTCAGTCTGTACTTTTCATTAATACCATTGGTGTGTATGACTTTTTGATCACTTTTTATAATTTTTTTTTGTGCTAAGCAAAGTGACTAAAAAATAGCAAATCGCTAATTTTACTTTTTTCTATTTTGCCAGTTGCCATATGGGATACATATTTTTATATTTTAATAGTACAAGTCTTAGCATGCAGAAATTCCCATTATGTTTATTTTTTGTTAATGTATTTTATTTTAATTTTGGGGAAAGATGGGTGATTAGAACTTTTATATTTAAAAAAAAAAATGTAAAACCCTTTTTGTTTTGTTTTTTTTTGTTTTTTTTTTAATAGTTTTTAGATTGCTTCTCTCATAAACTCTAATGCTTTAGCATTAGAGTCTGTGAGAATTACACTTGGTTCCTAATTGCATAGTGGGTTGACAACTTGTGTTTTACAGCAGTGAAAGCTTTTTTAAAAATCTGTGTGTTTTAATTCACAAAAGACATTAGACCTAAATCTGTTAGTGGCTCATATACTGCAATATTTCCAAAGTCAACTGTCAGTATCAGTGTCTTTAGTGTGTTTGTGGAAAGCGAAGGACATCGTATTGCACCTCAGGTCTGTAAGTTCCATAAAGCAGATTTGCTAACTTTTCATACTTTTTGTGACTGTATGCATTTCAGCCCAAAAATGTCTCGGCTACTGAAGGGTTACAAATTACAAATGAAAGACTCAGAGCCAGAATGCGGGTAGTAGCACCACCAGCTATCTGGACAAAAGTTGCAGTAGTAGCAGTAAGCCAGGGATGTCCTTGCTGGGTTTGGAAAGGTAAAACATTATCACTGAGGATAAAGAGGATGAGATTGTGGATTAGATAGCTCACTTCTCCTCTCAGTCACAGCAGGATGATGTGGAGGTGACTTCTGAAGTCTGACACAATGCTGTGGAGACACAGAGAAGGCTTTCAGTGCAGTCCTCTCAGTCTTCACTGCCCATTCCTAGTGGGTGCCTCCTTTTTTCTAAGAAGTTGTAAGAAAACTCTACCACTCCCTTTGGCAGATTCAAGATATACAAGTTATCAACAGTGAGACTAAGAGCAGTCAGAGGAGATGGGTGGTGGTGGCAGTGGCAGCAATAATGAGCAAAGGTGATGAACCTCCCAAAGAACAGCCTGGGCATAGGATATGGTTATGCCACTGACGTGGGTGGGTTAGGCCCAAAATTTGCCAGAGCTAAGCCAAGATCAGCTGCCTTGAATAGTTGACTTGGTCTTCAACATTATCTCAACTGACATCAGACACCCACAGCCAGGAGTCAATGGGTTTCTCTGATACCACACTTAGTTGGCATAGCCCAGTAACAACCTCTGTGCCATCACCTGTCCTGCAACTGCCTCTATCTTTTGCTGCTGCTTCTGTCAGGCAAGTGACAGCTCTGCTCCGCTTTACAGCGAGGAAGACGTTACTGAGAACAGTCAGCAGCAACTGCCCAGCACAGATTTGGAGGAGAGGTCCACTGCTTCCTACTGTAGGCGTGCAAGCAGCGAATTGCGATGATGTGTCGCTTGGAAGCAGGTGTTCAGAGCAGTAAGGGACGTAGCGATGAGACTGGTGAGTGTGACACAAGTGACGAACAGACAGTAGTGAATCATGATGTAGTCAATCGCACGTGAGAGACAGATGAAGATGGGGGCTTCATCATTATCCTCAGGGGACGAGGGTGAAAGCAGGCCTCTGAGACAGCAGCAGGGTGGCAGTGTGCCGATGAGCCAGCAGGGTGGAAGCAGTGTGAGATCTGGAGCCAAATGTGCCTTGGGTAGACCGTTTGCTACTTAGGAGTCTACCTGTCCGGAAATAACTAGCGTGCACAGCATCATAGAGGCAGTGGCAGGCAGTCAACATGAAGTTGTGGGGATAAAATGCCGTACTCACCAGTGTGGGAATTTTTCATCAAGTCGCTTCAGGACATTGTATGTTGGATCTTTGGGCAGAAGGTGAAGCGTATATAGGGTGCAAATGTTGGCACCCCGGCCCTGCGTCAACGCATGGAGTGTTACCATAAAGTGGCCTGGGAAAACCATGGCACTAATGTAATGGCACAGCCTGACAGATCTCACAGTGTCCCGCACCCCTTCTACAGTAGTCAGGGCTCCTCCACCTCAGCAGAAGGGAGCTGTGTTTCCTTCCCATTGTCTGGTGGTCCTCTTGCTCCTCCTCCACCTTCTCATCACTCATTTCGCCAGCAATTGATCACTGATTGCAAAGAGACAACAGTATGTGTGCACTCATCCAACAGTGCAGAAGATGAACATGCTCCTTGCCAAGTTTTCAGTACTACAGTCCCTTGCTTTCCTTGTGGTTGACTCTGCCCATTTCAGAGAACCGGTGGCTTGTACCGAGCCAAGGTGGCGCATCCCAAGCCATCACTACTTCCTTAAAAGAAAAAAAAAAAGAAAAGCTTTACCAGCTCTTCATACGTAAGTTCAGCAGAAGGTAGGCCAGTCCTTGAACCTGCCGTTGTCTGGTACAGTTCATGGCAGCACCGACGTGTGGAGCTATAACTATGGCCAATGATAATATATGTCCTTTATGGCTCACTGAGTAAGCTGAAAAGGCAGAATGGTATTCCCCAACATTGCCTCATATGCAACATCTCCACACGTTGGAACTCCACCCTCCACATGTTGGACCAACTATATGGGCAGAGGAAGGCTGTGAACGAGTTATTGATAATGCAGGCGGACAGAGGTACTCCCTTGTGTAACTTTGACGATAGCCATTGGCATCTCATTTGTGACACCTGCCATTTGCTCAGGTCCTTTGAGGAGGCCACTTTATTTCAGTCACCAGGACTACAGGATGAATGCTATGATTCCATTCTTCATGTCCTGGAGCAGATGTTAATAAATCTGGTTGGCCAGGGGAAAGGCAATGTGACGATAAAATTTCACTGCAAGCTGAGCCCTTTTTTGTGGGGGGGGGGGAGGCAGAAGAGGAGGACATTAACGTCTAGGAGTTGTATACAGAAATAGGTGTTTTATCTGCCCAAGTAACTGGAGAGGAACAGGAGGAGCATGAAGAGCTGGAGGACTATGAGAAGGACCAGGCTGATGACCACGATAGACCGTGGCAGTATGCAGTGTAGATGGAGGCAGGGAGTCCCCCTGATTCCCTTGTGCAAATGGCCAGATGAATGCTTGGTTGCTTGCATAGTGATAGATGCATTATCACTATTAATTAGAGGGATGACTACTGACTTTCCACGATGTTAGACCTTTGCTACCGGGCCAAAAATGGGGGCCTTTTTACACCTTCAGAAAGGAATAAAAAACTCAACTACTATTGAAACATGCTATGTAGTCACTGCATATGTATGCCATTGCCCATCCTCACGAAGGTCTGACAGGTGGGACTCTCTGAGCTCACGCTCCACTGCCATGACTGCCGGAAGGGGATTGGGGCCAGGAGCAGCACAGCTCTATCAGCAGCAACTTAAGTCTTGAGTTTCCTACTGAAAAAAACACCCAGCAGCAGCAAGACCTGAAGCAAAACCTGAGACAGCAGGTGGTGACTTGGACTGCACTCTGCCACCCCAGATTCCCTGGACTAATGGGCAGCCAAACATGATTTGTGTCCGAGTTTGCCCTGGTCAAGCATTCCTGCCCAGCCAGTAGGGTGGCATCATTGTGTGAACAAGGGCCTGCTATTTCTGGCCACATGCTTCTGCCACTATTCTGATGCTGCCACCCGCCTGATTCCACACACCTGCTGCCTCTGCTATCATCTTCTCCTACTGCCACCTACCATCTTGTGCTGTTACTGCCAATGCTGTTACCGCCCACCTCCCTACTTTGTGACTGGGCCACTATGTTGACTCCTCATGCTGTTGTCACCCTCCCTACTCTGTGACTTGGCCACTATGCTGACTCCTCATGCTGTTGCCACTATCACCACTCTGACGAGCCACTAGTATCCCTGTTTGGCCTTGTTAATATCACCATTTATTTTACCCTTCTTCTGATCTGTCAGAATAGCCTAAAAATGAAAAACACAACGGATCCTGACAAATAACTCAATTACATAGTCAGTATTTTGCATCAGGATTTGATCATGATTTGGAAGTCAAAGCAGGAGTGGGTCCAAAACTCAGAAGACATGGAAATATTTCCATCACGTGTTATCGCCTGTTTTTTTTTTTTTTTTGGGCCTTACCAATACTGATAAAATACTAATACAAAAAAAAATGACCAAATACTGACCATGTGATAAAGACCATTCCATCTGAATAAAATAGATTCCAGAGCCAAATGGCCAAAACTCATGCAAATTGAGCCTAAGGATTTGATTATCATTTGAAGGCAGACGCTCAAAATACAGGATACTTTTTTTTTGGATCAGATGGATTCTGATGGATCAGAAGAAGGGGAAAAATAAGCAATGACATCAACATAAACTTACTGCTGACACTCTCTCTACTCTACTCTCTGTCATGGGCCCACTACTTATATCAGCGTGTAACAGAACAGGTTCACTAGCAATCTATTTGGAATCAGCAGACGGTGTAAAAGGAGAGCACTCTTTCACTCTAGAGTAGACTCTTGGGCCACTGCACAGTTAAATACATTACACTTGACGATAACATTGACCTGTAAGGTTGAGTTCACATTCAGTTGTTTGGTCAGTTTTTCACCCTTAAGGCTGGGTTCACACGGGCGTCATGTTTCACACGGGCATCAGAGGCGGGTGCGCTGCGGGAAAATGCGTGATTTTTCCACGTGAGTGCAAAGCGTTTTAATGTGTTTTGCACGTGCGTGTGAAAAATCTGCATGTTTGGTACCCAGACCTGAACCCGGACTTTATCACTGAAGTCCGGTTTCGGGTTGAGTATTCTGTATATTTTATTATTTTCCCTTATAACATGGTTATATGGGAAAATAATATCATTCTAAATACAGAATACTATGTTAGCAGGGCAATAGAGGGTTAAAAAAAACTAAAAAAAAACTTTAACTCACCTCCTGCCATTGATCGTGTAGGTGCAAGGAACATTTTCCATCTTCATATCTGTTGGTTGAAGGACCTTCGGTGACGTCACTGGGTCACATGGTCCAATCATGGAAGCTTTTGATTGACCCAGTGATGTCACGGAAGGTCCTTTACCCAGCAGAATGAAGAAAGAAGAATGATCCCGGCACCTACGCGATCAAGAGGAGGAGGTGAGTTAAAGTTTTTTTTTTTTTTTTTAACCCTCTCTTCCACTTTTTACATAACATTCTGTAATTAGAATGCTATTATTTTCCCTTATAACCATGTTATAAGGGAAAATAATAAAGATCGTGTCCCATCCCGATCGTCTCTTAGCAACCATGTGGGAAAATCGCACCGCATCATCAATTGCTTGCGGATGCTTGCATTTTTCCCGCAGCCCCATTCACTTCTATGGGGCCTGCGTTGCGTGAAAAACGCAGAATATAGAACATGCTGCGATTTTCATGCAACGCAAAAGTGATGCGGGAAAATCACCGCTGATGTACACAGCCCCATAGAAATGAATGGGTGAGGATTCAGTGCGTGTGCAATGCGTTCACATCACGTATTGCACCCGCACGGAAAACTCGCCCGTGTGAATGCAGCCTAACTAACCAAATAAGTGAAGTTTGAACTTAGTCTAAGAGTGATGGATGCCACCTGCCTGTCATACTGATGCACAGCAACTGTTTCACAACCACAGTGAACTAACTATGCATGTTTCTGCACTGCATAGTGATGAACACAGAGATATACTCTCATTGCTGGTAGAGAGAGTATTTTTTCCTAACTCATTCAGAGTCCTATGAGGCTAGAGGGTGTTAAAACCAATTTTAGGCTATTAGGCCTGATTTGCTTTGGCCTGAATCAGTTCACGTCTGATTCGGCAAACCTGAACCAAACTAAACTTCAGCAGGTTCCCTTACCTCTGTGTAGTGTTTTTTTCTATGTTCATCCTACCAACTTGTTTTTGTTAGGACCCTCCACATGTTGAGTAGTAAATGGAGATCATCATCAGGGAATTAGTATTTGCTCAACTAATGAAATTCAGTGTATTTCAAAGATTCAGGAATTGGATACGTTATGAACAAAATGAAGCTTTACCTTTACACACAATGGAAAGCTTTATTATATTTGAAGTTAATTTGATTTTGTTAGAATATAATATATTAATGCATATGATTAGGAATGAGTAAAATTTGTGTTTCTCGGGCAGACAAATTTTGTTTTACTAAGCTATATTTTTTCCA
Source organism: Bufotes viridis (assembly GCA_033119425.1). Classification (NCBI taxonomy): domain Eukaryota; kingdom Metazoa; phylum Chordata; class Amphibia; order Anura; family Bufonidae; genus Bufotes; species Bufotes viridis. The sequence continues at coordinate 255,184,942 of CM065589.1, read as the reverse complement.
TTAGTGAGACAATGCAGCTTAAGGGAAACGTGTCATCAGAAAATCACCAATTTTTTTTAAATCACTTTTTTTTTTCATGTCACCATCTATATTTAAAAATTGCATATAATTGTGCAATTTTCACTCGGGCCACTAGGCTTAAAATATGTTAAGACTTGGGCCCCTTTCACACAAGTGATTTTTCTGGGCGGGTGCAATGTGTAGCGTGAACGCATAGCACCCGCATTGAATCCTGACCTCTTCATTACAATAGGTCTGTTTTACATAAGCATTTTTTTTCACGCATCAGTTTTGCATTGCGTGAAAAATGCAGCATGTTCTATATTCTGCGTTTTTCACGCAGCCCTGACCCGATAGAAGTGAATAGGGCTTCAGTGAAAAACACATTGCATTCGGAAGCAAGTGCAGATGCAATGCGTTTTTTCACTGATGGTTGCTAGGAGATGTTGTTTGTCATCCTTCATTTTTTTTATCACGTGCGTGAAAAATGCATCAAACGCATTGCACTCGTGCAAAAAAAAACTGAACAACTGAACGCAATTGCAGACAAAACTGACTGAACTTGCCTGAAAAATGGTGCGAGTTTCATTGAACACACCCTGAATGCATCCAGACCTAATCCGTCACGCTCCTGTGAAAGGGGACTTACTGTCTTTTGAGAGCAGCTACATGGGCCATAGACACAATGGACAAGAGTTGACCCCATTGACCTATATAAGAGCGTTTTCCCGGCATGTTCTGTGACTTGTGCAGTGGTAAAGGGGAGCATCTTTTGTCAATGGTGGATTTTGTGTTATCTACATAGAGGTGTTACTTTTTATTGTAATTCTGCCTGTGGTGATGATAATGATAATATCTACTGAAAAGTTACCTGTGCAGAACAGAAAATAATGACTTATTATTAAACCTGGTGGCCGGTTTGAAAATTGCAGGATTATATACATTTTCTTTTAAATATTGATAATGACATGGAAAAAACAGTACTAAAAATTCTAAAAAAAAAAACATGTTTAACATAAAAATGATTTAAACAATGAGTTTTTTTCTGATGACATATTTCTGATGACTAGTGATGAGCAAGCATGCTCAGCCGAGTACCGGTTCGGCTTGAGCATCGCTATGCTCGGCTGTACTCGGCCCGAGCACCACGTGTGTTCGTCGCATTGCTCAAGTCTCCTCCCCTCAAATTTGGCGCCTCCTAAGCAGCCAATCAAGGTCCAGGTAAGTAATTCTGTTCCGTCCAGTAAAGTATGGTCATTCCCCCCTGGAAAAGGACATTCAGGAGTTCCCTTTTATCCTGCATTTTCCTTTTTAAGGATTGACCATGTTTCTTTACATTGTGGAGAACATTACAGGTAATAGGTCAACTGTTGATATCCCTGGTTTCAAAATTAAAGGTTTTATAAACTCTATTGTATTCCTTTTTTTTATTGTATGTGCCACTTTCCATTAATCTTTCTTTGGTGTAGACAAGAAAATTGCAAGATAGTCAGAAAGCAGCTTGTGGCATAGTTCCAGTAATGAGTTTCCATCATGTAAAGAGGCAACAAATGCTGACCGCCATTCCCTGCGCTAACTATGCTGTGTGATGTGACGTTAGAAATTGGTCTTTCTTTTTTGGTAGATGGTGCTGACCGCCATTGCCTGCGCTAACTCTACTATGTGACTGGTAGCCTGTGCTGACTGGGTCAATTAACTTCTTAGGTGGTCAAATCAGCAGGCCCTTGCTCCTAATGTTTTTGAGGGTCACCTTCAGGCCATCAATGATCATTTTTTAAGGGTGTATATGATGCCCTCCTTTATGTGTAAAGCCGGTTCCTTGTAATATTTGGCAGCCCTTTCGCTTAGTGCATAGGCTTTGGGAGTGTAGTAGTGTACCTGAACAATTGTAGCACCATGTGAATGAGGCCCTCCTTTATGTGATATACAGGCTGTATCAGAGTGCTTCTTCTTGTAATTTTGACAGCACTTACACTGCATATACAATTGAATCTACAGGAAAGAATGTTTCCTAACAATTTTTTTTTTTTTTTTTTAGGGGGGCGGTGTTTTGGGCGTTTGTCAGTCTGTAAAATTGGCCTACAACTCGGACAACATGGTTCCCAGCAGGGACATTGGAGTCCAAGATGCATCCCGACATGTCCCCCTGCTGTTCCAGATCAATTTCAGAGGTGTTTCCATTGCTTTCAGACCTTTTCCTATGATCCATCTGAGCAGGGGTGCCTGATTGTCTCCTATTGACTTCCATTATACTCTGGTGCTCGGCCGAGCGCAGGAATATCGCTATGTGTTCGGACCGAATACCCACTACTGATGACATATTCTGCATTTTCTAATGACACATTAAAGGGCGGTCTAATATATCACTGCTGGCATTCTTATTCAACTGTTGCCACATTCATAGTTAATCCGTTATTTTAAAGATAGACTTACTGTGCCTCAGTATTAAAGGGCGGTCTAAAATATTGCTGTGTACAGTCGTGGTCAAAAGTTTTGAGAATGACACAAATATTAGTTTTCACAAAGTTTGCTGCTAAACTGATTTTAGATCTTTGTTTCAGTTGTTTCTGTGATGTAGTGAAATATAATTACACGCACTTCATACGTTTCAAAGGCTTTTATCGACAATTACATGACATTTATGCAAAGAGTCAGTATTTGCAGTGTTGGCCCTTCTTTTTCAGGACCTCTGCAATTCGTCTGGGCATGCTCTCAATCAACTTCTGGGCTAATTCCTGACTGATAGCAACCCATTCTTTCATAATCACTTCTTGGAGTTTGTCAGAATTAGTGGCTTTTTGTTTGTCCACCTGCCTCTTGAGCATTGACCACAAGTTCTCAATGGGATTAAGATCTGGGGAGTTTCCAGGCTATGGACCCAAAATGTCAACGTTTTGGTCCCCGAGCTACTTAGTTATCACTTTTGCCTTATGGCACGGTGCTCCATCGTGCTGGAAAATGCATTGTTCTTCACCAAACTGTTGTTGGATTGTTGGAAGAAGTTGCTGTTGGAGGGTGTTTTGGTACCATTCTTTATTCATGGCTGTGTTTTTGGGCAAAATTGTGAGTGAGCCCACTCCCTTGCATGAGAAGCAACCCCACACATGAATGGTCTCAGGATGTTTTACTGTTGGCATGACACATGACTGATGGTAGTGTCACTTTTTCTTCTCCGGACAAGCCTTTTTCCTGATTCCCCAAACAATCGGAAAGAGGCTTCATCGGAGAATATGAATTTTCCCCAGTCCTCAGCAATCCATTCACCATACTTTCTGCAGAAGATCAATCTGTCCCTGATGTTTTTTTTGGAGAGAAGTGGCTTCTTTGCTGCCCTTCTTGACACCAGGCCATCTTCCAAAAGTCTTCGCCTCACTGTGCGTGTAGATGCGCTCACACCTGCCTGCTGCCATTCCTGAGCAAGCTCTGCACTGGTGGCACTCCGATCCCACAGCTGAATCCTCTTTAAGAGACGATCCTGGCGCTTGCTGGACTTTCTTGGACGCCCTGAAGCCTTCTTAACAAGAATTGAACCTCTTTCCTTGAAGTTCTTGATGATCCTATAAATTGTTGATTGAGGTGCAATCTTAGTAGCCACAATATCCTTGCCTGTGAAGCCATTTTTATGAAACGCAATGATGGTTGCAGGCGTTTCTTGAACAATGATTTCAAGCATCACCCTCCTTTTAACATGTCAAGTCTGCCATTTTAACCCAATCACCCTGACATAATGATCTCCAGCCTTGTGCTCGTCAGCATTCTCACCTGAGTTAACAAGACGATTACTGAAATGATCTCAGCAGGTCCTTTAATGACAGCAATGAAATGCAGTGGAAAGTTGTTTTTGGGATTAAGATAATTTTCATGGCAAAGAAGGACTATGCAATTCATCTGTTCACTCTTCATAACATTCTGGAGTATATGCAAATTGC